>OY728126.1:2124967616-2125450116 GCA_963277665.1 Viscum album | reverse complement strand
TATGTAAATTACATTTTGAAGTTTGTTTCAATTCAATTATGAATTTTAGGATATTTTATGTTTTCATTATATAATGGTCATAGTGGAAAATGTGAATTTAATATCAGGAGATGTTTCTTGAAGTAGTCCTCTCAATAATTTAATGGAATTTATAGTTTAATACTCTATCCAAAACATATATATTGTGATTGTTCCATTTTTCCAATACTTATAAACAATATACAATTATTTTATGACAAACTGTTACTGATATTGTATTTCAATGAAGATCATTTTGAGGGAATTGACTAGTTTCAAGGGATTAAATAAATTTTATTCAATTTGGACTCCTCAACCCTTGAGAGTGAAATCCATTATATGACGATTTGGATGAATATGTCTAGAATGGTGGTAAACAATTATTCCAGAAAAATTATATGAATAAATATCTTGAAAATTAATCAATACGATGTTCATCTAGTGATATTATTATGTGTTATTGAATGTACTTAATGTGATAGAATTCATCAGTCTCTAGAAAGGCGAGTCAAAAGTGAAAAAATATACTGACAATTTATCTTATATACTATTATAGTCTATTTATATAGACACCAATGTAACCATAAAATCATGATTACTTTATTGTATTATATATTAATACATCATATTTGTTATGTATGAAAATTATATAAAATATCTTAAAAAATATGTTTGGAAGTATATATTAGTGGATTCGAATCATTCACGATGTCCTATGGAATAATGACCCCAAACATGATATACATGGATATTACATCATATTTATGGAATGCACAAAATAATAACCAATGAATATATTAGTTTAGTGCCTTTGGGATCATTGAACAAAAACATCTATTCTAGTAAAATATCTTACATTTTACCCTAAAGACCTTCCCCTTAGTACCCACACACAAAACCTTCCTTTATATCAAAGGGAATGAAATTTATAAGGGTGTACTCAGATGATAATTATGGGTAAAAAATGTGCTATAAATCATTACATTTAATTAATGGTGTAAAAATATGAAAATTATACCATTCATATCAGAGATCATATTCTTGACTCACAAATTTTTTAATACATATAAAATAAAATAATTACATTTACATAAAACATTGAATTCCTATAAACACATGTGCATTGAAAATAATTTCAATATTTGTAAAGGATCAATTCCAAGACCATCGTAGAATAAAAATTCATTATCTAAACTATGATCACTCCACAATATAGCACTGTATTACTAAATAATAATTACTCCCAATCCAGTCTTGTACAACTGAAGCAAGATTACATTCGTTTGAGTCCTATAAAAATAAACTGAGTTCACTTCCAATTTTAGTCACGTCTATCCCATGAGATATATATTTATTGAATTTATTGTATGAAAATAAATTACCCACATAAAACATAATGAAAACCATACATATATGTGTCACATCACCATAAATCATTCATCACCTCAAATGACATGAAAATAAATGTGTTTCATAAACATTATTAAATAAACATAACCCTTGAATATAAATGGGGATCATAAATATTATTCCATTATATAAATTAACAAAACATATAAATAATATATATATATATATATAGTATGCTTATGAAAATATCCACATTAAAACAAAATCAAAATCAATGAATGTTATCAATGATGGAAACTAATTTTGATATATATCATGAATTTAATTCTTCTAGAATATATCATTTCTACATTCAAATTGTTTTATTTTCATAGATTATCAAACAAAAATAAAATATTTCTTTTAAAAAAATAACATTGTAATATTTTATGATATTCTTTAATTTTTTGTGGAATTAGTAATGTTGATTTTTTTTTCATTTTTTAAATGATTAATAAAAAATTATTGCATTACCATTTTGAGAAAACAAAAGAACATTTTGAAAATGATAAAAATTACATTAAAACTATGTAAATAAAAGTAAATAATTGGGTAAAAATGAAATTAATCATCTATATAAGATTATTTAAATCCTTTTATAAATTGTTTTACAAAACATTGATATTGAGGTTAGATAATCCCCCACAGAGACTTAACAATACCAAATATTAAAGATATTGTGAACAAAATTCTCAAAAATTTCTAACTAGAAAAATTATATTCCCCATGAAAAAATATTAAAATACTATAATCATATGGATATGTCTCATGAAAGAGCTTCATTGGAATAGTATACACCACATAGAAGAATGAGCAAGGGTATAATGCATGTGTCCCATTGAATGAAATGTGAGTATATAAATCCCATTACCTTGCCCTTGATATCGTTATACATATCTTATAATCCTATATAATGGATTAAATAATTTTATTTACTTATAATATATCTATATTTATATTTATTATTTCATATATTATCATATTATCATCCATTTCACAATAATTCATCATTTCTCATCTCTTGGGTGATAATTGATTCATTTTTATGTGCATGTTTTGTAGCATCATTCCTTGTAATTCTTCATAGTATGTAGATATATAATATAAAAAATTATAGTAACTTCATATATATAATATTTATTCACTATATAAATTTATATAATTTTAATCTAATGTTGAATAAGGAAAATGAATCATGTCTCATCGTGTAGATGAAAAGTCATACGTATGCATGAGAAATGGTATCATCCCATTAATAGTTAAATGTAAGGAAGTGTATGGTATATTTTTTGTTATAAAATAAATTTAATGTAATAAAAAAATATATATTAATATTTCTTTCATTTTACCCATCTAAATAAATTGTTGTGGAAAAACAATTACACCACAGCGTGGAGATAGAAAGCCATACGTACACAAGTGTGAAGATTTTATTTTAAATTGTATAGATAGAGGTAGAATATGATTGTTCCATAATTATAATTAAATATAAGAGTATAATTGATATTATAGTTATTACATCATAATATAATCAGCACATAATAGTATGTATAAGATGAAATGATCATGAGAGCATCGATAAAGGAGACTACCTATTCTTCAGTGAGCCCCCACTATATCTCTTTGTAGGGAAAGATGAGTTGGAATTTACTGAATACCAACATCTATAAAATGTGGATAGAGACTTTAATAAGGGTAATGTGTCAAGACCCATCCTCAGGGCCATGTTCCATGACTACCCCATGCCTGCCTTCCATAGGTAAGGGGCTGGAGACTAGCACCAAAGGTGTGAATCCCGATAACCTGGTAGGCATTGCCTTTATGAAACATAGACACATCCAACCAGAGTACAACGAGAAGTAATACGCTAAGTATAAAAGAAATTGTTGAAGGGTAAATGGGACAGGATACAAACACTACTGAAAAGTACAGCTACAACTCAACAAAAGTACAACAGAAAAGACAAATAGCTGGAAGATAGAAGCAGCACCTGGGTCATCCACCTCGGATCCTACGTGAAGGGTAGGTACAAATAGCCTCCTCAACACTCTCACCAGCCAACCACCTCTAAGTACCGTCTCGTCGTGAAGTCCACCTCCATGTACTTTCTCATTTTGAGGTCAACCTCCGGGTACTGTCTCCTCGTGAGGTCCACCTCCGTGTACCATCCAGTCCTCGTATACTTGATCTTTGTCAGCGTTGTCCATCGACTGCATCCAACACAATGAGGTGCGGGCATAGCCCATGCAGGGGTGAGTATAACGATACACATTATGGACCCTGATACCCTCAAGGTCTCACTAAATCCAATAAGGATATCTACAAAGAAGGATCTCAATAGATAAACCTTGCTTAGATATAAGCCCATACTTATACCTAAGTTATCAAGTACCTCATCTAAATCAAGGGGAAACACAATGGTTATGAAATCAATGGATAACCACTATTTAGGTATACGCCCATACATATACACAAGTTATCAGGTAACCGATCTCAATCATGAGGAAACACAATGGTCACTGACTCAGCTAAAGGTCACTGACTCAGCTCAAACCAGGATTTTCAATAATAATATCGAAACCACACCTGTTGAAGAGCTCCTCATCTGTCGTGTACAGAGATCCTATCATGACTCTGAGGTGCTGCTCACTAACCTTAGACTGTTGAGATACTTCTCTTGTCGTGTACCGTGGGTCTGCCACTCAAACACAGTAGTGCTCCCCGCCATGGGTCTGCCACCCCAACACAGTAGTGCTCCCCCTAATATCCTACAGAGGTACTCCTTCTGTTGAGTACCGCGAGTCTACCACCAAAACATAGTAGTGATCCCTGTTGTGGGTTTGCCATCCAAACATAGTAGTGCTCCCCACATGGCTATACAAGTCACTCCGACTCGAAGCGGACAAGAAGTCATCATGTCTCAGCCATCTACAAGGTCTCCGTACTTCGTACACTCGTCTTCGAGAGGATCCGATCCATGAGCTATTGGTCTATACTCCATGTATCAATAATTCCCACAATGGAGTATTAAAAGGTACCTCCTCGTCATAGAGGTCTCAATGCAATAAACGACGCATCAATCGGACGCCCGGTTTGTGAGTTATTATCCTTTTCGTCTCAGGGGTCTGATTGGTTTCATGTACGAACCAACCAGGCCGTATCTCAACTGTACCCTTAAATATCATAGGGTATACTCAAAGGGACTATTTATCAACATGATTACCGACGCTGCTGATGTTTAATTAAATAGACATACAGTCTGAAAGTTATCTGCTTTTTTGTTCGAGGGGCCTGGTTGGTTTCTAATGTAAAACCAACCCGACCATACTCAAACGGTGTCCAAACCTCAGGACATGTATGCCAAAAGAACAGTCTCATCAAGAGGAATCCAACAAAGTCAATGACATGTCAATCGAACGTCTGGAGCTCAAGTTATAAGCGTTTCTACATTGAGGACCCGGTTGGTTTCGAGTAAGAACCATCCCAGCCATACCCAAACTTCAACAAAAGCTTTAGTGTAATTTATAAAAATTAATGTCTCAATATATGGATCCCTACGCAACTGACAGTGCATCGATCAGAGGTCCGTAGACCAAGTTATATGCATTTGAACGAACATGGTTCGAAATTTGGGGGTTTGGGCCCAGTCCGACCCGGCCCAATACCCCTTGGGTCGGCTCGAACCGGGTCGACCCATCCCAGGTCTGGGCTTGCCTGATTGGGCATGGCACGGCCCGGAAGGGCGCAGCCGGCCCCACCCGTGCAGCCTACAACTGCGGCTCGGCGCTAGCAGAGCGGGGTGCAAAGGGGGCATCGCCACCTTTTTCCGAAAGGGCCAGCCATAATGGCCGACCTAGCTGTAACCGCGGGACCCTCTCCCATCCTGCCTCTAGGTGGCACCGGCGGCGGGAATATCCGGGGACTGACATAGCCAGCAGCCCTTGGGTGTCCACCGCGGCATTTGGTCGTTGCTCTTGTCCGACCGGCACGGCGCGACAGCACCACCCCCACTACGCTACGACCTTCTCCTACAACGGCCCCTTCGGCCTCACCGGCGTGGCGTGACAGCGCCGTTCCCCATAGACATGGCACGTTCCGTCCGCGGTCTCCTTAGGCCTCATCGGCGCCACACAACGGCATCGTGCACCACTACCGAGGCCTGCTCTGGCCGCGGTATCCTTCGGCCTCACCGGCATGGTACGACAGTGCTGCGCATCACCGTCGCGGATGCGGTCTTCTTCATTCCCACGCGGTGCTGTTGCACCGTGCTGCCTTCACCTCAATCAACAACAAAGATCAACAAGAGAAAGGGGATGAGAATCATCCGTGTTTTTGTGGTCCGGTCTCCTCTTGTTACAATGATAACATTCGGCCAAAATTTTAAACAACGATGGTCAATGATAAAACTTGAACAAAAGAATTCACCCTTACAACTTCCCGCAACAATTTATTCCCAACCCACATGGAAAACATTCAGGGATCAACTTGATAATAAGTTGATCCATGCTCTTTGTTTTTAGAATGAAAGAATCAATGGAATAAAAACATACTTAATTAAAAACCCTACCTCATGTCGTTTGTCGTTTGTTGAAGATATCATGAAAGGGAGTATACGTCAGTTCGTTGACGTCATCGCATGGTAAGAGGTGAAGGTGGCGATGGATGTTGGCGTTCACGAATTCCCCGTGTGGTGTCTCCTCCCATTGCGGAGAACCGGGGAGAATTCTTTGTCGCGAAGGATGGTCGTTCTTCGTCGAGAGGGAAGACTTCTTCTTATTCACAAGAATTCTCTCCCAATTTTTCTTAGCACAACGAAATCCACCCCCCCAAAAAAGCTATCCACATTATTTAATTAACAAAATCCTTCTCAAATTTCAAAACTCAAAACACATATTTAATTAATTCAGTAGGTTCAATTAATTAATTAATTAATGTTGGCAAGAGTTAAGAGAGGGAGAGGAAAAGTGTTGGGAGAGTTTAAGAGGGGTTTTGAGAGTTAAAAAGTGAGTTATGGGAATGTGAATGGGTGGGGATCGTGTGGGCCCACCTCACATTTGTCCTCCCAATTTTCCTCACATGGGTATTTAGGTGCCACCCCAACTCCCCCATGTAGGATAAAACCACCTTATACATAAAAATAAAATTATTTCACAATTTTATTCATTCCTCATTTAATCCAAATTTTTTTAACTTCTCCACCTGCACAAACTCAATTGCGATAAAGGTCCCCTTATGTAATTACCGGTGTAGTGAGTTTATTAGTGCCCTCAGATTTCAATTCCGAGCACCGGTCCAGAATATTGAAAAACTCACTCGTTCGTTTATGGAACCTACTAATGATAAACTTTGGAAGTTGATTTTGGGCACACCTGGCCTCAAAATCAGGTGTCGTCTGAAAAAGCACACTCGTAAAATTCCAATGAAATTGAGAAAAAAATTTGTTGAATTTTAGGGTCTTTACATTACTCCCACCTCAGGGATTTACATCCCCATAAAGCTACAACAAAAAATAGGGAAACTAAAGGAGGTACCGAGCATACATATTAGCCTCCCACTACGATGTGCATTCATGGAGGTTCCTGGTGCTGCCAACGAAAGTGCAAATGTGGAATCGATCATCCCCGTAGGACCTGCTCATGTGGATCCTCAAATTCTACTAGTACCCTGTGGAAGTCGCTCTGTCATCGACGTCCATCTCTCCATGGTCAATGAAGATAGATAGGTTGTGCAGACATCTCCTCAGCTGAGATATGTGGATGATGCCATGCACCCAGTTCATCTGAGGTGGAAAGGCTAGGAGATAAGCCACCCTTCTTACTCAGATGGGGACCTGGAAGTTCTGTTGAACCTCGGAGATTACTTGCCTCCTCGGCCACATCTCGGTAGACCCCGTTGGGGTGAGACCCATCTAAAGAATTGGTCGTCACCCTTGAAATCCAGTGGTCTTGCCTCCTATCAGCATAGGACTTCTGTCTACCCCATGCAGTCTTCATCCTCCCTCAGATGATTTTCACCTTTTCTGTCGTATCCTAAACCATCTTTGGTTCCACACGTGCTGAATCCATCACTATCCACAAAGGATATCTAAAATGCGGCCAGATACTGTCTCACCACTCCTAACAGCTGAATGCCCGATCTCGTACTTAGAGAATTGGCTAGAATGTTCCCTTCCCAAGGAGTATAAACTATCTCGAAGTCATAGACCCGGAGGAATACAAGCCATCACCAATTTCTCAGGCTCATTTCCTTCTGAGAGTAGATACGCCTGAGAGTATTTGAAATGGAGAGAACTTTAACCCATTCGCTTAACTAATAATGGGTGAGACTGGCCAATTGTAAGAACCCACCCCCACCCATTTTCATCTATGTTCCACCAAAGAGTTGCTGGGATTTCTTCTCTGCTGAAAGGAGAAATCTGGTCTCATCCCCTGGATGAACCACATTCTTGGCCTAATACAGTAAATCATGACATAAATGATAATAATTCATGCCATGGATGATTTCATAAGGCCTCGACGCTACTACCAAGAGATCCAACTGTCACTCTCGCCTCCAAGGGTCGAGTCACAATATCGATAGTAGTGTGTGGTCACTAGGTCTCCTCTAGTAGGTATCTCGAAAGAGAGGTTAAATTCAACGGTATTAAACCAAAACCTCTTAGTAACAACATAAAGATAGGATATGAATGTAAAAACTAAAATGAAAGGGGTATTTTAATAATTTAGATCAATGTACAAAGACACATACAACCACAACAAAAACAAAAAGAATTTTAGAAGAATAGAAAGAAACACCTCAATATCTAGAACTAGTCCCGCTCCTGTCCACCTGCTTCCGGTTCTCCACTTCCTGGTCCACCGCTCGGCTACTGCTAAAACATTCACCGTTGTTTCAGTCTCAGTGGCTCCTCCAACACATTTGGATCAACTATAAGGGAAGTCAGACAATCCCATGCCATGTGACCCTTCTTGCGACATGAATAGAACTTCCTTCTATTCATATGGTTGGCTCTATTTCTTTTTCCTCGCACAACAGAACCTAAAACCTGAGGTCTCCCACATGTTGACCTGGTCCTCTTGGACCTCTGCATCATCTGTCTCATGCCTACAGATGACTCGGCTACTGATGAAAATCCCTGCAGTAAGGGCATCATCTCATGAGCATGCTCAGAGTGTAGAGTCACTGGTATAAACTCTACCCTGAAGAAGGTCTCGAAGTCTCCCTAGGTGAAGGTCATCCCATCGAAAAACATGAACATGTGGCTCCACCACCTTTCAGATGCTCCCTGGAAGAGGCTAACAGCTAGGTACACCATCATGTCTGTGTGTGTCCCAGCTATGTGGAAAGCTCGGGCTACAAACTCTAGCCAGTGTCCAACCATCTGAAAATCTGACTCGCCTTGAAACCTCGGAGTCCTCTGATGCTGGAACTCATGAATCACGCTCAAGAGGCGTGCACTCTCTGCTAGTGTATCAACTGGTGGAGGGCCCTGTACTAAGGCCATGCTTCTCGGTGGGATATCATCGCTCTCCCCTCTCAGTACTAATATTGTCTGACTAGGTGAAGACATCCTGAAAGAAACAGATGTGACATGGTCAAATGATTATACCTGGTGAACTGGCCTGTTTTGAGCTATTTTAAAAGAAACTTTTTTGAAAACACACATGCAATCAGTGTTTTCGTGCACTAATTCGGAAATCAGTTGTCAGGGTCTGAGTGTATGGATACATCAGCCGCTCACACTAACACTGGACTCCCTGAACTGAAGATCACACTCAGTACCCATAACACTATTGCTTCATAGAAAAAAATATCAGATTCATATGTTTTGTGGTAGATCATACTCCTCTAGTAACAATTTTTCAGGACCCATCCTTGGGGCCCGGGCCGTGACTACCCTATGCTCGCCTTCCATAGGCAAGGAGTTAGCGACTAGCACCAAAGGCATGAATCTCGATAACTGCGAAGGCATTTAATTTATAAAAAATAAACACATCCAACCAGAGTACACGCAGAAGTAATACACTAAGTACAAAATAATGTGTTGAAGGGTAAATAGGCCAGAATACAAACCCAACTAAAAAGTACAGCTACAACTAAACAAAAGTACAACAGAAAAGACAAACAACTGGAAGATAGAAGCAGTTCATGGGTCATCCACTCCGGATCCTACATGAAGTGTAGGTACAAATAGGATCCTCAACAATCTTTCCCGCCAACCTCCTTCAAGTAACGTATCTTCTTGAAGTCCACCTCAGGGTACTCTCTCATCGTGAGGTCCACCTCTGGGCACTATCTCGTCCTGAGGTTCACCTCTGGGTACCGTCCAGTCACCATACACATGGTCTCTGTCAGTACTGTCTGTCGTCTGTATCCAACCCAATGATGTGCGGGCATAGGTCATGCAGGGTTGAGTATAATGATACTTAATAGGGACCCCGAGACCCTCAAGGTCTCATAAAATCCAACAAGGATTTCCACAAAGAAGGATCTCAACAGAGAACCCTTACTTAGATATAATCCCATACTTATACCTAAGTTATCAAGTAACTCATCTCAATCAAGTGGAAACAAAAAAGTTATGAAATCAATGGATAACCACTACTCAGGTATATTCCCATACATATAACTATGTTATCATGTAACTCATCTTTATTATGAGGAAACACAAATGTCACTGACTCAGCTGAAGGTCACTAAATCAGATCAAACCACGATTTTCATTAATGGTATTGAAACCACAACTACAGAAGAGCTCTTCCTCTGTCATGTATGGTTATCCTATCATGACTCCAAGGCACTGCTCACTAACCTTAGACTTCTGAGATACTACTCTTGTGGAGTACCGCGGGTCTGCCACCCAAACACAGTAGTGCTCCCAACCATAGGTCTGCCACCCCAACACAATAGTTCTCCCCCAAATATCCTACAGAGGTAATCCTTCTGTTGAGTACCGCGGTTCTGCCACCCAATCACTGTAGTGCTCCCTGTCATGGTTCTATCACCAAAACATGGTATTGCACTCCACTGGGATATACAAGTCACTCAGACTCGAATCAGACAAGTAGTAATCAGGTCTCAGCTAGCTACAAGTTCTCCGTACTCCGTACGCTCATCTCTAGGAGGATCCAATTCAAAAGCTACATTTCGATACTACAAGAATCACAAACACCCTCAAAGAAGCTTCACAAGGGGCCACCTCGTCACAGGGGTCTCAATGCAATAGACATCGCGTCAATCAGACACCCGGTCTGTGAGTTATTAGCCTTTTCATCTCGGGGGCCCGGTTGGGTTCGTGTACGAACCAACCCGACTTTATCTGAACTATAACTTGAACTATAACCTGAAATATCATAGGGTATACTCCAAAGAACCGTTTTTCAATGTGATTACCAACGCTGCTGACGGTTCATCCAACAGAAGCCCGGTCTGAAAGTTATCGGCTTTTCCATTCCATGGGCCCGCTTGGTTTCTATGATAGAACAACCCAACCATACCACAACAGCATCCAACCCTCGGGTGAAGTATGCCAAAAGAACAGCCTCATTAAGAGGAATCCAACAAAGTCGATGAAACTTCTATCGGACGTCCAAGGCTCACGTTATAAGTGTTTTCGCATAGAGGGCGTCGTTGGTTTCGAGTTAGAACCAAGCCGGCCATAAACAAAATTCGCCGAAATCTTGAGTGTAATATACCTAAACGACCGCCTCGATCCAAGGTTCACTAAAAAACTGACGGAACATCGATCCGATGTTCGTAGCCCATGTTACAAGAATTTGAACGAACCAGGTTTAAAATTAGTGGGTTTTGGCCCAGTCCGACATGACCCAATACCCCCTCAGGCGGCCCGAATCGGGGCGACCCGACCCGAGTCCAGGTCCGGCAAAATTGGGAGTGGCCCGGCCCAGCCCGCGGCTCGGTGCTGGCTGAGTGGGGTGCAAAGGGCGCACCGCCCCCTTGGTTCTAAAACGGCCGACCATTATGGCCGACCTAGGTGCAATCACGTGACCCTCTTTGGTCCCGCATATATGTTGCGCCGGCGGCCTGCACAGGCGACCGCCCTTGGGTGATCGCCGCAGCCTTAGGCCGCAACTCTTTGCCGAACGGCACAGAGCGACTGTGTTGTGGCCCTCCGTCGCTGCCCGACCCGTCTGCGATCCCTTCAGCCTTACCGGTGCGGCGTTACGATGTCGTGCACCACCACTACAGCCCGCTCCAGCCGCAGTCTCCTTCAGCCTCACCGACGCGGTGCGACGGAACCACGCACCACTGCTGTGGCCCGCTCCAGCCGCAATCTACTTCATCCCCGCGCGGTGTCGTTGGACTGCGCCGCCTTCACCTCAATCAACAATAAAGATCAACAAGATAAATGGGAGGATAATTAGCTGTGTTTGTGCAGTCCGATCTCTTCCCATTATGACGATAACATTAGGCCAAAATTTTTAATAATGATGGTCAATGATAAAAATTGAACAAAAGAATTAACCCCTACAACATCCCGCAAAAATTTATTCCAAACCCACAAGGAAAACATTCAGGGATCAACCTGATAATAAGTTGATCTATGTTATTTGTTTTTAGAATGAAATAATCAAGGGAATAAAATAATACTTAATTTAAAAACCCTACCTCGTGTCGTTCATCATTCGTTGATGATATCACAAAATGGAGTAGATGTTG
Source organism: Viscum album (assembly GCA_963277665.1). NCBI lineage: Eukaryota > Viridiplantae > Streptophyta > Magnoliopsida > Santalales > Viscaceae > Viscum > Viscum album. Next base: position 2,125,438,029 of record OY728126.1, on the reverse strand, counting down.
GTTCATTGACGTCATCGAAAGGTAATAGGTGATGGTGGTGGTGGCCATTGGCGTTCGGGAATTCCCCGTGTGGTGTCTCCTCCCCTGGTGGAGTACCAGGGAGCGTTCTTCGTCGAGAAGGATGGTCGTTCATCGTCGAGAGGGAAGTCCTCTTCTTCTTCACAATAATTATCTCCCAATTTTCCTTAGCACAATGAAATCCCTCCCCCCCCCCCAAAAATAATAAGCTATCCCCACTATTTTACTAACACAAGACTTTTCAAATTTCAAAACTCAAAACACATAATTAATTAATTGAGTAGGTTCAATTAATTAATTATTGTATGTTGGCAAGAGTTATGAGAGGGAGAGGAAAAGTGCAGGGAGAGTTTAAGAGGGGTTTTTGAGAGTTAAAAAGTGAGTAATGGGAATGTGAAAGGATGGGGATTGTGGGGGCCCCACCTCACATTTATCCTCACATTTATCCTCATATGGGTAGTCAGGTGCAACCCCTACTCCCCCATGTACGATAAAACCACCTTAGACATAAAAATAAAAAAAAATCACAATTGTATTCTTTCCTCATTTAATCAAAAAAAAATTTAACATCTCCACCTACACGGATGCAAATTGTGGTAAAGGTCCCCTTAAGCAATTACCGGTGCTGCGATTTCATCGGTGCCATCAGATTTCAATTCTGAGACCCGGTTCAAAATATAGAAAAACCCGCTCGTTCGTTTACTGAACGTACCAGAGCTAAACATTGGAAATTGATTTCGGGCACACCGGGCCTCAGAATCAGGTATCATCGGAAAATACGCACTCATAAAATTCCAAAGAAATTAGGTAAAAATTTCCTTGAAATTTTTCGGCCTTTACATAATGAGTAGAGGATTTATGAACATTAATCCTCAATGTAATATGATTAGGTGAGGGAGGAAGAATATTATTATAATTGAGCTGGGAGAACCTATGGAATTTAAAAAATATTAATTTATAATAAATTAAATTTCATTTAAAATAAAACCAAAATGTAATATATTATAATATAAGATGATATAATATTTTAATATCACAAACCAAAATGTTACAGACATGTTTTGGTATCAATTTAAACATTATCATTTTAATTGACTCTATGTTTACTATTTACAATTTTATCTAAGGCAATAAATATTTCAATATTATGATACATTATATTTTATTTATCTAAATTGAATTTTATCATAAATTAACTATGTAAGCCATTTAATATTGTTTTTTAATTATTTTTTATTTTTTAAAAATGTTTTCTAATTTGTAAATAATTTAGTAAAACAATTTTTTCATAAAACATCAATATTGACAATTTTTAAACTAGTTATTTTTTGTCTTTTTATACATATATAGATAATAAGTTAAAAATGAAAAAACATATATTCCATTAATTAATTTAGAGTACATGGTCATCTAGAAAATTATTTTTATATATTAATTATTTCACTTTTTCTAATTTATCATTTTTAATTTCATTATTTGATTTATTTAGTAATTAAATAATTACTAAATCATCTTAATGAAATCTATTAAGGAAAATATTATCTCCCTAAAAATTAAAAATAAACATACATGAAAAAAATAAATTTATTATATTTTATCTGAATATTTAATTTTTAATATGATTTCTGTAAAACCATATAATAAAATAATATACTTATTAAAAACCTATTGGGTTACCAAGATGACTTATTTTTAAATAAAATATTATAAGGTTCTTGTTTACATAGATGTGGATCCAAAAGATCAATAATTTTACCCTTATACAAAAATTGACCAAATATAAACCAAAAATATAATTTTACATTATTTTAGGAACATTTAAGGGTTCTTATAATTTTTATTAAAAACATTTTATTTATTTTTCTTCTCAATGGAAAAGAATATGATCATCATTATATTTGGTTATAAGGTAATTATTTATATCCAAAAGATTAAAAATAAAATAAATTATTAATTAAAGTCATTTTATCTTTTAAATAATTTCTTATAATTTAATTAACATATGTATAACTCTATTTTAATAATGGTATAGTTATTAAAATACTAGTATGATATATTGAACTTTTATTTAATTAAAATATTACAAATCTCATATTATCACCCTTGTGTAACTAAAGGTTATAATTTCGGCCCAGTAATGATTTTAGTCGTATCCCACTAATAAAATAAATTTGTGAAATGTTTTAAAGTTTTTTAATATTTATAATATTATTTTTACCCATTTTTACTCGATTTACCTTTGAATGTGTTCATTAAAAATTTCCACAGATACTACTTATAATAACCAAAAAATACTAGAAATCTATTTACACAATATAGACACACTGATTAAAAATAAGGAGTCCATATTTCAAAATTACAAAAAATAGTAATTAATTTAAAAATTATCTTGTTGATGGGAAGAGAAAATTAGTTATTAAAGTTTAACATTCATTAGATTTAATTTTTTAAAATATCTAAACTCAATGTTAAATTGATGTCAACATTCTTTAATGGATTTACTGTTATAAAATATATAATTATACATTTAAAACATTAAAGAATATAATTTACTAAAAATTATAAATTTTATTAAAAAATATGTTAATAATTATAATATAGTATATTTCATTATTACTAATAAGGTAGAAAAATATTATAAAAATAATAAAAATTTAGCAAAAAATTCACAACAAATCTATTTTTTAATGAAGAGGATTATTTTTTCAAAAAAATATATAAAATTATCAAAAATTATATTTATATTTTTTTTCATTAAAAGCCTACAAAATTACACTTTTGGAAAATATAGGCTTTATGCATAAGATTTGGATATTTCAAATCCAATGCCTATAAAAGCAATTGGATGAATATAAAAATTATTTCCAAGACTATATAACACATAGATTTCATTAATATAATTCACTAATTTTAATTAATTGATTTAATAAATAACATTTTTTTGTATAATTAGAATAAAAAATATTGATGTTATATTTAATTGGTATATACATTTTCATTTCATTGTAATTGGGAGCCATTAAATTATCTATATAATGCTTTTATCATCATAAGTTAGTTAAAAATATTTATAATGGACTAATTAATGTATATTTTATAACTTATTACACAAAATTATAACATTTCAATAATATATTATTATTATTTGGAAAACTTGGTGTTTTGTGTATTGAACAGAATCAAGAGATCTCGGTGTTGCCTTTAAAAAATGTGATGCATTGTGTTTTTCATATAAAGAAATCAATATTATGTGATGTGTTAAATGAAAAAAATTCAAAAAGACTAAATTAAAAACAAAATTCATGAAAAATCTGGTTGTTACTTTATACCACCATTAAAATGGATTTCGCCATCAAAATTCATCTTGAATAACCTGGTTTTAAACTTGAATGTTCCCAACAATGAAACCCACATCGGAAAAATAAAAAACTAATACTTCATTTCAAAATGTGTCATTAAAAAATTATGCCTACCCAAATTATATCATAATTATGATTCAACATAATCGATCAGAAATTGATATTTTGGCATTATAGAAAACATAAATAATCAAAGAGATTCATAATGAACATTGGTCACTAGAAAGTGGGTGATCCATTGATAAATTAAATACAAAAACCATAAAATAAATACACAAGAAATATTTTATTAATATCATCAAAATTATGATAACATGACAAACCCTAACATAACAATATTTTTTCTAATTCTGACTAATTTTGTAATGCCCCGACCCGAGTTACCTAGAGTCAGTTCATTATTACATAACATTGTAATGATCACAAGAAAGATCAAATCTCGAAAGACCGATTGATTTAGTAGCCTTGGAAACAATAGATATGTTCATAAAGTTTTACATTGCATCATAAAGTGGAAAACTACAACAACAACATATTTTCTTCATAGAACGCACTCATATCCCCACATACTATCCCTGCAGGTCATTCATAAATTACTTCTTCACATCCTGGGAAAAATAAAACATAGAAAAGTGGTGAGCTCAAATGCCCAGTAAGGAAAACAATATAGCGGAAACTTTCATAAATAAGAATAAACATTTAAGGAAATGTATAACTAAAACAAAAGACTTTTAAACATGAACTTCAACATAGAATGGAAAAAATAAAATGAAATAATTCCATTTACTTATTCACATGTATATTCTACTAACCGAATAATCACATGAAATATCAATAACCACTTTAATAATGATGGAATACATAATGCCAGATAATCATAACCACATAGCCAAGTCTTCATTCCAATACAACAAATATGATTTTTCCAAGGCCTTGTACCAAGACAATAGTTTGTCTCATGAGACCTACCGATGCATCGAGTAGCTATAGCGGGCTCCACCTGTTACATATTAAGTCCAATGCATTCCAATATGAAAAGGTTTAAACATAACATAAACATTCGTATTAAAACTAGCATACGAAATGTCAATAATTTCACCATAAACTATGAATGGTAGAAAAATATCACATCCACAGTCAAACATTTCACAAAACCTTCAATACAATATAGAAGTTTTGTATCATGATAAATAAACTTTAAATAAGCATAAAATCCATCAAAGGATGTTGACATAGATGAAATCAAAACTCTTTTTAGAGAAATATCTATTTCTATTTTGAAATCATTTAAGAGTCTTATATTTATGAAATAAAAAATTTTCATTGAAAATATTCTTATAAGATTTTAAGGGAAGCTTCGACGATTTGATAACGGGGGAAAACAACCGCACCCGCTGTATAAGTTAAAAAAAACATTCTTACCTTAATTCTGTCAAAAAGGTTAAAAAGCACCTTTTTTGGAAAACAACGGAAATATTCCTTTATAAACTCTTATAAAAATTCAAACAAGGGTATAAATGACTTAAACTGTATTCTATTAAATAGAAAAAATGTTTTGAAATACATTTTTAAGAAACATGTATGTGGATGATAATGAGATCCCAGTAGATTATTACGTATAAACAACCTCAAATAATGAAGAGATTGTGAAATAACCCTTAACTTGTACTTTTATTTGGTTGGGTTAGGTTAACCTCCTGTATAATAGTAAATAATTGTTATTAAATTATACAAGGATCATATAAATTGATATGATATCATATATGATCTTTTAACATTGCTTTGTTAATAATATCTTAGTATTATCGTCGTTTCGGGTGTTAACTTAGTCGTTTTCTTTAATATGTTCTGTTACATAAGCCATGTTTGTCATTGATATATTGTATATTATTCATATAAATAATGATATCAAGTCCTTAAACATTATTTTTAAATCATCAAATGCAAATTATACTTGAATGGATACGATGGAGAATTAACCTCATCGCGTTCGTGGAGATGGTAGTCCGTACGTACGCAGGAGCGACAATATCATTCTTCAGATATTAAAATAATATATAAATGGATGTTATATCATATATACAGAATCCTTATCATGTTACATTTATTATTTATGTGAATTACACATCATTATTATACCCATCCAAATAATAATTTATTGAATAACAATTACACCACGACGTAGAGACGGTAAGCCGTACGTATGCACGTATGGTGACATGTTATTAAAAGGATGGATAGAATAATGAATATGGTTGTAACATATTTATAATATACTCACTGTATATATAAGATACTGGATTTATTATTTTATAATGGTAACGACAAAGGAAGAAGAAGTGGAAGAAGAAAGGAACTTGGAAAAGGGTGGTGAAATCATTACCTGTTCTTCGGGTTCTTCCTTTTGATTTTATCAAAAGGGCTCCATAGGTTGGCTTTCTGATCAAACTAAATCCTCTAGTTTGTAGTAATGGAATTTTTGAGGGTATTGGGGTAGCGTTTGCCGAACCAAAAGGCTTTGAAGGTGTGAAGTAATGAGAAGGGGGAGGGGTGAGGGGAACCTTTGGAAAAGCTTGAAATATTAATTTATAATAAATTCATATCCGGTTTCTAATGGACCAAAAGTTGATTAATTAAATTTTAAGGTGGGTATAGGTCGAAAACCACTCAACCGATAGAATTTAGACAGGTTTGGGTCATTATATTAACCTTATATTTCAGTATTAACTCTAAGTTAATTAGTTTCACTTTTACAATGTCTCTTTATATTTTTAGATTATATGGTTAATAAACATACCATATACATCCAAGTGACCCCGAAGTGGTCCAATAATGATGAACCTATCATGATATAAGTCTCTTGGCCAATCCTTAGATTTTTAGGAATTTAATATCAAATAATAATATAATATTTGTTTTTAAAACTCTTTTATGTCAATTTTGACACTATTAAATAATTGATTTTGGTAAAAATCATAACGGAATTATTACTTCAAAAAACGGTAATTGAAGCAATCCTAACATGTCATATTAACCTAGAAAATTAGTGTAATTCATAAAAAGTCTCAAATTATATTTATTTGGGTATTTATAATATTAATTATTCTAATTTTTCATTAATTAGGTAATTACTACATCATCATTGAATCATAAATAAAATAAATTATTTAATGTCTAAAAATTATAAATAAAATATTCTAATGTAGGAAATCGTCTTATATTTCTAATGAATATTTACAATCGAATTTATCCTATGTATAACCCTATATTAAAAATGTTTTAGTAAATAAATGTTGATTTTAACTCTTCTAACTCTTCTTTGAAATAAATAATAATAAATGTCCTAATCTGATCCAAGTGGATCTAAATGATAATATTTTATTTCTAAGGATATTTTTGGTCGAGATAAACTTGTCCAATAGAATTAGGAAATGTGTTAGGGAAATATTAATATCATTTTTACCCTTAATTACCCTATTTTTTTTACTGTGGCAAATAAAAGTAAAAAGTTACTATTCACCAAAAATTGTTTTCATCTCATTGAACCAAATTTCACTTCATGATATTAACCATGTCTCTCGGATTTTCGAAATTTCATTCACAGAAGTTGTAAAATTATGTTTTATGAAAAATTCAGTTTTTTTAACTACCACTTAGTAGTTTCCCTATTCATCAAAAATTGAAGTTTTTCAGAACAATGCCAAAATTTCACCCTAAGCTATAATTGATATTCTGAATTAAAAAATGATGTCAATTTTACAAAATTCCAAACATATATGTTTCATTAATTAAATTTATAATTAATTTCCGCTGCAACAACAAATAGCGTATTTTTAAGAAACAATATATACCAAAAGTTTGACAATTGTTTAGGTCCAATTTCAAAGTAAAATTAATTCTAATGAACAACATTGGATAAAATGGTAATAATATATTATAATTATACTTTAAAAGCACTCAATAATATAATTTATCACTATCAATTATTTTGATTAAAAATGTTGTTTTTAAGTGTTTTTCACTATTCATAAAAATTCGAAGTTCTGAGAAAAATACCAAAAAATCATCTTAGGATAATTTCGATATTCCAAAACCAAAAATGAAGTCCATTTTGAAATATAAAATATATATAATTTCAAATTTTAGTTATTAATATTCATAACGTCTAGTTTGATTGGTTGTGGTGTGTTAGAACTCGATGTTGCGTACAACACACGCTATCACATTATTCAAAGAGAAGTGTACCGTAGAAGCTAGGGGTGTTACATTCTCCCCTCCTTCAAATAATTTCGTCCTCAAAATTTCCAGAATACTACAACATGAAAAGACTCGGGTGGTTCTTCAAAATAAGTTCCTCAGGTTCCTACATTGACTCTTCCATCTTATGGGTTTTCCACAAAACTTTTACTAGACGCGTCGTCTGGTTTCTCAGTACTTGTTATCTCGTATCATGAATCCTAACGGGCACTTCACAATAAGACAGATCGGGTTCCAGTTCTAACTCCTCATAGGTGAGTACATGCATTGGGTCAGACATGTATTTCCTCGACAGAGATACGTGGAACACATTGTGAACTTTTGAGAAACTTGGTGGCATTGCCAATCGGTAAGCTACATCCCCAATTCGTTCTAGAATTTCGAAAGGTCCGATGTTCCTGGGACTCAATTTACCTTTCTTACCAAAACGTATGACTCCCATCCATGGAGATACCTTTAGGAAAACATGATCACTGACATGAAGTTCCAAATCCTTCCTTCGATTATCGGAATAACTCTTCTGACTACTTTGAGCTGCTTTGATGTGACTTTGGATTACCTTCACCTTTTCCATCGTTTTCTCCACCAGTTCTGGGCCTACTAGTTTTCTTTCACCAACGTCATCCCAACAGGTTGGTGTATGACATCTCTTTACGTATAACGCATAATATGGTGCCATCTGAATACTCGAATGGAAGCTATTGTTATAAGAAAATTCTACCAGAGGTAAATATTGATGCCACATACCCTGAAAGTCAAGTGATCAGGATCTCAACATGTCTTCTAAGGTTTGAATAGTTCTTTATGATTGTCCATCTGTCCGAGGGTGGTAAGCAGTGCTCAAATGAAGTTCAGTATCCAGGGATTTCTAAAGAATATTCTTCAATATTGAAGTAAAACGGGGATCACGATCAGAAAAAATCGATAGGGTTACTCCATGAAGTCTCACAACTTCATTAATATATAGTCTTGCTAGAAGTTACAGTGGTAGATCTTATCTTATAGCAAGAAAATGTGCTGACTTGATAAGATGATCAACAATAACCCATATTTCATCATTCTTCTGGGAGTCTTTGGTAGCCCCATGACAAAGTCCATAATATTGTCCCATTTCCACCCCGGTATGGGAAGAGGTTGCATGAATCCTCCAGGGTGTTGGCTTCCAGCTTTCACTTGTTGAAAAACCATACATCTTGACACAAAATCAGCAATCTACCTCTTCATATTGTCCCACCAAAAATGTTCCTTCAAATCTCTACACATTTTGGTGCTCCCAGGGTGTATTGACATATTGGAACTATGAGCATCATCCAACAATTCCCTTTTTATATTAGGTATATCGGGAACACAAAGCCTCTTCCCGAATTTCAAAATTCCATTTTCATACACAAACACTTTCAATCTCCCATCATTCACAGCTTTAATCTTCTTTTGAAATTCTCCATCATTAGTCTGAGAACTCTTAATCCTTTCTAGTAAAGATGGTTTGGAAACCATTTGAAAAAGAATTGATGTTTCTCCTTCCCTGGTTATTCCCATGTCCATCTTCACTAGATCCATGAAAATTGGATCCCTTTCAATTCTCATATTGCTCAAAACTCCATGATCTTTTCTGGTCAAAGCATCTGCCACCTTGTTTTCCTTCCCCAGGTGGTAGTGTATCGTGCAATCATAATACTTGAGTAATTAAAGCCATCTCCTTTTCCTCATATTGAGTTCTTATTGTGAGAAAATATACTTCAAACTCTTGTGATCAGAATAAATCTACCATTTTTCACCATAGAGGTAGTGCCTCCATATCTTCAAAGAAAATATCACAGCTGCTAACTCGAGATCATGAGTAGGATAGTTTTGTTCATTAATTATCAACTATCATGATGCATAGGCAATAACCCTATCATTCTGAATAAGGACACAACCAAGTCCTTTCTTCGATGCTTCACTATAAATAACAAACCCATCATTCCCCGATGGTAGATTTAATATAAGAGAATTGACTAATATTCTCTTCAGTTATTCGAAACATTCTTCAAACTCTTTTTTCCAAACAAATTTAACCCCTTTATGTGTGAGATTAATTAATGGGTTAGCCAATCATGCAAAATTCTGGACGAAATGTCGATAATAACCTACTAAACCAATAAAAATACATACCTTAGTTATACTCATCGGTGCTGGCCATTCTTGGATTGCCTTGGTCTTAGATGGATCAAAAGAGATCCCATCTTTAGAGACAATATGGCCAAGAAAAGAAATCTCCTGAAGCCAGAATTCACACTTGCTAAACATCAAATATAATTCATGTCTTCTCAGAGTCTTCAAGATAATGCGCAAGTGATTTTCATGATCTTCGTAGCTTTTTGAGTATACCAATATATCATCAATAAATACCACCACAAATTCATCGAGATATTCCTTAAAAACTCTATTCATCAGATCCTTGAATACATAGGGTGCATTAGTCAATCCAAAAGGCATTACTGTAAACTCATAATGCCCGAACCTGGTTTGAAATGCTGTCTTCGGAATGTCTTCCTTCTTCACACAAAACTGATAGTATCTAGATCAAAGGTCAATCCTTGAAAAATATTGAGGTCCATGCAGTTGGTCAAATAAATCATCAATACGAGGTAGGTGATACTTTGTTTTATCGTTATAGCATTGATCTCCCTGTAGTCAATACATAACCTCATAGATCCATCTTTCTTTTTAACAAAAAGAAAAGGGGCTCCCCATGGAGAAAAACTAGGGCGAATAAATCCTTTATTACTCAATTTCTCTAGTTGTTTATTTAGTTCATATAATTATACAGTGGCCATTCTATAAGGGGTCTTCAATATAGGCCTTGATCCAGGAATTAAATCAATGGAAAACTCAACTTCTCATTCTGGAGGATGTCCATGTAAATCTTCCAGAATTACATCTACAAATTCTTTCACAACAGGTACATCCTCTATTTGAACATTACTTTACTCACCCATAGTTATTTCATTCTCATACTCCCCAATAATTGAATTTAGTTGAGCTACTGGGGGTGGATCAAGATATCAATTAGGTGGTAACGATTCTGCTCTAAAGATAATGTGTTCTTTATCATCATCATCAAGAATCGTAACCTCTTTCTTCTTACAATAAATCTTCACATCATAGTCCAAAATCTAGTCAATAACGAGGATTATATAAAACTCAATCATAGGTATGACAATTTGATCAGCAGATAAATAACATTTATGTGCTCTAATGGGGATTGATTCACAAAACATTGTTGCAATGATACTTCCCTTAGGAGTTTTAACTGACAACTCCCTTGTTAAATCAAATTGTAAATATCTAATTTTCATAGAAAACTGGAAAGATATGAAAACATGCGATGATCCAGAATCAAATAATGCATTTGCTAAACTTGAGGAAACTATTAAATTACCTTCCACCACGTCTTTCAGAGCTTCTACCTCAGCAGTAGTGATAGCATAAGCATGGCCTTGATCCCTTGGCATTTTATGAGGTAAGTTCCCCTGACACATAGGACATTCATTTGCATAATGCCCCATCTCCCTGCAATTGTATCACTGAACATTGGTAGCTTCCTTCTTCCCTTTGCAATCACGAGCTTGGTGGCCTTTTTCACCACACTTATAACAAACTCTTATTCCCTTCAAGCAAGTACCGGGGTGTTTCTTACCACATTTACCACAAGATGGATATTCAACCTTTCCCTTATTCTCCTTATATCCATTACCATATTGATCAACAAGTCTCTTCTTCTCTTTCTTTGATTTAAAGTCATAACACATAGAGAATTTTTTTTCGGTCTTGATAGCACATGGGACAATGTCTTCATACGATGAAAAGGATTGTGAGACTAATACTTGATGGAGAAATGGTTTTAACCCATCAAAGAAACGATCAATCTTACTTATTGGGTTACGTATATAATCTCTATCAAACCTTGATATCCTTGTAATGTTAGCCTCATACATTGCGATATTCTCATCCTCCTTTTGTCTCAGCCGAGAAACTGCCTTTCCATATCTGCTCGGTGGTCGCAAGGAAAGTATTATTCTAAAAATAGATCATTGAACTCCCTCCATTGAATATTTGGTACTTTATCATCTTCCTTCGTATTTTGAATCAATGAACACCATTGATCAGAATCTCTAGTGAGGCGGTAAACTGCCATGATAACTATTTCCCTTTCACTACTCCCCAAAGCCTGAAATATTTTCTCTAGGGAAAATATCCATTGCTCAGCTACTAAGGGATTTTTACTCCCATTTAACGTTGGTGGTTGTTTCCTCATGAATCGATCTAACATTGATCTTCCATGATGTGGATTAAGGTGCTCCATACAGGTAAGGTTATTATTCATAACGTGAGTGAGTTGTCCAGTATGGTGATTAGCTGATCGGCACCAGTTGCATCACCCGCTCCACTATAATTATCTTGAGCAGGAGGGAAATCCCTACATGGAGTGCATGCATTGATACAGTTTCCATCTCTTCCACTAGGCTCCATTTCTAAACAATGGCATAAAATAGATCAGTTTATGAATCAAAATACATAATCCCATACTTATGAAACACTTAATATAAATTGAACAATTTATGGCTATAATCCATAATCATACAAATGTTTTCTTTGAGAAAGTATATACTCATAAACCCTTCATAATGATTTGTAAAGAAAATGAGAGTTATCCTAAGCATATCCCCCGGGAGTGTCGTAACCAAGAGTACAGAATGGCCCATTTTCGTGCACCAGTTCCCGTTCGAGTCTAGCTCAAAGCGATGTTTTCGGGTTTTACCCCTAGGTACATCTATGCTAGAGTCGCCTCTACCTGGTCATATCCATACCGGGATGTATTGCTCTGAAAACTCACAAAATCTATACAATACCAAAACTCTAGGAAGTTCTTCTATACAAATCCTCAATGTCCATCTTAATTCTATGTGCTCTAATCAGAGTTTATCTAAATCTAGATTCCAAGGTTTGTACTAAACATCCTATGATACCAACTGTAACGCCCCGACCCAAGTTACCTAGAGTCGGTGCATTATTACATAACATTGGCATGATCACAAGAAAGATCAAATCTCGAAAGGCCGATTGGTTTAGTAGCCTTAGAAACACTAGATATAATCATAATGTTTTACATTACATCATAAAGTGTAAAAATACTACAACAACATATTTTCTTCATAGACCACACTCATATCCCCATATACTATCCCTGCAGGTCATTCATAAATTACTTCTTCACATCCTGGGAAAAATTAAACATAGAAAAGGGGTGAGATCAAATGCCCAGTAAGGATAACAATATAACAGAATCTTTCATAAATAAGAATAAAAATTTAAGGCAATGTATAACTAAAATAAAAGACTTTTTATCTTGAACTTCAACATAGTATGGTAAAAATAAAATGAAATAATGCCATTTACTTATTCACATGGATATTCTACTAATCGAATAATCACATGAAATATCAATAACCACTTTCATAATGATGGAATGCATAATGCCAGACTATCAATACCACATAGCCAAGACCTCATGTCAAGTCTACAAATAAGATTTTTCCAAGGCCTTATGCCAAGACACTAGATTGTCTCATGAGACCTACTGATGCATTGAGGAGCTATAGTGGGCTCCACCCATCACATATTAAGTCCAATGCATTCCCATATGAAAAGGTTTAAACATAACATAAACATTCATATTAAAACTAGTATACGAAATGTCAATAATTTCACCATAAACTATGAACGGTATAAAAATAGCACATCCACAGTCAAAAATATCACAAAACCTTCAATACAATATAGAAGTTTTGTATTATGATAAATCAACTTCAAATAAATGAAATATCCATCAATGTATGTTGACATAGATTATAACATCCCGCCTTTTTATCACATAAACTTTCATTACAATTTACAAAACTGAGGATCTTTAAGGTTTAGTGTCTTGGAAACCAGGAACATAAAACATGAAACAAAAAAAACATTCTTCTTAAATACTTTAAAGGCTACTCCTTATGTTCATCCTAGGTTCATTACTGCATCTCATAATCTGGGGACATACATTAAATGAAAGGGTGAGCAGAAGGCCCAGTAAGGGAAACAAGAGAAACATTTTACATGTGATCTTGAGATACTTCAATAAGGACATGAGAAGAACTTTAAGTCATGATAAAGAAATAATGATATACATCAAAATAAAAATAACATTTTTTATAACTTGAAGATGTGGCTGCAACATTTAATATTGAAAATAGTTTTGTTTCACCAAGGTCCATCCCCAAGGTGTTGTTAAAAATTACCAAGGATATTCACAATGGCGTCGTAAAAAAATGGTCATCTCTAGAGATTAAGTCTTTACCCAATGCATTAGAGCGCTATCTGGGCGCACCCTTATACTGTAATCTCTTATGGTTACATCATTATCCAATGCAATGGGGCGCTATCAGGGTGCACCCTTAAATTTTCCCTTATTATCATGTGAGCCACATATATCATCATCAATCATTTCATAAACAACCCATATAGAATAAAATAAATGGGTTTCATTCCATAATCATAACGTTTTAAAAACTTCTTTAAAGACATGATCTTTATGTCACTTTAAACCCACAGAAAGGGAAAGAGGGTTTCATGTATGTAAATCCCAGAATTTAAAATAGAATAGTTTGATATATATGTGAATACCCCTGTATAATTAAGAGCAATGAGTATTCACTTTATAACATAAAATAATTTTTAGAAATGAGAGAGAGGCACTTTGAGACGAAAATTCTGCAGCATAACGACTATGTTACAAGGTTTTAGAAAACATTGAGAAGAGAGGGGACATGGGTCAAAAATTCATAAATGACCCATCAAACAGTAGTGGGACAAAATATAAGGGATTTAAGAACATGGTAATGAAATTTTAAAATATACCATATGAAATGAAGAATATTAAAGGAAGACAGAAAGAAGATTTCTTTTGTGAGAATTCGGCAGCCTAACGGCGTCACTTAAACTTCAACAAAAATGAATTGACAAGGTCAAATAGGGTCTCTAATCATATGAAAATAAGATTACAGTATGATAGATAGAGAGATGATACCCCATAATAATAGAATGGAACTTTAAATAATTGACATGAAAGTATAACTTCAAAACGAGAAGGGTGAAGAACCACTTAAAAATTCGGCAGCATAACGACGCCACTTAAAACATAAAAATACTGAATTGAAGAGATCAAATGGGGTCTCTCATCATATTAACATAAGAGTCAAGTATGATAGATGTAGAGATCATACCCCAACATAACAAAATGAAACTTGAAATACTTTACATGAAAATAGATCTTCAAAAATGAGAAGGGAGAAAGAATCTGTTACAAAAATTTCGGCAGTCTAACGGCGCCACTTAAAACTTCATAAAATGAAATAATGAGAGTAATAGAGGATCACTAATTATATGAACATTAAAAGGGATGTAAGGGTAGTATACAAGAACATCCTCCAACATAAGAACATGGAGCAAAAAAGGAATGACATAAAAGAGATTACTTGAAGTGAAAGAGAGAGGTCAGATCCCTTACCTAAAAACGTAACTCTTAAAACTCAAAGGTAGGGACCTTGAGGGCTTGGGGGCACCTTGGGAGGACTCCTTGGAAGGTAATGAGACCATAAATTCGTTGGGGTAGAGTGGGGAGTCTAAATGGATGAGAGGAGGGCTTGGTATTTATAGGGAAAGTGAGGGGACACGGCATTAATGGCCAAGGGACACCTCACATGTGCTTTTCTCAAACCCATGCGCTCTCCCTTTATATTTCCCAATAAGTTAGGCCACATGGGGCCCCCAATACAATAATTCATCACACTTGGCCGGCCAATACTTAAAATATCTCATGACATCATCATGACACATCTATGATGTCATTAAACATACCGAAACCCTAAAACTGCATTTTTACTATTCACTGAAAATTCAACTTTCTCAGAAAAATCCCAAAATTTCACACTAACCAGATATCAATGCTCTGATTTCAAAAATGAACTCAATTTTATAAAAATAATTTTCTAAATATTTTTAAATTTATTTTTAAATAAATACACTATTCACCGAAAATTCATTTTTTCAGAAAAAACCCAAACAATTACCATAACATAATATCGGTGCTCTGAGTTCCAAAATGAAATCCATTTCATAAAAATAATTTTCTAAATATTTTTAATTTAATTTTTAATTAAAAAACACTATTCACCCAAAAAAAACTAATACTTGAATAATAATTTATAAAACTGTTATTTAACCATTTTATTGAATCACATTACTTAATCAAGGTGCCTAGATTGTTTTAAAACTTTATTTAAGTGAGATTACTAATCCATTTGGTCATATTACTAATCCTAATCATAAAATCAGTATTCATAATTTACTATTAATCAAAAATCAATTTTATCTTATTAGACTCCAAATTTTGTACTGAACAGAATTGTAGAAGACCATTTTTTGAAAATCATTACACATTTTTAATTATTTACGGTTTATATAAACATTTTTAAAATATCCTTTTTCTAAAATTCATCAAAAATATGCATACTATATTTATTCTGTCATTTGAAAATTCATAAACATCATCATAAGAAGAAATGCCAATTTTTATTTAAAACAAAGGATTACACAAGGCAGTTACGGTCTTGTTACATGTACCCTTATAATACCAGCATAGGACCTAAGAGTAAGGTGTTCTAGGGTGATATAATCTTGGGGCGGCTCGGTCAACATTGCCCGAGTAGTAATTTCTATCATTTTGAACTTCTCGCGAAGGCGATTCCGTTCTAGATTCACATGATGAAGTTCGGCTTGGGTTTGGTCCATAACAAATCCCAATAGTGCTACCTCCTTCCCAAGTTCTGTTAGATGGGCTTCGATCGGCCCAAGACTACTAGGTGAGGCCATCAAATCTTCCTTTTATAATAATTAACCCAGATTACTTGTATTTAGAGACAATAATCAAAACATTTTGTTCAAAGTGGTCATATTGATTGATGGTCATATAACAGTCAAAACCCACTAGTCTCATTTTAATTATAATCATGTTTATCAAATAAAACATTTTTGTTGAGTATAAAATTAAAATAAAATAACACATGAAATTAAGAAACAAGATTTATTCAAAATTTTGGGTCGTTACAATCTTCCACCCTTATGAAATTGCGTCCTCGCAATTTTTAAAAATTGGGTATTGAAATTTCATTGAAAGTCCCACATCGGAAAAAGAGTCAGTAACAACATTACTTTAAAAGAAAGAAAAGGAAGTACAAAGGCCAATCTAGTTTACTCATACTGGGATTCCATGTAGGAAACATGGACATGGAGGAGAAAACAAAGGGTCATGTTCTAAAGGAGAGTGATAGAAAACATGATTAAGAGGAAGTTAACCACCAAAAAATCCCAAAATTATGTTGTGTGTAAGCGGTCTTTGATTACCTAGTAGGAAATATAAACCAACAACGTTTTTGTTTTACGTTCCTTTTCATAACTTTGAGGAATTCATTTAAAACACAGAACAAAAACATAAGGAAATATATCTACCTTCATGTAGAGTTTCATCCTTTAATAAGTTTCTACCCAAAACTAATCTTTTCTCCAAACTATGAGCATTCAAAACTACTTGGTCTCATCAAAACACAAGAATCATCTTCTAGAGAATCACATAATCCACAAAAGATTAACTATCTATTTCTTTTACCTTTAAACATTATCCCAAAAACCGAAAGGGTAAGGTAAAACAACTCTTCAAAAAGAAAGGATCCCATAGGAATGGAAAATACTTTTAAATCTTCAAAGTTCCATGGTACTACCCAAAGTTCATCATAGTCCATTCCATAAATAACGGTCCTTAAAATTCTTCATAATAAACCAAACTAATATTGAAACGCAAATACAAGAAGGATGTGATAACGTTGTCTTCCCAAATAAACTTCATTGTTCATCTCCAAACAACATCAACCACTCCTAGCATCTTATAACAAAAGTAGCTAACCTAAACATATTTTACCCAATATAGGTTAATCATTTCCATAAGTAACCTAAGTTACTATAATTCCACCTTAAATTCATCGATTCATCAAAATATAAGTCAACCTTACTACTCAATGAAAATACCGTAGTAATCTATTTTCCTCGGTCAAATACAGTTCCCAAATTAGTGAATGTCTTCCAAAATAATAATCATCTTTTAATCCCCTAATCATCTCTTTCATATTAATACAGAAATCATAGCATTTACTATCACATTGGTTGTTGGGATATGGTCTTCCATTTCCCGCTATTAACTAATAAAGAAAACTATAATTAGGGGCTTAAATACATAGCTAATAATCATTAAAAGGAACTTAAAGCATATAAGGATAACTTGTAGAAGAAAAGTATTCCGTAAATTGTGATCCCCCAGGTTCCCATCTAGGTTATCCATGATCATATATTCTTATGTGAATCTTTATTTTTTTTTATCCTTGTTTCTTTAATAATGGTTCATACTAAGCTTATGAATTTAAAAAAGAATATCCCTCGGGAGTGTCGTAACCAAGAGTGCTGTAAGGCCCATTGTCGTGTACCAGTTCCCGTTCGAGTCCAGCTCAAAGCGGTGTTTTCGGGTTTTACCCCTATGTACATATGTGCCAGAGCCACCTCTGCATGCTCGTATCCAAACAGCGATGTATTTGCTTGGCAACCCATTACTCAATACTCACCAAAATAACGGGAAGATTTATTATATATAAAATTTTCTATATGGTTCTTCCTAGAGTTTTCATATCCTAATTTCCACAAATAACTAAACCATCCTTTGATACCAACTATAGCATCCCGCCATTTTATCACATAAACTTTCATGACATTTTACAAAACCTAGGATCTTTATGGTTTTGTGTCTTGGAAAACCGGAACATAAAACATGAAACAAAAAAAAATTCTTCTTAAACACTTGAAAGGGTTCTTCTTATGTTCATCTTAGGTTCATTACTGCATCTCATAACCTGGGGACATACATCAAAAGAAAGGGTGAGCAGAAGGCCCAGTAAGGGAAACAAGAGAAACATTTTACATGTGAGCTTGAGATACTTCAATAAGGACATGATAAGAACTTTAAGGCATGATAATGAAATAATGAGATACATCATAATAAAAATAACATTTTTCATAACTTGAAGATGTGGCTGCAACATTTAATATTGACAATCGTTTCGTTTCACTAAGGTCCACCCACAAGGTGTCGTTAAAAATTACCAAGGTTATTCACCATGGCGTCGTAAAAAAATGGTCATCTCTAGATATTATGTCTTTACCCAATGCATTAGACCGCAATCTGGGCGCACCCTTAATCTGTAATCTCTTGTGGTTACATCATTATCCAATGCAATGGGGAGCTATCAGGGAGAACCCTTAAATTTTCCTTTATTATCATGTCAGCCACATATATCATCATCAATCATTTCATAAACAACCCATATATCATAAAAGAAATGGGTTTCATTCTATAATCATAACGTTTTAAAAACTGCTTTAAAGACATGATCTTTATGTCACTTTAAACCCACGGAAAGGGAAGGAGGGTTTCATATATGTACATCCCAGAATTTAAAATAGAAAATTTTGATATATATGTAAATACCCCTATATAATTAAGATCTTTTGGTATTCACTTTATAAAATAAAATAATTTTTAGAAAAGAGAGAGAGGCACTTTGAGACGAAAATTCTGCAACATAACGGCTACGTTAAAAGGTTTTAGAAAACATTGAGAAGAGAGGGGACATGGGTCAAACATTCATAAATGACCCATAAAACAGTAGAGGGACAAAATATAATTGATTTAAGAACATGCTAATGAAATTTGAAAATATACCATATGAAATGAAGAATATTAAAGGAATACAAAAATAAGATTTCTTTTGTGAGAATTCGGAAGCCTAACGGCGTCACTTAAACATCAACAAAAATGAATTGACAAGGTAAAATAGGGTCTCTCATCATATGAACATAAGAGTCCAGTATGATTGAGATAAAGATCATACCCCAACATAATAGAAAGGAACATGACTGAATTGACATGAAAGTATAACTTCAAAACGAGAAGGGTGAAGAACCACTTAAAAATTCGGCAGCCTAACGACGCCACTTAAAACTTCAAAATACTAAATTGAAGAGATAAAATTGGGTCTCTCATAATATGAACATAAGAGTCCAGTATGATATATATAGAGATCATACCACAACATAACAAAAAGGAACTTGAAATACTTTACATGAAAATAGATCTTGAAAAATGAGAAGGGAGAAAGAATTCGTTACAAAAATTTTGGCAGCCTAACGGCGCCACTTAAACTTCCTTTATAAAACACTTATAAAAAGTCAAACAAGTGTATAAATGACTTTAACCCATATTCTTTGAAATAGTGAAAATGTTTTGAAATACATTTTTAAGAAACATAGATGTGGATGATAAAGAGATCCTAGTAGATTATTACGTATAAACAACCTCAGATAAAGAAGAGATTGTGAAATAACCCTTACCTTGTACTTTTCCTTGGTTGGGGTAGGATAAACTCCTATATAATAGTGAAATAATTGTTATTAAATTATAAAAGAATCATATACATTAATATGATATCATATATGATCTTTTAACATTGCTTTATTAATAATATCTTAGTTTTATCGTCATTTCGGGTGTTAACTTACTCGTTTTCTTTTATTTGTTTTGTTAAATAAGCCATGATTGTCATGGATAGGTTGTATATTATTCATATAATGAATTATATCAAGTCCTTAAAAATTATTTTTAAATCATCAAATGATAATTATACTTGAATGGATACGATGAAGAATGAATCTCATCGCGTTCGTGGAGATGGTAGTCTGTACGTATGCACGAGCGACAATATCATTTTTTTGATATTAAAATAATATATAAATGGATGGTATATCATATATACCGAATCATTATCATGTTACATTTAATATTTAGATGAATTATACATCATTATTATACCCATCCAAATATTAATTTATTGAATAACAATTTCCCCACGATGTGGAGATAGTAAGCCGTACGTACGCACGTATGGTGACATGTTATTCAAAGGATGGATAGAATAATGAATATTGTTGTACCATATTTATATAAACATCACAGTATATATATGATACTGGTGTTATTATTTTAGAATGGTAACAATAGAGGAAGAAGAAGTGGAAGAATAAAGTAACATGGAAAAGGGTGGTGAAATCATTACCTCTTCTTCGGGTTCTTCCTTTTTATTTGATCAAAAGGGCCCCATAGGATGGATTTATGATCAAACTATGGCCTCTCGGTTGTAGTGAGGGAAGTTGGGAGAGTATTTGGGCAGATTTTTGTCAAACCAAAAGGCTTTGAAGGTGTGAAGTAATGAGAAGGGGGAGTTCCCTATTATAAGAGGGGTGAGGGGAACCTTTAGAAATGCTAGAAATATGAATTTATAATAAATTCATATTCGGTTTCTAATGGCTCCAAAGTTTATTATTTAAATTTTAAGGTGGGGATAGGTATAAAACCACTAAACAAATAGAATTTAGATAGGTTTGGGTAATTATATTAACCTTATCTTTATGTATTAACTCTAAGTTAATTAGTTTCACTTTTACAATGTCTCTTTGTATTTTTATATTATATTGTTCATAAACATACCATATACATCCAATATACCTCCCAAGTGGTCCATTAATGATTTAACAATAATGATATAAGTCTCTTGGCCGATCCTTAGATTTTTAGGAATTTAATATCAATTAATAATATAATATTTGTTTTAAAAACTCTTTTATGTCAATTTTGACACTATTCAATAATTGATTTTTGTAAAAATCATAACATAATTATTACTTCGAAAAAAGTTAATTGAATCAATCCTAACATGTCATAATATCCAAGAATATTAGTTTAATTCATAAAAAGTCTCAAATTATATTTATTTGTGTATTTATAATATCAATTATTCTAATTTTTCATTAATTATGTAATTACTACATCATCATTGTGTGATAAATAAATTAAATTATTTAAGGTCTAAAAATTATAAATAAAATATCCTTATGTAAGAAATATTTTTAGCTTTATAATAAATATTTACAATCGAATTTCTTTTATTTATATCCCTATATTAAAAATGTTTTAGTAAATAAAATTTGATTTTAACTCTTTTAACTCTTCTTTGAATTAAATAATAATAAATGTCCTAATCAAATCCAAGTGGACCTAAATGATAATATTTTATTCCTAATGTTGGTTTTGGTCGAGATACACTTGTCCTATAGAATTAGTACATGTGTTAGGTTAATATTAATATCATTTTTATCCTTAATTAACCTATTTACTTTTCACCGTGGTAAATACAAGTAAAAAGTTACTATTCACCAAAAATTATTTTCATCTCATTGAACCACATTTCACTTTTTGATATTAACCGTGTCTCTCAGATTTTCAAAATTCCATTCACAAAAGTGGTAAAATTATGTTTTATGAAAAATTCAGTTTTTTTAACTACCACTTAGTAGATTCACTATTCAACAAAAATTGAAGTTTTTCAGAACAATGCCAAAATTTCACCCTAAGCTATAATTGATATTCCGAATTCAAAAATGATTTCTATTTTACAAAATTCAAAACATATAAGTTTCATTAATTAATTTTTTAATTAATTCCCGTTGTCACAACAAATAGCATGTTTTTAAGAAACAATATATACCAAAATATTGACAATTGATTAGGTCCAATTTTCAAGTGAAATTAATTGTAATGAACACCATTGGATAAAACAGTAAAAATATATTCTAATTATACTTTAAAACCACTCAATAATATAATTTATCACTATAAATTATTTTGAATAAAAAAGTTGATTTTAAGTATTTTTCACTATTCATAAAAATTGGAAGTTCTCATAAAAATACCAAAAAATCATCTTAGGATAATTTCGATATTCCGAAACCAAAAATGAAGTCCATTTTGAAATATAAAATGTATATAATTTCAAAAGGTAGGTATTACTATTCATAACAGCTAGTTTGATTGGTTGTGGTGTGTTAGAACTCGATGTTGCGTACAACACACGTTATCGCATTATTCAAAGAGAAGCGTACCGTAGAAGCTTGGGGTGTTACAAAATTTCAAGAGAATATATACTTAATTGATTTCATCAAATTCTCACAATTTTTTTGTGCATTAATCAATTTCAACTTCGACTCTTATTATATAAATTGATATTTAATTTTTTTTTCATAAAGTATTAAAAGATTATGAAATTCCTACATATAATGATAGTTCATTCCATCTACTGTTTACCATAAGCTTTATAAACAACAAAAACTTTCTAAAGGGTCAAAAATCCAAAAAATTAGAAAAATTTTCACTAAATCGTGTTAACATTTATCTCGTATATTTTATAAGGTGGCTCTGGGTTGTCACATTCCAATAATGTGAATACCTTAATCATATATTCTTTTAAAAACTTATAACAACATGAATTACAACACATCTATTAGAAAATCATACATTCTTCCATATTCCAGATATTATTGGATATATTCCATAATTAAAATATGTTGAAATGTTTACCTATAATTTATAAACCAAATTTGTCAAAAAATCCATAATCAGATCCAATGTAACCTGTATCATCCATTTTTCATAATCATATACAATGTATATTTATAATAAATTTTTATATCGTCATTAGGAACATTTTAAAAATCATATCTCCCTTAATATTGTGTTTTACTTGAATATCACCTTACCGTTAAATGACTTTTCCATTTATTCAGAACAATTTAACATAACCTATACGATCCTTAATGAAAAATGTATTCTGAAAAAAAATATTTAATACTTCTCATAATATAATAATTCAATTACAATATTTATTCACATTAATCATTCAAATTTATTCATAAAACATTACTCAAAAATTATCATATTATTCGTTCCAATAATGTGAAATATTAATTGGGTAATATTGTTCCATATCCTCGATCAAATAAATCATCATATATTAAATGTAAAATATATACTTACAATATCCCATACCTTTAACATGTCATTTATGGCCTCCTTTTCCTCTTTAGTATAATCATTACCCATACCACCTTATTTACCCTTTACATGATAATTTCACTTAGGATATTGATTTGAATAATTCCAATTATTTCCACATATTCAACAATCTATTTTAATCATTTTTTATCCATTTCTAGCAATTGACTGTGACTAAAATGCAAATTTTGAGAAACAATTATCTTAATTGAAAAAAATATAATTTAAGAATATTACTTATAATATTTTAATCTACGAAACAATAGATTTAATCCTTAATAGTTAATTATTATTATGGAAAATATATTATTGTAACATATACATAGAATTATCATAAAACAAATCCCTATATAGATCCTAATAAATATTCATACTGATCTGAGTATGTTTTTATCCTCGTAGATTCTAATGGTTGACAATAAAATAACAATAATACCAACACTAACTACCCCATGATTGATGTACATCGATATTACACCATATTTTTTGAATAAAAAAACATGCCCAATGAAAAAATTTATTTCGTGACTATTGAATCATTGAAAATAAAATTTATTGTCTGGTCAAAGATCTTTATTTTATAAAACAAATTTATTCCTCTAAATAACCCTACCTTAAACATTTATTTATAACATGTTCAAAAGACACATATTAAATGGGTGAGTTGAGATTATTATTATCAGTATACAAAATATTTATTAATATTAAGATAAAAATAAGAATATAAGAATATAGAAATTATAGACTGCATATCAATGATCAAAATATTAATTCATAAAAATTCATATGAAATAAAATATAAATTAATATCATTGAAATAAAACATGGAATTCTTTCATACACATAAGCCCGAAAAATAATTTCCATGTTCATAAAGTATTATTTCTAAAACTATCAGAGCAGATAAATTCCTTTACTGAATTGAGTTCACTCCTCATTCCATCCATGTATTATTGAACCAATATTACTCTAATTCTAGTCATGTATTACTAATCCTTGATTTCTCTAATTCCAATAATGCATTACTTAATCAATTTCACAACCCATTTCAGTCTAGTCTAACTCATGAGATAAAAATATTTACAAAATTCAGTGGTAAGAGATATATGTCCCACACATCAAATATTTTAAAGAATACCTATATGTTCTCCATGACCATATAAGATTCATCATATCAAAATCAAGTAATCAAATGAGTTTCACAAACACAATTCAATCATACATAATCCTTGGAAAGGATTTATCGTTCATAAAAATGTGTCCATTATAAAAATAAAAAACCATAGAAACAAGATAGATAGTATTCTTTATAATATAACCCCATTAAAACCTTTGTAACATCAATGAATGTATTTGTTCATGAGGGAAAAATTTTGAGAGATCAGAAGAAATTAATTCATAAGGAATATAACCTTGCTCATTTGAAAATGATATCTTTCCATATAAAGTAACACAATTTTTAAACGAATGAAATTTCATTGAAAATAACCTTGTAATATTATAATGTATTTCTAAATTAATTTTGTAATTATGAAATTGTAAAAATCCATTCATTCTATATATTTTGAAAAAAGTAATATTATTTCACTATTTTTAGAAAATCCAAAAAATTCATTATTTGAAAAATGAAAAAAACAAATCTCATTCAAACCATGTAATAAAAAGTACAAAATGGGTAAAAAATATTATAAACATCCCTAGTAGAATATTTAAATAATTTTTTGAAATTTTTTTTATAGAACATGAACATGGATTATAAATATTCCCCAACAGAGACTTATAAAATCCATCACTAATATTGAATATATTGTGTTGTAAATACTCAAAAAATTTAACCATTTGAACAATATTCCACATAAAATAAATAAAATTATAAGGGTATTAAAAAAACAATCATCTAGATAAGACTCATAAATATATCTTCATGGGTAGTTGATGCACCATATTGAATGTACAAGAAGTGTATAAGTAATATTCCCCATAGAATTAAAAGTGATACTGTAAATCCACTGACCGTGGGGTTTAGTTAATCATATATATCAAAAAATATTGTATAGTTTATTAAATAGTTTTATTATATTTTTCCACAACCATATTTATTTTTATTATGTCATATATGATAATATTATCACCCATTTAATAATATTTATTTATTACTCTTCTTTTGGGTTTTAATTGATTCATTTTTAGGTGCATGTTTTGTCATGTAATTATCAGTTATTCTTCATAGGTTATAGTTATGTCACATTAAATATGATATTAAGGAAATATATATCAGAATTATTATTTATTTAAATTTTTATAATTATTCATTACTGTTGAATAAGGAAAATGAATCGCATCACGTCATGTAGACGGTAGGTCATCCATACACATAAGCGATGATATCATTTCATAAATAGTTGAATGGTAAAGATGTTGATGGTATAAAGTATATTATATAATAAATATCTTGTAAAAATGTAAATAAATACTTATTATTTATATCATTTTACTCATCAAAATATGATTGTCTTGAAAAATATATCACACCATGTCATGAAGACAATAAATCATTCGAACACACACATGCTGATTTCGCTTTTCATAGGAATGAAATAATGTAGAAGTAAATTTTTAATAATTTTAATTAAATATCATTATATATAGATACTATTTTTTTAATTTATAATTTAAACAACACATAATTGTTAGTATTAAAACAAAATTATATTGAGAGGGTCGGTAAAAGAGATTACATCTTCTTCGGCGATATCCATCTATATCTCCTTTTAGGGACACTCGAGTTTGTATTTTGAGATCAACATAGAATATAGATTGTAGATAGAGATGTTTATATAGTGAATGAGTATGGTATACCTGTTCTTTAATTCTCATTGTAATATGAATAAGTGAGAGAGGAGGTGACATTTTATAATTGATGTGGGGGCACTGTTGGAATTTAAAAAAACATTAATTTATTATAAAATAAATATCATTCTCAATGAAAATAAAATGTCATATATTTTAATATTAGAGGATATATTAATATAATATCATCAAAATTATAGTTTTTAGATATGTTTTGGTATCAATTGTTTTCCTATCATTTTAATTGACCCTTTTTTAAATGATTTTAATTTTAACTAAGTTTATAACATTTTCAAAATTAATATACATTATATTTTACTTATTTGAAGTAAAAGAGAAAATTAATTAAAAATTAATTAAAATTTAAATTATATAAAAATTATTTGGTATTTTTAAAAAAGATTTATTATTTTAAATTTATTAAATAAATCATTATTTTAATGAAATATGAACAATAATTATATCAATAGAATTCATTTTGTGGAATTTTTAAAATATAAAAAGAAGAATTTAACATAGATAAAATATTTTATTATATCATTTAGATATAATATTCATTTATTAAATCTTCGGATATAATAATTATATCACATTATTTTTATTTTATCATTTTTAATATCATTAGTTTGATTTATTCGTTAATCATGTAATTTCTTGCATCCTCATAAAAAATTCATTTATTTAATTAATTTATCCCTAAATATTAAAAATAAATTTCCAAGAATTATGAAAATATAATAGGTTTCATATGACTATTAATGTTATAAAACACTTCTAAAAATCCATATTTGAAAACAGCATAAAATTAAAAACCTATAGTATGAACAACATGACATCCTTTTAAATAAAATATAATAATGGTCTTAGCCATATCTACGTGGATAAAAATAGTAATTAATTAATAAATTACAATAAATGGATGATAAAAAGAATATTTAACTATTTTTAGGGTAATTTAATTATACATATAATTTTAATAAAAATATATTTATTTTTTCTTTCCCCTTCTACAAGCTCTATATCATCATTGTAAAATCCATTAAGGTAATTATATTTTTTCTAAAAAATAAAAATAAACATAACCTTTTAATAATGATATTTTATATTATAAATGAAAACATATAGTATAATATATCTTATATATAACCATATGTTATTAATGGTATAGTTAATAAAACCTGAGTTTGATATTTTCAGTTTTCAGGAATTAAAATATACTATATTTCATATTACAAACCATGTGGCTTAAAAAGGTTATATTTTTGGGTCATTTATAATATTTTTTATAATAAAATGATACAATTACATTTGGACAAGTGTTAGGGTGATTTTTAAAATTCATATAATATTATTTTTACCCATAATTAATCGAGTTTCATTTAATTTTGTTAACTAAATTATTTTATGTTACAATTTATAATGACCAAAAATACATGAAACAAATTTACCTTGTTTCCAAACACTAAATAAAAATATGGAATCCATTTTTTAAAAATAAAGAAATTTTTTGAAATTAATTTAAAATTAATCCTATTAACGGGGTGAGAAAATGAGTTATTAAATTTAAAATATGGAAAATATTTAAATGTTCTTATATATAAATTCAACCTAAAATTTATCCATATGTCTCTAATTGGATTAAGTGGTAAAAAATAATGGAATTATACATTTTAAACATTGAAAAATATAATTTATCACTATATATTAATTACATGACAGATGTTGTATTGAATTAAAATTTAGTAGTTTTAAATATTCATAAAAATAATAAAAACAATAGAAAAATACCAAAATTTTAAAAAATATATATTTTAATATCCATACATCAAATAATAAGTTTATTTTTTCAAAATGAATTTATAAAAGGGTCAAAAAAATTATTTAAAATGAGTTTTATATTAAAAGGTTGTAGAATTACCCTTTTGAAAAATATTTGATTTTATGTGTGAAATTGCGATTTATCTAATCTTGTGCATATATAATCAATATGATGAATATATATAATATTGAATTTGTGATATTACCTATATATTTCACTAATATTATTCACTACTTGTTTTTAGTTTGGGATATTAATAAAGAACATCATTTAAAGCTTAAAAATAAATACATTGTTTTTATATTAAGTTGGTATATATATATTCATATATTTATAATTGGTGACTGTTGAATTCATGTTGTAGACCTTATATATTAATACGTTATTTAACACCATTCAGAACTACTATATTAATGGGTAGGTTATGTATTATTATATTAAATAAAAATATTTAAATAATAAATTGATTTTTAGAAAAACTCTTTGTTTTGTTTAATGAAATATATAAGATGATATCGGTGTTGCATATAACATAAGAAAAACATAATTTTTTCATTTAAGAAATAAATATTCCAGATTTGGAGAAATAAAAAAGTAATAAAAATTTTAAATTAAATAAAATAATAATAATTCAAAAAATCTTAGATTATTGCAGTCAACCACCTTAAAATTAATTTCTCCCTGGAATTTTATTTATCTTGTAAATAGATTATTAATTTAAATATTGATAGATAAAAAACTACAATTTATAAATTAGTAATAAAAATTTAACTTAGAAATGAAAAATTATAAAATAAGGGTTACCCAAATTAAATCCTTATTGGGTTTATATGTAGGAGATCATACATGAATATTTTTGAATAGAGGAATGAGTAAATAATCATAGACAATGAATAATATCATTGATGATAAGAAAGTGGGTGATCCATATAAAGTAAAAAATCACAAAACCATAAATGAATGAAGAATAAAATATGTCATTGATATCATAAAAATTATGATAGAAGGACAACCATTTACAACATGATTCTTTTCCTAATATTGTATAACATTTAATAGAGGGAGTCCATATTTGATTTCCTGACAATCTCAACCTATGTTGTTCATTCATCAATTTCTGAATCCTATATTTTTTAATGAAATAATGTGGAATATATATGTCTAGATGTACTAAAAGTTAATGAGATTCATTCATATTATAATAGGACCTTTAATATATCATTATAACAAGAAAAAGGATAGAAAATGTAATCAATATTCATATATCCACCTATGGGGAGATAATATGTTAATCTCAAAAACATCCTATTATCTTTATGTCAAAAATTACAAAACCATATATCCCTTCTAACGAATCAAAAATATAATACATTGGAAATAATTTTACTAAACCATTTAAAATTTATCTCTCACATAATATAATGTTTCTCTTGGTTTTAAAATTTCAAATAATGTGAATAACTTTATCATATAATCTCTTGAAACATAGTAATAACTTGAATTACCATACATATATTTAGAAAAAATACATAATTCTTTATTCTAATTATTATTGGTTATATTCCATAAAACCAATAACTAGAAATATTGATCCATAATAAATTCCATGGTAACCCATATCCTCAAATTTATAAATTTATATCCCACATAACATTATGAAAAAAATTTATCTCAACATTTTGGAAAATATTATGGTTCATAAATCCCTTAATATTGTTTTCCCTCAAATTTCACATAGCCATTAAATCTATTTTTAATGTCTTCAGTACAATTAAACATAACCTTTTCAATTCATAATAAAAAATGTATTGTGAAAATTTTATTTTATTTAATATCATCCATAACATAATCACAAAATAAAAAAATACATATATACATAAATAATTCATATTTTTTCGTGAACTATTAATTCCGCTATATAATCTAATTATTTCATAAAATATGAAATATGAATAATTTATTACAATTTCTCATCCCTAATATGGTCATGATTTAATCATTAAATGTAAAAAATTCATTTAGAACATCACATACCATTCAAAAGATCTTTTTAGACTACTTTCCTCAGTAGTATAACCAACACTTGTAACACATTAAAAAATTTCTTAATGATATTTCAACATATTAATTTTATTTGAATAATTCCAATGATGTCTACATCTATAAATTTCAATGTTAAGAATGTTCTATCCCATTCCAGTTATTAACTATGACATTGAAGAAATGTGTAAGAAACACTTATCATAGTTGAAAAATAGATAATTAATAAAAGTAAATATAATATTTCATTAAATTCCATTATAGGTTTAATAAATTTTTATTCATCCATAATATTAAAATCTATGACTGTAACCTATACATATAAATATATATAGATATATCCCTAGAAATATCTTTTGAAATATTACTAGTAATATCACTAAGATTTTCAAATAATATTTTCCAAAGAATGAATAAACAGTCACCCAGATACCATATATAATGACCCTAGAAAAAATGTACTAAAAAACATCATATTAAAAAAATCATTCCCAAAGACCATATTAGTTTAGTACCATTAGTGATTTGAACAGAACTATCCCCAAATAATTTATGAAAAGACTTTATTACATCATATTACGTCATTGTACATCATATTAAATCATATTATTTTACATTATATTACATCCTAGTTTTCTATTCATTCACTCTACATTTGGGATATTACATATTATTTTTTGAATACACAAAAAAATTCTAATAGAAAGTAGTTTTATGGTTCATTTGAATCATTGGTCCAAATCATTATGTATGGTGATTGATCTTCAATGTTTCCCACATTGATCTCCCCTTAATACCACTATATTAATCCTTTCATTATAACTTGGGGAAAACATATGAAATGGGTGATCATATATGCTTATTAAGAGAAAAAAAAAGAGTTATAAATCATTACATAAACATAAGGGTATAAGAATAGGAAATTTATTGAATTTATATCAATTAACATTATATTGAGTCATAGAAATCTTAAAACATAAATCAATAAAGTTCTTATTTCTTATAAATAATGGGATTGTAGAAAAACATATGCATAGAAATTCATTTCCATTTTAGTAAATCATCCTTTAAATGACCATAATATATGAAAAATGTTTATTAAAAAAATGAGATCATTCCTTGTTCCATCTCAATATTATTGAACATTGATTAATCTCATTCCAATCATGTATTATAGAAAAAATATTACTCTCATTCTATTCTTTTACTACTCAATCGATGGTCCTTACCATTTCAGTCAAGCATAACTCCTGAGATATAAATAATTATATAACGAATTTGTTGGAGATATAGGTCCCACCCATCACACGATATAAACCATTCATATATAGTATAAATGACTATAAATCATTCATTGCATCAAAATCAATGTAAGGAATTGAGTTTCATAAACATCATTCAATAAAAAATAACAGATTCAAAATAAATGTCTTTCTTAAATATCATTACATAATAAAAAACCACAAATATAATATAGATAGTTTCTATAAATAAATATCCCAGTTAAAATATAATTACAATAATTTATTTTTTTCGTAAATTGAAATTAAATTTTAGAGATCACATGAAAATAATTCTTGAGGAAAATATTCATTTTCATAAAATGTCACAAAATTTTAAATGGAATTATTTTTTTGAAAATAGACATGTATGGTTAGATGTTAATATTGAAGTATTTAAAGAATTATACAAGTGAAAAAATATGGTTTTACTGTATAATTAAAAAAGCATTCATAGTAGACTATTTTCGGAATACTGAATAAATTCAATGATAGAAAAAAAAGAGATTGATTTTAATAAATTTAGTAAGAATTTATTAATGGGTAAAATATAAGTAAAGCATTCATAAGAAAATATAAAAAAAATAAAAACTATTATTTATAAAACATAGAAATGTACGATAAATATTACCTAATACAGAAAATTAAATCAATCCAAAATATTGAATACATTTTGAATTTAATAATCAATAATTTATAATAAGTAAAATCACATGCCTCATAAAATATTATAAATTTTAAGGTTATTAAAATACCATATTATAATATATAAGATTCATAATTTATAGTTAATTGGAAGTATATACACCACATAAAATATATAAGTAGTGTATAAGGAAAGTGCCCCATAGAAAAAAAATGTGAGACTAGAAATCCCCAATCCTAGGGTATGATTTCTTAATAACTATAATAAATTCTTATATAATGGATTATATAATGTTTTTAACTAAATAAAAACCCGTTTTTATATTTATTATATTATAAATTAGTTTATAATGAGCCGTTTAAAAATATTTCATAATTACTCTTCTTTCAGGTGATAATTGATTCATTTTTCTCTACATGATTTTTCATATACGTCCTAGTTAATTTTCATGGGTTATAATTTTATCATTTAAAGGTTTTTATTAATGTAATAAATTTAATATTAATTAATTAATACTATTTTATACTCATTATTGAATTTTTAATAAGGAAATTGAAACACATCGCATTGTGTAGATAGTAGATCGTGCAAACGGATCCACAGTGGCATCATTCCCTTAATAATAAAAATAAATCGAAGTAGATGTTACATATTTCCATCAAAAATAAATATCCTGAAATAAAAATAATATAAATTTTTTAATTACATAATTAAAACCAACTAAATAAACTATGCATGAGTGAGAAATTACACCAAGTCGTGGAGAGGTTAAGTTGTACAGAGGCACATGTAAAGATATAATTTTGTGTATGATTAATATAAGGTGGTATATGGTTGTAACATAGTAATAATAAAATATCAGAATATAATTGACACTGTATTTATTATTTTATAATGGAAACAACACATTAATAGTATGTATAATAGTAAATGATCTTGAGAGAGTGGTTAAAAGTGATTACACCTTCTTTGACAAGCTCCCTCTAGATATCCTATAAGGGACACTATAGTTGGTATTTTTTATAATACATTTACCTCCAAAATGTGGATATAGATGTTTATATGGGTAACTATAAAGGTATTTCTATGAATGGATTGTCATAGTAATGTGAATATGTGAGGGAGCTGGTTTTATTCTATAATGGAGGTGGGTAACCCCATTGGAATTTCAAAAAATAATAATTTATTATAAGTAAAATTTAATTCAAAATACAAACAATATTACTTATATTATAATATGATGTGAGATAATGTATTATTTTCATCAAATAATATATTTTTGACATTTTTTTATTAATTTAAACATAACCATATTACTCAACCCATACATTACCAATTTTAATTTTAACTAAGGTCATAAATTCTTAGGTCTAATAGATAATATAATATAAAATATTTATGTCAATTAGAAAATAAATGAAAAATTATGAACATTCTTGACTCTATTATTATTATATAGTAATTTTAGATGAGTTTTATGTTATTAAAATAATTTAATAAAACACTATTTTTATAAAATATCTATGGTGTCAATTTTACACTATTAATTTCATTTATTTTTAAAAAATAATAATAAGAAATTAACTTCAAAAAATATGTATTTTTTGTCTCTAATTGGTAAAGGTCATACAAAAAAATAATTGGATATATTTATTATGTCACGTTATTTTTATTTTATGATCTTAATCTGATTAATTCAATTTATTCAGCAATTAAATAATTATTCTGTCATCATTGTGAAATTCATTAAGGATGTCATTTTATCCCTAAAAATTAAAAATATACTTCCATGAAAAATATAAATTCATTTTCTATGAGATGAGTTGTTTTTTTTCAATTTTTTTTGAAATATTAAATATTAATACTGTATACTAGTTAAAAAATATAGTGTTTTAGACATGAAATCCTCTTAACTAAAATATTACAAGTGTCTTAATTATATCCATGTGGATTCATATGGTTATTAATTCGACCCTTGGAAAAAATATGACTGAGAGATATGGAACCAAAAATACTTATCCATTTTTTTGGTCATTTAAAGGTTCTTAATATTTTAATTAAAACATTTTTTATCTTTCTTCTTCTTTCATAATAATAAAATCGAAATTATTTACTCTTTTAAGGTAATTATTTATTTTCTAATAATTAAAAAATAATTACCCAATTTTTTTTTGACAATTTATTTTTAAAAAGGATATTTATAGTAAAAATTTTCTTCTATATAATCCTATATTAAAAATGTTATCAGTATTAAAATATGAGTATTACATCATTAGTTGTACATTTATTAAAATATAATAAATTTAATATTTCAACCCAAAGGGCTTCAAAAGATTATAGTCCCATCAAAATGATGATCTTTATTAAAATTAAATAATAAAATTAAATTGGTAAAAGTGTTATGGAAACTATTATTAATATTTATAATATTATTTTTACCATTAAATATTAGAATTACCATTAACTATACTAATAAAAAAATTAGTGATGATACTATCCACAATGCCAAAAATAATTAAAAAAATACAATTTACCAAATTTGGAAACATTTATTTGATATATGGTATCAATATTTCAAAATTCAAATTATAATATTTTGAGGAAATAATATAAAAATAATACCTTGATTGTGTGAGAAAATGGGTTATTAATGTTAAAACATGAATAATATTGAAAAAAATTTATATCTAGATTCAAAATATAATTTATCCCATTTACCTATATAGGATTGAATAATAAATAAAATCTAATAATTCGTTAAAAAATGTATACTATTAATTATCACAAAATATAAATTTGATGATAAATTTTTTTTTCCCAAAATATTTTGTATTTTGTATTATTCCTAAAAACTAAAACCAAATATGAAGAATTCCTACAATTCGAAGAATGTAAGTTAGGTTTGTGTGGTTTATTATTCTTATTATCCTTAAAATCAACTTTAAAATAAAGGATTTATCATGTGTTTCACTTGAGGACATCTAGTTTACTGTAAGACCTCTCACTCAAGAGCTTCAACGACATACCATTGAATTGGTTATTTTTCAAATGATTAAAAATTATTAAATTAAATTTAGTAATCAATGAAAAATAATTCCTCAATATTTCACTAAATTTGGTAAGAATTCATATGATCAATAATTGTAATTTCAATCAGTTATTATTCAAGATACATCTTATTTAATGTTTCATTTTGTGTATCTATTTTCCCATGCTTTGTATGACACTTTTGGAAACCATAATTTATCCTTAATGTCCTTTTTATATTTGTTTATCTTAAATTTCTGTTGGTAATAATTAAATATTTTCTTGTGGTATTTTATAATGACATTTGAGTATGTTCATAAATTTTTTATTTCCTTTAACCTTTTTCTTTAGTTATTGTAGTGTCGACAATTATACCAAATAATAAACATAATAAATTTTTGGGATAATAAAATTTGGACTGCATTCAATAATGAATCAGAATCCAAAATGTTTATTTTCATTACATCATGATTCAATGGATTTCAATCATCCTACAATTTGAAAACATTCATTGTCATTAGGATCCCAATGTAAAATTTGATATATATATATATATATATACATATATTAGTTTTCATTAACTAATTTTCCATATATAATCCAATTGAACTATAAATAATTATTTTACATTACCATATTTGATGAATCACTAATGAATCGTCCATGAATTTTTTTTCTTGGGGAATAACATCATTATAGTTTTTCATATTTACACTATAAATTTTTCTTGAATCAGTCACACATTTTGACAATTTAGGACTAGTTCTATTTCCTCTAGAAATCAATGATAATTCATTTTATTTTATTAAAACACTATTGTCACTAATATCTTGGATATATGGGAATTCAATGATCATTAGGTATTAAATTTAAATTGCATTGTCTATAGTTTTACCTTGAAATTAACAAGTATATTCAGAAAATAAAAAATCTCTATGGGTCCAACTGAATCCTTTATTACGAAAATGATGTTAAATTATTTTGATTAAAAGACATAATGATAACATTATTGGGGATGAAAGTGTAATTATGGGGTGATATATGATTTATTCATGTAAAATTTAAATATTATTTTATAAATTTATATGTTATTGTCACTTTTAATCTATCTTGATATAGGACTATATGAATTTTAAATCTTTTAAATAGACATATCGGTACCAAACATAACATTGTATCAACATGGATAAATAATTCACAGTGTCATTTATATTTTATGGTGAATCCTAAATGATAGAACTATATTTGATGAATCATGTATCCTTAATAGGATGGTGTCGTAGCTTGAATCTAGTGGTTATAACATGAATTGTAATGTGTTTACTAAAATGTGAAATATTACATGCTATGATAATTTTAAATTACCATTTTAACCCTTTTCATATTTAATCAATTTTGGAATCCTTCTCCTACCATTTCAATTAGTCATCCCATGGGGGTTAAATATGTTATTACCTTACCATTCGTAAATTTATTCAACGCATTATCTCTTAACCATCAAGTGGGATTTCATCGTAAACAAATATTTTTATTCTTACCCCTCTTAAATTATTATTAATCCATTCATTTCTCATTTATTTATTCTTAATCACTACATCACATTTCCCATGTCTTTTGAACTCATAAATTGAGATATCATAATTTATGGGTTTCTATTATTTTTTTAGTGGTCTAGGAATATTTTAATAATTCATTATCACCAAATACAATTTAATTAACCTTTACAAAGACTATGTTTTGGGTAACGAATGTTTTTTTGAATTTTATAGTAATTGGTAAATTTTATCAATTGATTTTATAATAATGTTATATATACATTCATTACGATTATGGAGAATTTAAATATTCATTATGTTTTCTCTGTATCATTTTCCTATTGTAATTGAAATATATATAATATTTTAGACTCTAAAATCTAAAATAAATACTAAAAAATACAATTTTCTAATGAAAATACCTATATATCATTTTTAATTAATTCAATGCCAAAATTTATTATGGTTTTTTATTTGTATTTATGATGGGTATATGTATGTTATTAGTGAATTGATAGAAAATAAATAGTGTGATATTTTTTTGGAAATGTATTTGAGGTTTATTAAGAACTTTTGACTCTATGATATTTACATATTATCTCAATTTAATGCTTATTTATGTGATTATTTATGTGTGTTATTGAATATTTATAGTTTTTCAATTTTTTGTTAAAATTTTGTTTTCTAAACATGATTTAATGTCCTATTAAGATCATTATAATATATTATTAATAAGAATATTGTATCCTATCTTATTCCCCTACATGTAATGTGATCTCGATTGACTATTTAAATTCTTAATATATTTTTATTTTAAGGTAACACTAGGTAGGTATATGAGAGATTGATATTTTCACAACAATAGTATAGATTATATAGTTTATACTCATGAAAAGATTGTTATTATCTCCACTAAATTGAGTTAGATTGATGAGGTTTATAGAGTATGTAGGGAGGTAATATTTCTAGGAATACAACATTGTAAGGATATTTCTTCCACAAAAACTATTATTTGTATTAACAATTACTTTCTAATCAATATAACAACATCATCATCGTTAATTTTTAAATAAAAAAAACTTTTATGGAAGAAGTGTGGAAATAATAATTTCAACATACAAGGATAACTGTAAAATAAGATCTGAAATTCATTAACATAAAATATAGGGAAATTATAGGCAGCCATCCAATGAATGTCCCAGGGGAATTTTTTTACCTGATTGTATAGATTTTCTTTTAAGATAGCTTCATTCTGGTCACCTAGCATTCCCCAAGTCTGGATATACCCATCTATGGTGATCTTATTTTCGTATAAGACTCATGAAAAAATACCGTATTTTCAATTGATCCACTACCTTTGGTCCACTTTTATCTTACTAAGAATCATTCTATAATATTTTTTATAGGATTTTATGAATCACTAAATCCAAATAATTATTTATGCATTTCTTTCATGGAGTGGAGGAGAATATCTAGAAATTTATTGTTCTCGACTCATTCATTTTCAATCTTTTTATACGATGGATCATCTTATACTGAATCCTATCATGTACATTGGTAAGAGTCTTTCTATCCCCTTGTTTTAGTTCTTCTTCATTCTTCAATATATTTCCTATGTATTTGTGAACTACTGATTTTTTGTTTTTCAATTTTTCTTTGTGGGGTCTTGCATTAACCCATATGGATTTGAAAATTAATAGAATGAAAATTTCAATGTTTCCACTTCATAAAACTCAAGCTTACTATAGATTTTTCTTTCACATAATAAGCTACTAAATGGGAATCCACTTCTATCCCACTTAGGTCGCAACATTTTAATTACCTAGACTCATATTGTTTTTATTTCAATTTAGGAATATATTTTTTATAACATTTAGGGTCATAATTTTTTATTCCATCAACATTTAAAGTGGATAATCTATTATTAAATTCAATATTCATAGAAGTTCTATATATTGTAGGTCTCTATTGATATCCACAATCACTGTAATCTTTAAGGTGCTCAGGTTCTTTTCTATTCCATAATCACCATTCCTTGAATATATGAAATGATTCAGAGAATAGTGTAATTGGATTGACCCTGGGCTAGCTCAGATAATTTAGGAGTTCAAAAATAACGTTTGAGAATTAAAATATATCTTTTAATCCAGGATATGTATTTGAAAAATTTGGAACACCAATCAGAGGGTTGAGGATGCGAGAACTATACGGAGACTCCAGTTCCAATGGGTGGATAACAAGTTCGGATTCATCAAATTAGCTGGAAACATAATTTCAAGATTAGATTTGAGCTCCACCCTCAAATGCCACTGGCTCAGTCTCCATCGAAGTGGGAAAAAATATTCAATACTACAACAAAATAAGGACATCACTACATGTATGATTTAGGATAGAAGTATAGTATATTTCAATTGGATATGAGATATGGGATGATTGAAAGTCAATTTTTAGGAGACACAAACAATAATAGAAAATAGAAAAATCAATAATTTTTCAAAAAAAACTTATTTTTGGTTTAGGAAATCATAACAAATCTCAATCCATGATTTATTGACAAGAGGTTTTAAGATTTCCTCTTCCAAAAAATTGGACGATCAATCATGTGGCATAATGATTGAGAGTGCACAATAAAGTGTACGATTCTTCGGATGTGGTTAACCAGCATATTCATAATAGTAGGATTCAGTATTGGAAGAATAAGATTCATTAAACTAACCCAACCCACTACATATGGGAGGTCACATTTCCAATGGGCTCATAATTCCATCTTTGTAGAGATAATATGGAGCCTTTACAATAATGAGTCCATTGGGACCATGTCGAAGAATGATCATCATCATAGCTAATGTGAAGAAGAATATGGTGTATATATAGGCGTCTAACCACGATTTGATTATATAGGGCCCATATACTATTTGAAAAATTATATACATTATCGAGGAATGATTGGTGATGGCCAAAGGGTTCTACTAGGGATAGCTTGTTAAGTGCCAAAGCCTCTGAGAACCCCTATTACCAAATATTAAGAAAAAATGATCTTCTCTGGAGGGAAAGGAATTTATGGATAAGTATGATATGGAATAATTTGTGGTGAGATGATGGATTGGTTAAGGGGGACAACACTAGAAGAGAGGGGGGGTTAGAGGGTCCACCATCACCACTTTTCAATGGGTGTGACGCCACTACAATGGTTTCAGGTGGAATTATCAAATGATATAATAGTGGATCATCTGAGAAATATACCATGTCATTATTTCTTATTTAATATGAATATAGAAGATTATATATAATTGTTATCTTTTTTAGAGTTCCTTATTCATATGTTGGTTCAATTATATTACACGAGAGTCCTTGATATTGGAACTTCATTAACATCATGATCACATAGAATTACGGTTAGTATTTCTAATTATGCTTATATACTATTACGGTTTTGTTATAATTTGTACTAACAATTTTATAATGTTTTATAATGTTATAATTAAAATGGGAGAAATTATTAAAGGATTATTTTTATTCTCATTAAATAATCACATTACAATATTTTATAATATCTTATTCTCAAAATAGACCCATTACATTTGGTTTTTATTAAAAATTATATCCATCCTATGGAAAGAATGAAGACATTTGTTTTTATTTATAGTTTATATTATAAGATAAATCTATTTTTAAATTTTGTTCAAATTATCATTAATGAAATTTATTATCAATTGAATTCCATGAAATATTAATTGACATAAAATTGATTATGTGTAACTCACATACTAAATACAAAACTCGGTTTTTGTGTATATTTTATAATTATTTTAGGAATTATTTTAGTGTTCCCTTTTTGGATATCCTAACCTGATGACCCATCCTACGGTGGAGATGGACCATGGTCATATAGATATGATCATGTAGTGATTTCATTCTCTTTTTTTGTCTCACGTTTTTATGTATTAGCCACCTATACCATAATTTTATAGTTTATATGTCACGATTAGTTACTAGTTTGGTAAATATTTTTATGATGACTTGAAGTATACAATATATTTAAATAGTGAAAATAGATATATCTGAAATAGTTTCTTTATATATTGGGAATTTATTAATTTAGATGAATATATAGGAAACATATTTACAGACCATGAGATATTCATAGAATGTGTTTGGAGATTATTTATCTATATTTGAGGGTGAAATAATTCAGACATGGTTATTAACCATACTCTCAGTTCTCTATACTGGGCATTGAGGTTTACTGAGTTAGGTAGTACGACATATTATCATGTTCCTGTTTATTATAATTTTTATAATTTTATTTGATTATAATAATATTATTGAATATAGAAATTTATCATCCATTTTTTTATATTATTTCATTTATATTGATGATAATTATTAATTTTTTAATAAAATTTATTTGCATTAAATATGATATTTTTGAAAGGATTATTTATTTAATTAATTAAGATATATTGGGTGAAATTTATTTAATAACAGAATATCCTTGTTAATATAGGGAATATTATGGTATATAAATAATTTATTATAGTCTATAAATTTATAGACCCGGAATTTATAAAAATTTATTAATTAATTTAAGGAATTATATTATAAGAATCATAATTTTATATGTGATGACTTGGTGTCAGGGATATTTATGTGTTTATGAGTTTATGGTTAGCCATAATTGGTTCAGAAAACTAAATGCGATATTGTGGGCTATCATAATTATGATGTTCTTTAATAGTGAATTATTATATGATTTCGAATGGTA
Source organism: Viscum album (assembly GCA_963277665.1). NCBI lineage: Eukaryota > Viridiplantae > Streptophyta > Magnoliopsida > Santalales > Viscaceae > Viscum > Viscum album. Next base: position 2,125,396,307 of record OY728126.1, on the reverse strand, counting down.
ATTTCAAAAAACTATTTATTCTGGGAATTAGTAACTATCTATTTATAGTTATTGTATAGATAAATTCGTTAATTGTTGAAATTTTTTGTTATCATATTTTTCATAGTTTGACGATTATGGTAAACAATGTGAATTGTGATGTTACAATCTAGTATATTATTTTTATAAAAAAATTATATGGAATAGAGGAATTTACTTAATGATGGGTTGAAATTATACATAAAAGAGGATCATAATGGAATGAAAATTGTTAAATATGTATTGTAAAACATGTAAACTGTTAAAATAGTTTCATAAATACGTGAAAAAGTGAATAATTGAGGATGAGACTTCTATATATTTAAAATTAATTTGTTTCACCAATTATTTGGTTTCATGAAAATCAACATTTTAGGAACCAGATAATGTTGAGTGAAACTAATAAATTTATTTGGGATTTATACAATGTTAGGGAGTTGTGTGATAAGGGAAACACAATGAAATTGATATTTCGAGAACTATGAAATCTATGTGACAGGTTGATGAAAAACAATGTAGTTGTGTAAAGGTTGTACATGTTAAAAAAATATGCCACTTCCACATGTTAAAACAATTTTACCATTATAGAATATAATGATTCTAAAACTTTGTAAGAGGTTCCTGAAGACATTAATTTTGAGATATAGTTACACCGACAATAGTTTTTTTACTACAAGTGATTTGATTTAATTAATCCATGTGATTTTCAAAAAAAAAATTTCTAAATATTCTGCGTTTCATGATAAACTATTTTTTTCAAGAAATTTTAGGTCTGATGAATAACTGAAATGTCTCTCAAATGCTGGTAAATTTTTGAACGATTATCAAATAATGTGTGATGGGGAATGATTCTTGAACTATATGAAATGAATTTAGATAATATGGTAATATTATATTAATAATTTTGATGAATATATAGAATCTATATATGTAATCAAATGTGATCCCAACATTGTATCATGAAATCATCAGACAAATGACTTGGATTAGAAGTTAAAATAATTCAATTTATAGAGTGATGATATTAGATTGTGTGATTGATAGTGAACCAATAAGAAAAATTATTTCACTGTGAACGTTTTAATTATAGAGTTCTGTTTTATATTTATTATGTACTAATGATATAATTTTATATGCATTGTATATAGACCATTGAGGAATAATGAATTAAAAAGTATATAATGTACCTGTTTTATTATTAAACTATTCTTTATTATAGGATGGTTATGTAAAAGGTTTTTCTTAAAAATGAAATGAAATCCAAAAAGAAGTAATTGTATTATTTAATCATACGATGATTCACTACTATTCCCATTGAGGATACGAAACCTAGTTTGCTAAAAATTTAAATATTATTATAAATCAATAAAATTGTATATATTTATTCAATATTGGCATATTACGTAAATATCTAATTTAATAAGGGAAATTTTGAATCATGGAAAATTAATTATGGGATTCTAATATAAAATATGGCATGAAATAAATTAGAGTGTTTTAATTCCTATAATAATAGAAATTTACTCAATAATGCATGATTTCATTAAATCATATATGTTTATTAATATGTTCACATAATTGAATTTTAAAAGGAAGAAACAGGAAGGAATAATTAGAGTATTGAATTAGATAGTATGGAAGAGAAAGAGTTGAAGGTTATTAGGAAAAAAATTAAAGAGGTATTTGAGCCTTTATATAAAATGAGATCTATATTAAAAATATATAGAAAAATAGATATTTATGGTGGATAATTAGAAGGGGTATTTAATATGTTATCTAATTTAATATATCATGTGGCTTCCCCATCAGTTGTGGTATAAAATTGGTATAAGGGGGATGTGTAAATCCTGTTTGACATATTAAAATAATGTAGAAATTGAATAATATTTTGAAATATATGATTTTTATAAAAATAAATAATTTTAAAATAATTTATCCACACCAAATAAGACACTCATAATCATTTTCCACTCCTTCAGTCAATTTTTAAAAATATTTACAATGTTTTAAATATGTTCATTAAAAATTGAAATGTGTTTATGCAATTTTATTTTTAATCGTTCAATCCTTATTTTTATATGTTTCTACGTATACAAGTCCTGATGTGGTGTTAAAAAGGTAATATAAGATATGGAACTTATTATTATTATTTTTATGAATTGACAGTTATATGAGGGATATACCATGACAACATTGTTCCAACAACTTTATTATGTTTTCATTTAAAATATAATTATTTCATTATAGTATCTTTTAATCTAATAGTATATAATTTTTCATTAAGATAAATGGTTCATGTTTTTTTGTTATAGAAATTTGTGGTGTTCTTCTGATTAGTAGTCATGAAATAAATTATATATTGAGAATTTTAGGAAAATCATATATGGGGAGTAAATCCAATTCTTTCACTAATTGATCATTATTACATTTATTGTGACTTATGTGATTTCCAAATCGTTCATTCACAATATGTTTTTTCAAAATAATCAATATGAATTGATTAGATTAAACATTAATTAACCTATTTTTTATATAACATAGAGCTGGATATTTAACATGAGAAAATGAATAATGATTTTTCAAGTCATTATATTTTATTAGTAAAAATTAATACATTTTACATTGAATTTATCTTAAATTTATTAAATAACTATTTTAAGGTTTTTAATAATTGGTAAATATTATTTGAAATAAAATGGTTCTTAAAAAAACTAGTTTAAATTCATTGGAATTATGGGCATCATGGTATGGAAATAAGCCTTCATAGGGTGGAATGACATTACTTGTGAAGCTAGGTGGGTGATTATTAATTCTAGATGTATTATATTCGTAGATTTGATATATTATTTATTGAAACATGTATTATTACTATTATTTTTTTCATGGATCATTAAATTAAAAGACATGTTTTTATTTATGTAATATTATAGAATATTGTATATTTAAAAATATGGTTTATTGGGTATATATACATAATATGTTGTATTATTTATAAAATAAAATTTTTCTTTTTAAAATATAATCTATTTATTTGAATTGAAATAGATAAATGAACTGAAAATATATAGACATGGGAATATATTGGAATGATTTAGAAAATTTTGGTAATGAAATTTTTCACTCACTCATTCTCTCACATATCAATTTTCGTATAGACACTATTTGTTAACAATAAATAAATGGATGGGTTAGAATATAAATATATGTTGGATCATAGAGGATTTGATCATCGTTGGAAATGAATTTTTTAGTGAAGCATCTTGTAATTTATTTTCTACTAGAATGAATATTGATGTAGTATTCCTTGGATATCGTGTCTTTATTGATAAACAAGTAATTTCACAATAATACGTAACATGGTTTCATTAATAATTATTTTATAAGTTTTATTTTATTGCATTTAAAATTAATTAATATAAATATATTATTACATTATATGGAATAATATCACCCCAATGATTTCATATTATGAACTCTCATAATTATAAATCTTACGGTAATTGGGGATTGCATATGTGTCCATGTAAGGATCTGATACAGAACATAATACATTAGTTAATGGGATAGTCCACGGTATTGTTCATGTAAAGGATCATATTATTGATCCCATATAAAATATGAAAGAATTATATATAAATTAATATAAATATAGTTTATCAAATTCATTTCACCAACTAAATATCTATATTAAGAGTTTTTAAAATAATCTTATATGGCTATCTAAGTGAAAATAGAACATCAAAAATATCATTTTCCTATAAAATACAATATAACCATATCCTATGAAGGGGTTCAATGATATATAATAGAACCCATAACTCAAATGATTCTCCACCAATATGATTAATGATGAATGTGAGATAATTAATAACATTGTATATAACCAATAGGCCACATTTTTAAAAATGACATTTTGGTTATACCAAGCATAAATATTTAAGGAATTTTCTCTATAAATTTAAGGAAATGTATATTATAATAGTAAAATAAGAATAAATTACATGCATAAAAAATTAATCCTAATAAACGTAATTTTATATATATATTGAATTAATTGAAATGATGAACTAAATGTTCAAAATGATAAACCGTTTAGGGACCACAAACTCCAATTACATTGGATATCTTCTAATCAACTCGTCTAAGCTAGTGACAATGATCCCAATCCCTAATTCATTACTACACACCAGAAAACATTTATCATATATGATGGTTGAGAAAAAGTAATATACTCAGTCGGACCCTCTATTATTTATTTTGATAAAAATCTAAAATAATCATAAAAATGTCATTGAATAAAAAAAGAGACTAATTTATTAAAAATGGAAAAATTATAATTTTCATCGTCAATATGAGACACTCTCCAAATAACCAATAAGTAAACCATTCTATATGAAATGCATAAATATAATTGAAGGTACACATGATCACATATCAATTGGTTTTCCTATACCATTCCCAAATGCTACACATCAGTCGATCGTCCATTCTTTATATAAGTTATCCCTAATGAGTGTTAGGACACAAACATACCAAACATCATCCAACATGGGCCCCAACATCTATTATATTCAGCAGTCCAAACATGCATATCATCATCATTACCACCAATAAAAATAATAATAATAGTATTTTAAGCCACTAAATTGATGGTAAATTAATAACACCTTACTATATCATATCCCATACACATACCCAAGAATGCCCACACAACCATGGAAAAATACAAATATATTCTATACATTAAGTAATTACAACCCTCACATAAATGTGTAGTTAAATAGAGATCCATCATTATATGGGTAATAATGACCCCTATACCATAAGACATTATACCTACATATATATACATATTCAACTTATATCAAATGAGATTATAGTAGGGATGGAGAAATAAACCAAATATTCCATTAATACACAAGATGTTGGTGAAAACCCAAAAAACATTTGATGGAAGTCACCTAATAAGCATGGGTGGGGTGGAATATGTAACAAACCATGTAATGATATACTAAATCATATTCATATTTATAATTTTTAATTAAATAGGTATAGTCATTATAAAATTTTAAGTCCTTTTTTAATCATGAAAACATTTGTTTTAAATAAATTATTTAATTATATAGTATAATTTTAATTTTTTCCATAATGTATAGATTTTAAATTTTATAAAATTATTTTATTATTATATATAATCATACAAAAATTAAAAGAAGTTGAAATTTGATTATGGAAAGTATTTTTTTGTATTGAATTCTGAAAAATAATTTTGTTTTAAAAAATTATATTTCATTTTAGATAAATTCTGTAATTGAAAAGACATATTCTGAACTGAATATGATTCGATGAAAACTTATTATTAATGATTAATATTTAGTCCACATAATTAAATTTTAATCATCATTAAATTTGATTATAGTATAAGTTTACTCATTATTATAAACTGATGTTTTTCTGAGAAGTTTGTTAATGTGAGTAATTTTTATCTATTTATTTTCAATAAAATAACATAAAAAAGGAAGTAATTTAAATGAAATTCATATATAATAAATAAAAAAATTATTTTTAGTACATACAATGATTATTACAAGTCATAGAGTTAATATAAATAAATTCATATAATAAAATACACATCCTGAAAAAACATATTTTATCGAGACGATTGATTAATTTTAATTAATATTTATGAATTAAATTTGTTAAAATGAATTATTTTCTTTGGAAAAAATAGATAATATTATGTAATATGGTAAAATTAAATTCATCCTGTACTGAATAATAAAAATAGAAAAAATATTTTACCATCATTATGGTAATAAAAATTACTAGGGGATAAAGTAAAAAGTATAAGGAGTAAAATGACATAAAAAGTGTATAAATTATAATAACACAAAAATGATATTCATAATGTATTTATTAATCATTATTTTTCAATTTTTTATCCTTGTGGATGGTGAAGAATGTGGTTACACGTTTTTCTCTTCAAAAATTACATGTGTGGCACTCGACTCACTTATATAAGTGAAACTCATATACATTCATGTTCTCTTATTCAATAAATTTTCTATATGATTAACTACCCAAATACCATACATAATTCCATCCCAACAGTGTAGAATCTTAATTTTTTTTCAAAAAAATATCCTATGAAGGATTTCTATTTTGACCTATAGTACTCATTTGAAGAAGTGATATTATGCTTAAACGAGCATTTATTTCATTTCCAACACCCATCAAATATATATATATAGATATATTTATATATTATGATATTGTAACAATATTATCTCAAGTATTATGATATTATATATATATAATTATTAATCCAAATCCATCTTATCTTTCATCAAATGGGGATCTAATTCATCATCTATGTGTATGATAGACTACTACCTCATGAACTGATTTGAATTTTTTTCATCATGTCAACTCATATATTTTTATAATAAAGTATTAAAATTATATATATCTATATATATTCAAACATATATATGTATGATAATTTAAAAATAAATATACTTCTATAATTGTTCTATAACATATGACTTCTAACATATCAATATTTAGGGATATGATAATGTCGCTTGTGTGAACGTTAGACTAACACATCATGAAGCGATGTTGTTAATTTTTGAATAATGATTATAATTGAAGGCAATTATGATAAATTTAATCAATATTTGTGATATATAAGTAATTATTCTTATATTAATTAAATATCTGTCATTATAAAAATAAAATATTTATCTTTCAGTTTGACCGTCCCAATCACTAATAAATTGAATCATCATTCGTGCGTACATGTGGACTACAACCTCCAAGAAATGATTAGATTATTTTCACACAAACAACTCAAAATAATGAAATAAATAATATATATATATATATAAGAGAAATTTGGTTTTTACAATATGATAATAATATTGGGAAAAATATATAATACTAAACATTTTCTATAATGACCATTGAAAAAATGGAAACATTACTCATTCATATATAAATCCTATGGTCTACATGATTGTAATCATGTTCATCATCATAACCATATTTCATGATTTTTTATAATTTTAAATTATTTATTAAAATCTAATAATGTAACTATTATTAATCTTAGGATGTCTAAATAATTACCACATTAACCATAGTCAACCAACAATAGTCATTTCTTACAAATAACAAAAATATTTTCAAAACAAATGATATAAAATTAATAGATGTTATGATCCAAATTCGATTATGATCAGTATAGATATGTCCCATTGAAATTTTATCTATTGAATTTATTTTATATCAAAATTTTTTATTTTATTTTCGATAAATTTTATTCTTCCGTGGGGATTAAGGGACATTCTTTTTAAAAAAATTTCATTTAATGTAATATATTCAAAAAAAATTCAGTATCAATATTTTTATATTAAATTTGTAGATGTTATTTTATGGATATTATATATTTAATAAAATTATTTTTATTTCTTATTCAAAATTATTTTAATGGGTTATATGTGAAATATTTTTATATTTTTTACACGGACCTTTAATACAAAAATTGGAATGTTCAATTTTATCATATATAGAAATAATGATATATCCCACTTCCATAACTATTAATATGATTGCATATTATTTTAAAATATTTATTAATTTTCATTAATTGATTACCCACATTCCCTTTCCCTAGTTATTTATTTTTTTATAATGACTTTTCCAAATAAATCGGTATTTCTATTTCTAAAAATGTAATTTCATACATGTAAAAAACTACATTTAAATATTTTCATTAATAAAAAAAGAAATAATATATTGTTTTATTCATGATATAGTAATTTAGCCACATTATAGCTTACCTTTAATACAAATATATACTATACCTAGTGTTTACCTGGGTAATAGCTCATAAAAAAAAGTTTATCCCAATAGTGTTTATACAAAAAAGTAACGTCATTATAGTTCACTAATTAAATTCATAATGATTATATTCTCTCAATAATATTTTTTTTAATTCAATTTTATATTTTTTCACAAACAAATTATTTATAGGGTTTCAATATTATGATACACTTTGTATTAAAAGTTTATTTTTATGTTATTTCTATGGGTTTTAAACGTTTTATTTTTAAAGATTTGTTTCTTTTTTTCATTTTTACTTATTATATCATCAATGAACTGTAAAGAAAAAGGTAATCATTGCATTAAAATTCATGGATTTTTATGTAATGAAATTTTAATTTTTTAGTGTCCCTTACTACGATCTTTTTGGTCATCCCAAATTTTCAAAAAGGGTTTCTTAGGATATAATAATGTATAATGGAAGGTAAAAGGAATTTCTGAAATTTATGAGTATTATTGATGAGAGTAAATTGTTTTTTCATTTAAAAGTATTATATTGTTAAAAAAATGTTTTTTTACCTCAATGTTTCAACATTGTTTTATATGGTTGTTTGCATATGATACGTGAAAAAATTATCTAAATAACTAATCCTTAAATGATCCATAAATATAAAAGAATAAAATACTTCTATAAATGTAATGATTATTTAATGTTTGTTTCTTGGGTTCTATAGGTGTAAATAAAGGAATTTTTAGATAAAACTAGAGGTTTGGATAATGTAAATATAATTCTCATAAAAGATATTAATTTATGGTTAATTTAACATTTTATATAATGTTTTGATTATAGTGTTTCTTCAACTATAAATTTCTGTTTCATAATGGTTTTCTATGGGGGAATCAGGTAATTATTATTTGGAATGAACTGAGATTAAAATATCCTGCCAAAAAACATTCAATGATGTTTGTAACTGAATGAATTTTTTTTACAATGATGGCTCTAATGAGACCACCTATAAATAGAGGATGTATCCTTTCTTCAATGAAATTAGTTCTCCCATAGAGAAATATTTCAACAGTGGATCATTTTATAAAAAAATTTCTGACACCATTCAATAGATCATATGAATGAGCGGAAGATGTATGGTGGATTTATTCTATAGATACTATGTTTTATTTCAATGGATGTTTTAAAAAAAATAAATGATTCAGTTTCATTTTTTTGAATGTGGATATGATCGATGGTGGTGTTTGGTTATAAATATAGAAATGACAGATGACATTATTCCCATGCAGTGGAAGAAATTATATAAGAACTTATATGGGCAATTATTCTCTAATGTTTTTCTTTTTTTAGAGTTAAATATTTTTTTAATTGAGAAAAAATAAGAAAATCATATAGTCCCATATGAAAAAAATTTAAATATTTGTCAGGCTAGTGTTATATTTTATTTGGCAACCTGATATTATAATTATCATATTTTACTCAACATTGATAACATGTTTATAAAGAGCTTTGACCATATAAGTATTAAAATCTTATGAGAATGATTTTAATTTACCCACTAAATATGAGATTAATTTTTTACAAAAATAAGTTCCTTATATTATACAAACTAGGAAATGGTGATGGTGGAAAAATAAGGGAAGAAAACAAATAAGATATATGTTGGTAAGTCACATACATGATCCAAGTTCAATGAGTGAAATTTTGTGGAATGTTATTCAAGATTTGGAATGTGTTATTGATTTGATATGTTTAGTAATAGGTATTGTTATTATAATGAAATTAGATGAGTACAATCCATGAATGAGTTAATATATTATCTGTAAATGGTGACATGTTTTATCTACAATTTTTTGGGAAATTTTGTTAATTGATGTCTGAACATACTCACTCAGGATTTAGATAATCCTTATTGGAAATATATGGTGTTAAAAAATTATTTTCAACTATTATGACTAATGTTGTTCTATCCAATTATGTCATGAAAAATATGTTTCTTGATTATTAAAACTTTACAAATCACTATTTGACATTATATCCTTGAATTCACTAATTTATGATACATTTTCTTAGAAAATGGGAATGAAAACACATGAAATGAGGATGAAACATTTATGGAATACTGTGGTTTGAAATATTAATGAAATATAAAAAATTACAGACCATCCTTTTGTTATTATGGGGAATTTATCTCTTTTTAATCACATTAATCAATCCATAGTACTTATTGGTGTTATTATTTAATTTCATAGAAGTTAATATATCATTTATTATTATATTATAGATAAATGATTTTTAATCAATATTATCATAACATTAATAAAATATGGAATATAATTAATTAAAATTACAGATGTTAGTGGTCATTACATAGATCATGTATTTGAGTAGAAAGAAAGTGATAAAATTAGTGACATTCTGGTAGTGAAAAAATACAGGAATAATATTCTGAATAAAATACCTAGTGATATTGTTGATCTAGAGTTTAATTTTACTATATAATTAGTAAATAATTATAATCATACTTAAAAAGCTTTTATATAATATATCAACTAGAACAATTAGAAATGAAATATAAATTCCATGAGTTATTAGATAAATATTTCCATCACTAATGAACATCATGATGAGATTATACTATATTATTATATAAAATTATTGTTAAATGAGACATTTAATTTTTTATAGTTCCTTTATTAAAAAAAATATTAATAAAAATAATCCATTACTTTATATCAATTAATGTTTTATCATCTTTATGAAGCATAATGTTTATCAAATATTGTTTTTTGGTTGGTATAACATGAGGTAAAGATGAATGTGACAGACATTCATAAGGCTTCATTTTAGACTAAATTTATTTAATACATAATTTCATGTTATTCAAATTGCATCATCCAATTCACATATTGTATTTATTGAAATTATTAAGAGTAAATTTCATGAGTTCTAGGAAGTTTTTTTGGTTTTATTTATTGATTATATTTTTGTATATTCTAAAAATATCGTAGAATATGAAAGAAAATCTAAGGATTTTTTTTCAAAATGTTGACTGAAAATAATATATATAAAATATTTAATATGTTTGATTTTTTTTGAAAAAATTTCATTCCATACTCATATTGTTTCTAATTAGGTAATAATTGTTTACCCTACTAAAAGTGTTTTTTTTGAATAATGGACATGAAGCACAAATATCTAATAGATCCATTGTATTATTTTTTTGTATGTCACTGGATAATGGTTTTATAATCATTTATCTATTTTTTACGCCACATAGTTTTTTAGATCAATTTTTTTTTTCGATTCATATGGAAAGTGGAATGTGGTGCTTGTTTTGAGGAACTAAAAAGAAGAGGTCAAAATTTTATAGTCGTGGACCTACCTTACATAAATGGATAAATTTTCTTATTTCGTGGAAATTTATTGATGGTACTTGTTTTTCCCTTTATGTAAAATAATAATGAAATTTTCTATCCTTCACATTAGTAAAAACATCGTGATTAAAATTACCATGTACTTGATCTTGAGTTAATTACTGTTGTTTTTCTTTAATATTTTTGATACTTAATTTATATATATTAATATGGGAAATATATAATGATTAAAAAATATTTAAGTATATATTCACTCTAAAATATTGGAAGCAATGAAAAATTTGAATTATGCTAATGATCAATGACTATTTTTACAAGATTCAATGTAATCCAAGAAAAAAAATCAATGTAGTCGAATCCTAGGGTGAGAAGAATAATGATTAATAAATATTTATTCATTTGTTACTTCAAACTTTGGTTAATGATTTGATTAATTTATTTATAGATATTTTTGATGTAGGGATATTCTTTAATTTTGTTTTTGTTTCAGTGTGGTCATCATTTTTAGACTTAATTAAGATAACTAAAAAAGCGGATTGTGCATTGTAGAAAATGATATAATCATTTATCAATGTTACAATTGGTGAGAATAATCATTATAAATTATGTGTCATCATAATTGAAAAATATTAACACATTCTTGTGAATTGTAAATGAACAAAGAGTTGTTGAGTGAAGATAATAGTTCACTATTTTCTATTCATCATGGATACACTAATATATATCAGTTCCTTTTATAGTTTTACTAGTAAGATGGTATGTAAAGAGGTATTTATGAATTTACTATGAAATTTTTACATGTTATTTTGTTTAAAAATAATGAAAAATTGTATGGATTCATCCTTTTCTATTGCTAGTTTGAAAAAAAAGTATCAATACATTTCATGATGGAATTAGTAAATAAATCACATTATACAAATTTGTTTCAAATTATTATTGATTGCTTAACTAAATATTCATATTTCATTATAATTAGAGATTTTATGACTTTTGAAATGAATTCATAACTATATATCATAGAGATTGTCTTTTTACAAAGAGTTCCCCTCTCAATTATCTCAAAACTATTTTTGGTTTACATACACTTTATAGAATGGAATTTATATTTCCTTGGGAACTAAATTAAAATTGATTATATATTTTCATCCACAAACATATGGTAGGCTCTTATGATTATTTAGTTTATATATGATATGATTCTTTCTTTTTAAAAGGATTAAAATGAATTTCAATATCAATATATTTCTATTTATGAGTTTTAATAAATTAGTATATTTCAATCCATTATACTGAAGTAAAACATTGAGGAATTATAAGGAAATAGGTTCCAAGAATTATATCATCAGAATTAATTTGGAGTAATTTTGTTTATGGTAATATATCATGTAAAATTTATGGTTATATAGGATGAATTTGTTTATAAACATATTAGGATGGCTAAATATATACATGAATCTTATGTGGATAATCAAAGGAGTGATCACACTTTTGAGGTAGGTGACCTTGTTTTTTTTAATGTATCTCCAAGATAAATTTTCTTACATTTATTAGAAATAGGTAAGATTAGTTCATAGTACGTTACACCCTATGGAATCCTATAGAATGTTGGATAATTTTTTTATTGACAGGACATACCTCTATGTTTATTCCATAAACACAACATATTTCAGGTTTAAATGTTAAGGAAGTATAATCCCAATTCATCCCATGTATTGTCCCCTAAATTAGTTCTTTTGGATGAGAAATTATCAATAGTGGAATATCATGATCCTTTTATGAGGGAATGACATCAGTACTTAAATAATAATTGAATAAAATTAAGAGATAATAACTGAAAAAGGGTGATGTAACTATAAAATATTTATTTATTATAGAATAAATCATTTTCAGGTTTATTAATTTTATATTTATTGTTATACTCATTATAATTTTTTTCTATACATTTCAGTTAAAAAAGGAACAATTTTAATTAAATACTATTATTATATGGTTGTACTGAATGGTTAATTTAATAAATTATTGAATTTCAATTTAATTAATTTAATTTAATTTATTACGTTACCATATAAAAAATATCTTACAATAAAAATTTTGGATTTAAAAAAAATATTTATTATTCATAAAAATTAGAAAAATACTTTTTTTAATTCCATTTATATTTATTAATTTAAGTAATTTCAAATTAACATTTATTAAATAATATTCAATGTAACATTATTAATATTTATAAATATTTAATTCACTAAAATATATTTGGGTAAAATGTATCAATTATTTTATTATAATATTATTTTTCATTAAATGTAAATGATTCTTATAAAAACTGTATAAAAGGGCATAATGTTATTCTATCATAATTAATTAAAAAACCATAATGGATAAAGATTTATATAATATATTTTAATTATATAACAACAAATTTTATTTTAAAATCAAAAAAAATATTGTCAATATTTTTTTATTTAAACAAATCATCTTATACTCGAAAAACACTAATTTTTTAAACACGTTTTTTCTTCCAATTATGAGGATATTATTAAATTAAAATGTCAAAAATATGAATTAAATTTTTTTAAATGGTTATAATATTTGAAATCATAATAATTATTTTCATATGATATTTTCAAAATAATTTCTTTATCATAATAGAAAATGAATACATTAAAAAATAATTGCAGTTAATGTTATGATTCATTTTATGAGGGTTAATTTGAAAATGTAACGTTTAAAATTACCTAAATAAATGTAAAAAATTTTATTTTATAGACATATTTCAGCTTATAATGTCTAAGGATTTATAATTTTATATTTTTTGTCCTTAGGAAATTTCCAAAGCTAGGGTACACATTTTTATTTTCAAATATTACAAGTCCACTAATCTCCTCAATAACAAAACTCTACACACTCTCCTCTCATATACACGCTAGCAAATTCCATTGGGTCAGCTAAAAACAACAAAATAAAATTCAATAATTCCACCCTTACTACCTAGATCCTTCCTTTTAAATATAAATTCATCAAAATATGGATTTTGGTGCATTCCAAAGTAGGTTGTCTGAAGAAGATTTATCAGGAAAAAATGATAATTATAAATTTATTTATTCTTCCCAATCATTACTATATTAATAAATTATGATGATAAAATAAAACCATAATATACCATATAATTATATGACATTTTTTTACTTTCATTACATAAATCTTTCCCTTATTCTATAAAATGATAAATAATATCATCATTTTTGTTTATTGAGGACTACCACATTACGAACTGATGTGATTTGTTTTTCACCATCACCTATCATTTATTATTATAATGTAAGATTTAATATAGACAAATATATATATTATATATTATTAATGTAAATATAAATATGTAATTATTTTATCAAATTTACATTCTTACCATCCATTCTATTGGGCTTACGATAATGTTTCTTATCAGTACAGAAGTCTACCCCTCCTAAAGTGATGTTATACATTTTCCACTAACAATTTTCATGGACGTTAATAAATATATTGATAAATAATATATTTGGTATATATAAAACATAAGGATTATATTCAAAAAAAATTATCATTTTAAATGGGTAATTTTTATCATTTACTTTTACAATTCCATTCACAGAGAAATAAAAATATTGTTTTTGACTATGTGTGGACTACACCTCCAAAAAATGATTTAATTATTTTATAATAACCAAATAACATGGATTTAATATATAATTATATTTAAATAAATAATATGGTATTAATTTTATAATTATAATTTTGTGATGATAAAATAATTATTAACTTTTTTCAATACCGATCGTTGAAAAATTGAAATGTTTCTTATGCATATGTATGACTATAAACTAGATTATAATGTAGTTAATTTCTCATAAGCATATTTTAGGATTTTTTTCAATTATAATTTGTTCATAAATATAATAATTACTGTATGTTTTTTTTGTTTTATAGATTTTGATATAATGACAACTTTGACCATAGTCGTCCTATATATGACATTTTTGACACCAAAGATGAATATTTGAATAACAAGGAACATAAATAATTTTATTAATTTAGAAAATATAAACTAGTAATAAGTTAAATAAAATTAATAATAAAAATTAAATGTTTAATTAATAATGTTTAAAATTAACACAACTATATTATTTCTATAAAATAATCAACGTACATTTAAATTTAGACATAAGAAGCAGGACATTATCTCAATTTATTTTAATTGAGTCCTATTTTGATATCAATATATAAATATTAATGTGGTCCATATACATCCACTTTTGGAATTTTATATCATTAATTTATCTGTTACTTTTACATTTAATGTGTTTTAATGTTTTCATATAATGGGGATTGTGATCCAATTTATTCCATAGTCAGTAGGGTATATATTAAAAAACTATATTTTCTATCAATGAATTATTCTTCAATTGTTTTCTTTAAAGTACATATTTTCCAAATTATTTTATTTTCATTTTGATATGGTCACTAATTGTTTATAAGTTAATTTTTATGTATATAATATATTTTATTCATTTTTTAAAGGATCATTTTTATGTGTTATATATAAAATGTTTTGGTAAAATAAATAATGATTGTTATATTTTTAAGTATATGTTGACAACAACATTTCCCACATCCATAATAAATATTAATTTATTAAAATAGTTTGCAAATTATCATTTTATTCCTCAGTAAAAAAAGATATATCCCTTGTATGGGATTTTGGTATTTTTTTAATTTATTTTAAAAAGAATAGAGTATTTGGATATCTGATAGTGTTTATCATATGTGTTCAAAAGTGTTATTATATGGATTTGGGTTAAAATTATCAAGAATAATGTGTTTTCACATATTTTACATGGTCATTATGTGAAAAATGTGTGATCGTAATATATCTTATCTGAGTAGTTTAGGCCCATTATATCAAATATGTAAGCCTAATAGAGATTATACGATATGTTGGAACCAATTAGGTTTCATGAATAATTATTAATCCAAATATATATTATAATATGTTTGATCCATATTATAGCTCTCTAATTCAATGCGTAAAGATTATCATATCTATAGAATTATATTTTTTCAGGAATATTTTTTTTCCAATTGAATAAATATTAAATGGATATTATGACTATAATGATCTAGGATTCCAAAAAGTGGTTTTTTTGTTTGTGTTATAACGATACTACATGAAAGAAAAATTACGTGTTTTTCTTGTCAAAATATTTTACTTCTAATACACAAAGGCCATTTAATATAACTCTAGTAATTATGTGTTTTAATGTTTTTGGACTAACAGATTCAATTATTTTTGTGTCCCTTAGTGATAAATTTTTTCTCATCACCGATTATTAAAAATTCCTTCACAGGGTTTAAGGATTGGTATGTTAGACGTAAATATGATATTTTTTTAAGATTTTTATTTATAATAAATAATAATTAACATGAATATTTTATATTGAATTAAAAATATATAGCAATATGAGGTGTCCAAATTATATTATATGTTTTTCTTATTTATGAGTTATGACCAAATTATCAAAAATTATATGCCTAAACATATAATCAAATGTATGTTAACGAATTGTTGTCAAAGAAATCTCAAGATTATGTAATGTTTAAGGAAATTTTCTTGTAGAATGTAAATTCTACAAATATTAAAAAATTACATTATGTACTATACAAATGGATATTATACAATCTTATTTAGATCCACAAATGTCATTACATTGGACTCCTAAATAATACCTTTAAGGGTTTTCTATCAAACAAGAATACATAAAACTATATAATTATTAATTAATTAAATGATCAAAATTTATGTTTGATTAAAACAGTGCAACAAATATTGTTTTACCTTATAAATCTTTCTTCTTTTGGAACCATTAAATGTTTTTCAATCATTTTGATGTATGTCATCGTCATTAAACACAAAAAATTTAGATTAAACACCTTACTTAAATATAATGCTTTCAAAATATCCCACTGTTACCATTAATATGATATAAATAATTAAACATAATTTCTGTAAACAAAACCCTCACTCAATAGGTTATGTGTATATTGATTTATAATTCATAAAAAAATCTATTTACTTTAGAAAACTGCCAATGGTAAAGAATCTAAACAGAACTCACAGTGGTCAAAGTCTAACAGCATCAAGTAGTACAAAAGAAACAAATAAGGAACATATAACCTCGAAAAATATATAAAAGAAATTATATAAGAGTTAATCTTAAATAATAAATAACCAGATTAAACACCTCCAAATAACCATGAGGTCCTCCACCATTTTATATTACATAATCATTATCCCATTATCAATGATATTGACCATTATAAAAACACATGGTCTTTTCCCATATCTCTTACATCAAAAATATTTTAATAAAAAACCCAAATCCACCATCCCTTTTCAAATCAAAAAAAAATCCACACTTTCTATCCAAAAAATAACATTAGGGATCTAAAATCCCTCGATCAGACACACATTTAAATTGAATTCTCTATACATATAAAGTAAAAAAATGTTCATTGAACTAGGACAAAAATGTTTTCCAAAACATGAATAGGATATCCAAAACTAAAGGTATTTATACATTTAAAATAATACATTTTATTTATATAATTAATCGTCTGATTCATTATGAGCATGTCTTTGGTGACACAAATTTTATAACTTATCTAACATCAGTATCTATGAAACAATATAATTTTTCATAAAAATTACATTCATAATTCAAAAAAACAAAGAGAATATATCTCAGTTCAAATGCACAACATTTTTTATCATGTAATCATATATGTTTACTATTTATTGTTTTTATTATATATATAAGAAATTAAAAATTCTTGGATCAAAAACAAACAGTCCATAGATATATACCAATTACTAGTAGAAAAAGAAGAAAATATATATATAGATGAACATTTGATGACTGAAATAAAATGAAAAATCATTCAACTATTTATTATGTATTAATATCTTTATTATGATAATTATATATTAACCAAAGGGACTAATGAATAATGAAATTGCACCAAAAAATTAAATAATGTGATGGGAAATACATCCCAAACCTCAATATGATGATATCAATGTTATTAGAGATAAAATGGATCACCACTTACAATATCATGATCACTTCTTCTACAGGGAACCATATATCCAAAAAAATAAATACAAAAAAGATATAATCCTAAAGAAAATTGGGAGGAGACTCTGCCATAGCATGGAGGTGGGAATATAAAAGAGTATATAACCATTAAATAATAAGAAAAAACATCAAATCAACATTACATAATCTCATAAACCATAAGGATTTTTCCTAGAAATATGGATTGAAATGATATTGACAATTGTCATTGTATGACCATGAATTTGGAGGATGAGTGATAAATTTTGAAGATTTTCGAGTAAAATTTAAAAATTTACACAACATTTAAATTTAAATATAATTATGAAGCCTCATTTATTATTTATTAATAAATATCATTTTACCAAATTCTCAATGATGGATGGTTATCCATCTCAAAGGTGACTTGTCAATGTGGGAAATGGAAGCCTCAAATAAGATCCTATTATATATATTCAATAAAAAACCATGTAAAAATAAATTTTAAAAACCTAGGGTAACTCAATGGAATAACCCTAATCTGTATGCTGCTTCTACCCTCAAATAGTATGAGATAAGGAAACACCACCATTGATAATTCAGAAAAAAACAATAATGAAAACTATATATACTACTCTGAAAATAGAGGGACCCTAACATTTCCCCTAGGCTATTTTGGGATAGACTCCATCCACCTTAGAACAACCTTTTAGGAGGCTGAGAAATCAAAACCTACCCCCCAAAAAACTATAATATAACCTAACAATATGTTTCACCTACTTAATATTTGTAAATGGGGGAAAATTCCCATATCCATACTCTAAATAGAATTTTCCTCCACTATTCCGTAATCCAACCTCTATGGCTCATCCATTGATCTTCAAAATTGAAACTTCATATAGTTTATTTTTTAACTCAACAAAACTAAATTTATTCTTTCTTTCTCCCAGATTTCTCTACATCTTGAAAATTAAGAAAGGGAATATAGAAAACTTCTCCCTTTCGTCATATAGCCATCAATATATATTAACCCAAGTGTTTTACATATATTTTTATATAACTATTTATTAAATATTCCTATTATAACCACATAATGATCACGAGGCCTAGAATATTTGGAATGATGAGCTTAAAATACATAAAAATTTAAAAAACATAATTATTATATTTTCTCCAAATTATTTAATTAATCCATTAAATATATTTAATCTCAAACTAATCATATAGATAATACATAAAAAATTTGAGGAGCTATAAAAAAATATAATTGGAATAATAATGATAATGATGCCTTAAATGCGAGTCAAATTAAATAACACAGTATAATAAAAGAGAATGTTTAGGAGTAATAAAATTAAAGAAACACATATATGATATAGTATTATAATATCATGGTTAATGTGGGAGGAAATAATTTAAATGACACAAGCATTAGTAATTGATAATCTCCAGGGAAACATCACTTGTTAGATAGATTCCCATTATGGATTACATTGACTCCCTAATCCCATACATAAAAACTCGTTATAAATTAATATCCAATGAATTGGAGCACTATTTTGGAACACCCATCATAATATTTACATGCTTATGTGAAACATAAAATAAGATCAATCAGAATTTATAACCATATAATAATTTAATTTAATGAAATGATTTTCATAATCATGTCAAATATCATACTAAAATGAGATTTAATAAAGATTACTAATAGAAAAATGGATTAAAAATATTCGAAATTTATACATGTGGAAACAATAATAGGTCTCAAAACAGGATGATTATTTAAAAATTAATCATGATAAACTATTAATAATTTGTTATTGAAAAGAACATTCAGCATTTTTCATTATGGAATCAGTTAATTACTTTTAAAGAAAAACTAATTATAAAAATTTCATTGGATACCAGTCGGAAACCAGTATGGATTTAAATATATTATTACACTATTAATAAAATTATTTATATGTATAATGAAATTAAATGACCATAAAAATAACAGATTAAGGGATTTAAATGGTCAAATTAGAGAGGTTTTTTAAAAAAGGAATTTGATAATACATCACAATGCATGTATTTAGGCATTCAAAAAAAGAGAAAATAATAAATGTTTGTATATAATCGACATATTTAATTAAACTAGAATCACTGAATAACATTATGTAGATTTTGGATGTGAATTAAAGTGTGATGTGTGACTACCCAATGAATGATATTGGTTTAATGAGATCTCTTACCATATGGTCCAAAATCATTATGTACATTCACATAATTCAGTAAATTTATAAAATTGAAATAGAAAATTATTTATGTTAGAACCCTTTACATAGATATTTTATTTAATACAATTATCTTAATTTAATAAAATTACATTTCATATATTTATAAATACTAATTTTGTTTTTTGGAGGTAATTTTTTTCCATCAATGGTAAGATCACTTGTTGATAATAAGTGATGTACTTGTAAAACGGGACAATAAATATAAAATTTAAATGACATTCCATTTTTTCCATTTAGAAATTTAAATGCTCCAAATTATCCTTTGAATTTCTTACACAGATAATAGTAACTTAGTTAACATGGTATTTGTATATAAATTGTTCATTTATGTCACACAGCCAACTATCATGGACAAGAATAGTATTATTTAATATTTTTATTAATAAAAAATTAATTAATTAAATATACATTATAATATACATATTATAATCCTATTTAATAATTATTTTTTGTATAACATTCCTTGTATTCAGTAGAAAAATCTAATTTAAGTTGTTCATGAAGGCACTGAACCATCCATGTTACAAAAAATGTTTTCATTTTAGACATTAAACATTAGAGTGTATAATATTTATATTCAACAATAATAAAAATATTTAATAAAGTTATTGATAAAGATGTTACTATGATTAAATTGATAAATAAAAAGTATAGATTTTAGTATATTCAGAAAATAAAATTCATAGTTTAAATTTTATCTCATCTGTTGGTTGTTTCCTTTTAAGATACCCATTAAGGCTCTATTGAATAGAAATTTGATGACCCTTGATGCACTATGTAGTTGGGTCATGGATTGAAAAGTGAATTGGTTTGAAAATTGGAAGGCTCCAAGGCTTTGATGTTGTCAGGGGAATGTATCAAATTTATAAGGGGGAGAAGGGTGATTCATATTATTATAATAATTAGATTACTATTTCATCCAAAGAAATAAATTATTTGGGAATATTATAATAATATAAAGTTAATAGTGAATGATAGTTTGAACTAATGGGTTCATACATCATCCATTATAAATAAATTCATGTATTTAGCTTATAATACTATATAAATAATTTTAATATATTTCATTATTCATAGAAAATATCTATTATTTTAGAAAATGAAAAAAATACCTAATACATTTTTCAATATGATGATTATAGAAATTGATTCTTTTTTATGAATATAATTTTGAAAATATGATAAAAATCTAATTTTAGATACTATTATAATTTATATGAAAATACACGTTTTAATATTATGATCACATTTTATACCTATTAAGAAATTTCTATTTATAATGGTCTAATTTCAATTCCAACAGTCATATTATTATTCTTGTTGTAATATTACTGCTCCAAGTGTAATATTATTAATGGTCCTATAGATTTTATAAATAATATAATAACCCAAATTATAGTAATTCATAATTCAATTATATATTTTTCTCATATATATATATATTTATTTCAAAATGTACATTGCATTAATAATAATCTTTTTCATTTCTATAGTGTCGTTTCTACGTGTGTTTATTTTTATGGATCGGCCTGAACTAAATTTTCCAAATGTTGTTATCTTATTTTATATATATTACCCATTATATAACTTATATAATTATAGATAATTTAATCTATAAATTAATGTCTAAATTATTATAATAACATTTAATCGGTTTTATTTTATAATTTTATATTAAAAAATATTTACAATTACAAATTCTGAATTGATATTTATTTGATAAAATTATCAGCAACTATATAATTCACATATATGAAATATGACATATAATATTTCATTTTAAAAAATAATGTAAATTAGTATATGGGTTATTATGATTTTTTTATTCCCCCTTTTCACAAGACAACTCTTTGTATATATTATTTCATAATACTACATTGACTCTTTGGGATGACCTATTTCATAGACGAATATCTATATTGTTAAATATCTTCATCGATTACACCTCATAAGATAGTATATTTTCTATTTTAAACACCTCTAAATTATATAAATTTTATTTAAAATGTATGTACTTTTTTAAGAGAGAAACATTGAATATGAAATGTACTAAGAGGAGTTTTGTTTGAGTTATAATCACTTCGACACAACTATGATAGGATTAATCATCTCTATGAGTTAAATGTTCATAGAACAAGTGTCTCACCCATAATAATCCCCTATTAATATATACAATTGAGATAAGTGTAGAAAATATTTATAATTTCCCTCATACATTTGGTCTCATCAATTACTATAAACATAGAACTTCAATAGTCTTTTCGTAGCTCTGATGTGTTGTCAAATGGTCTTGACTTTTCCTACATCTTCCTCATCCATTTTAGGACTCCGTATATTGTTTTCTCTATCTTCATCTAAATTTAAATGTGTTTTATTTATCTTCCACAAAATGGATTCATTTCAATATAATTGGATTATTCTTTTGGAAAATATTATTCTATGACTACTCAAATAAAAGAAGATACTAATCCCATCAACATATGAAACACATTAATAATGCTCTCAACATGTAATCAACTGATCTAAATTTCCATTATTATTGGCCATTTGTTTAGTGATGATAAGCTAGATTGAATTCAAATTCATGGTTTAAAGAATATTGCGGTCATTTTTATAGCATAGTGTTAAATGTCATATATCTATTCAATTTATTAAAAACTGGTGTTCCATGTAACATAAACAATTTTTTAATGCTTATCATTCATGTTATTATAATAATAATTCCTCTAAAATAACAATAAAATGAGAATAATTTAAAGGATGATACACCACACACCATTTATAATTATTTTATCTTAATTACATTGATAGACTAGGGAAAAACTCTATGGTTATGATTTCCATTTTAATATTTGTATGGATAATTATTGCATCAAAAATTTTATATTTTGCATTCATACATCACTTAATGACATTCTAGGAGTTATGATGTATGTTATTTGATTTCCCTTTTCATATTTTCCATCCAATAGTGATCCTAAAAATC
The DNA here is from genome assembly GCA_963277665.1 of Viscum album. Classification (NCBI taxonomy): domain Eukaryota; kingdom Viridiplantae; phylum Streptophyta; class Magnoliopsida; order Santalales; family Viscaceae; genus Viscum; species Viscum album. Next base: position 2,125,372,683 of record OY728126.1, on the reverse strand, counting down.
ATGATACATCATTTTTATCCCTTGGTGGATGGAGAAAGATTATTTATGTGAATAATTCAGCAACTCTGAATTTATTTTAGAATATGATGATATATACAGTCATGACCCAAATATTAAAATTCTATATTCATCACATTTGAGCTCTGATTATTTATATTTTCATCTTGATTCCATCTTAATCTATATTTCCACATCATCACTACCATGATTTATCTTCTCCAGATGGGATAAGTGGGAAATATTTAGAGATATTAATGAAAATATTACTTCTTTCATGATCCACATATACATCTAATTAATTTAAAATAATGTGTAATCCTTCTCAATTATCATCAATGATAATGATATAAAATTTAATTTAAATAGTTCATCGTCTAAATTATATTCATTACTAGGATAGTAGGGTATTTAGATGTCATAATAAGTAGAAATATTATACCACCATCACTTTAAGATAGTAAACTCATATTTAAATATATATTTTAGGCTCTTATTATCAATATATATTTAAAACATCTCCTAATAATGATATTGTCACTAAATTATCAATGTGAATATCGACAGAACAAACTCGAGATCATGAATTTGGAGTTTATTATGTTGGTATTTATACTTACATAATTTTTAGGTTACAACATGATCATTTATCATCACTAAAAATATTGAAACCATATTTTATTCATCCTTATATAACATAAAAATTTTCATCATTGAGGGAAATGTGAGGATTGGTGTTGTGATAGTCTCTTTTTCAAATCCCTGAAGCTCTGTTTTCAATCCTAATTATAGAAAAACCCTACAAACATCATTGTAATATTTTTTATCTTGTTTAATAGAAAAACTAAAATTATTAAAAATAATTGATAACACCAAGATAGTATATGAAAACTATTTATCTCTTAAATATATGTTATTCTGGGACACTCCAAATTTCGTATTTCCAATTAAGGGTCAAAGGATGTCACATATGAAGTGATTTCATACACCAATAATGATACATATTCTACGATAAATTTAAATTATCAATAAATTTCTTAGTTTGTCTACTTTTATAATCTCATTAGTAATGTTTTCAAATTCTCCACATTATGAAATATTTATTTAGTATATCAGTAATTCAACAATAATGATTACCATAAATTATTGATGTTATATATATGAAACTAAAAATAATGTCTATAAGTATATCATGATAATTAATAAATCTTAATAAAATCACATTGAATTAATAGTTTACAAACATTGTTCTAATTTTATTCTTTAAATTATATCCCTTATTATTTGTTAATTGGTGAAATTCTGACTAAATTTCCACTATAGAGAAATAATGGCCACCATATAGTGGATAAAACAAATTCATCAGTCTTTTACATGGGATACTTATTCTTTACCTTGGTAAAGAGTTCCTCTTAATCAATAGATAGGAACATGGATATCTGATTTTTTTATGATGAAGGGGACAAATACACCCTTTAGTGATGTACTCAGGCATAAAAGACCCCTATCTAGAGTAATTTGTAAAATCTTATCTAGTTCATCCTAATAATTGGGGATGATTATGTAGGTTGTCTTATATATGGGATTATATCCACATATAAGATCAACTATGAACTGATCCTCCTATCAAGGAATAATTAAAGGAATATCTTCATGAAATTCATCAGTATTGCCTCTCATAATGGCAATGTTTTTTTGAATGATTCTCTCTAAGGAATCATTCATATGACCCACATATTAATTATCATAAGGAAATAATATCAATTATTTACAAGAATATTCAAATAGAGGATCACATCCACCAAACACTTCTAGTAAATCAATTGATGAATCCGGATTAGAACATTTATCCACTTATCTGGATAGTTGTTGTTGGATTTATATAAGGACGGAAAATTCATTCCCAATATGTTATCAAACACCTAAAAACAAAGAATTAAACTTCTTTAATAAAATAAATTCTTATAAAAATAAAAAATGTTATATACTAATAATATAATTTTTAATGATAAAATATAAAATCACTTAGGGTGGTTACTTAATTCATATAAAAATCATACTAGATTTAAAAAACTATATTGCATTGAAATTTAGAAATGTATACAATGATTTGATTTTTTTGATAAGTATTCATATTTTATCTTGATCCATGTCAATACTCTTTATAGTTAATTACATTTACGGTTCTCTTCGTATGGATATTACATTTTATTATCTATATCATTCTCCCTTGTAATAGTTAATTGACATAGATATCTACCGTGTTACCGATGTACATAACATTTAAATATAATTGGATTCATTGGTTGAAATTTATTTTCTGTATTATTATTTAAAAATATCTTCATTTTTATTTAGCATTTGGACTGCCTAATCTATCTATTTTATCAAATAAATAATCTTCCAATTACATTATTACAATTAAATTGTTATATTCTAATATATTTTAGTTGGGGGAAACAAAAACAATATTTATAAACCATCTATATCTATTTAACTATTTTGAAACACTATCCATCCCTTCTTTAATGTTGTTATAAGCTCAACTATATTAAAATGTTTTATTATAATTTGTGCTAATTAGATTATACCAATCAAAATATAGCTTACTTCCACTAACATTTGGTTAGACATCTCATTAGGGAAATTATACCATTTCATATAACACTTTTTATAGTAGTTTATCTGATTTGCATTGATTATCTAAAATAAAAGAAATATATTTAGCTATGAAAATGTTCAATATAAAACATCTGTAAAAAATGATATATAAAAATTTTAATATCTTATACATGAAAATAATATATCAAGATCAGATTATCTTGGATTACACTAATGTTATATACGGTAATGTATCCTATATGGGTTTTTAACATAATTATCTGTTCAATCCCTTCTTATTGGATAATATAGAGTTTATTAATTTTCCAAAAAAACATATTGCATTTTATAGTAAAACATGTTTTGAGGAAAGACTTTTTTTACCATGTTATGATTAACATAATAACTAATATACCATGTTTCAGTTTATTTTATCTACTCAAAAAAATAAGAGATCCATATCTACTTGAAGTATCCAGAGGGCTACAAAATTTTAGAAATGAAAGTGACCTGATACATCAACAAAAATATTTTTTCTTTTCCTATAAAGAGGTTTATTTGTTGGGTTATCACTAATATATACTATCATTGATCTAAAAGATTTAACAATCCTTTCTATAATACTAAATATAAAGGCTCACTAATTTTACACCTATTTTTAAGTTATTTTATAATTAAAACATCCAATAATCACAACCCAAATATAATGAGGGACGGTGTCTTTGTATGTCTTTAATCATAAAAAACAAAATGAAACCAATATAAAACATTTATTAACCATTAATGAGATTCTATATTCCATCAATATCATTAAACATACTAGAGTAAAATATAGAATATATAATATCAGGGTTGGGATAAACATCCAAGTATGGTAACAAACTTGATAACTGGACAGAACATGTGAGTCAAACGACATAACTTGAAATTATAAAAATTATAGATCATGAATATCAATATGTTATTAACTTAAAAAAATGTTATAATATTATCATGGAATTATTTTTATATGGTTGAAACATATACCATGAAATAAGAATAATTAAATGATAACTACCAAAACTACATCACAATGTTGATTGAGTCCCATCATGTTTTAGGTTTACTCGTTAATCACGTGGATAATGTCTGCTGAAAAAATAATTAAAAACATTAGTTACCAAAATGTGAACACCCATAATATAATCTATATTTTAACAGTTTCCATAAAAGAAATTCAATACTATGATAAAAAATAAGAAATAACCATGAAAATTAATTGGATGCATAGACATCGATCATATCATATTCTAAAAAACTAAAAAACTAAAAATATATTATAGATTTGATTATTTAGGACTTTTATACTAATGATTATAGTAATATATCTAAAAATATTAACTTAATTTGAAAAATTAAAATAATTTTAATGGGATCAGAATTGTGTGTATAATTGTACATTTAAGATTATGTTATAAGGAATCTGTTAATTAAATTTAACGAAATAGTAATTATGGAATTTTATTTAGAAAATAGAGGTATAAACGTATTTTTATTAACAAAATTCCATTATCTAGTGAATTTTTTTTATTGAAATAAGGAATATAATTAATCATTGCATAAAATTGTTAAGAGATATAAAATTTTCTATTAGTTGGTTATATATTAATGACTTAATTTGGAAAATAAATATATATAATGTATTAATTAGTAAGATAAATTTATAATAAGAGAGGTGTTGGTGTATTGGACATATTAATAGAGTTTATAAGAATTCCTTAACATAATATAGAGAGAGAGTGTGTGTGTTAGATATAATATGGTTGTAACCGAAATAAAATGGACGGTTTGAAGAGATCCCATACTATATCATCCAATATCATTTTCCCTGTAATGTATATGTATTGAATATTAAAATTAATTGATTAATTAAATATTTAATAAAATTTTACACCAATATTTTGTTTATTATAATTATAATATTTTCAATTCTTACTAATTTATTGAAAAATATGATAATATTTTGTTTCAAGGATTTTTAATTACTGAATCGAGGAGTATATAACTTGTGAAAAATTATTGGAATTTTATTTAATTGGTAAAAATAATAATAAATTCAATTCAATTCAATTTGTGTCCTTAAATAATTTAAAATGATTTAAAATATCAATTTTTTTATCTCATCAGTGACGAATAACTTTGTAATAATTTAAACATGATGTGGTTAGTAATTTTGGTTGGGTTTAAGAGTGTAACAAAATTGAATAATATTATTTAACTAAATTATTATTAAAATATTATTGAACATGAAATATGTTATAATATAAAAATAATAATTATATTTAACCATATTATAAGGTGTTGGAGAGAAAAAATATATTACTTATGGATGGGTGACCCAACTATAATGTGAAAATAGATTTTGTTTTAGAAGTGAATGATGAGAGGATATGAGAAGGATTTTAAACAATAAAAATACCATATAAATATATTTAGTATATATATTACACTATTTTCACAATGATTGAGAACATATGGGTGTTGTATTAGATGAATAAAATAAAATTAATTTTATTTTATGATTACCTCCCCTATTTTTTTCTTTTATTTATAGTACATCAAAAGACCCAATGGAATGTCATTTGGATGAGAACTAAAGAAAGTAAAAATAGTGGAGGTTTATAAATAGAGTTAATGAAAAATTTTACATGTTTCTGGTCCTAGAACATTTTTTGAATGGGGATGGTGGGGGGATAATTTTTAAGGGTATGAGAGGGACAATTAAGAAAAATTAAATCTTTTATTTATAATTTTCATTTAGACTATAAATAGTGACGAATCATGTTTCTATATATTGTAAATGGTTTATGTGAGTTATATATAATGGTATCATATATAATCTATTTCTAAAAGGTACAAGTATTTAGATAGTGATATAAAATATATTTTCCCTGTTAAAATATTCCTAAAAATTAACTATGTTAGAAAAAATATCAAAATAAATCGTTTTTGATATTTAAATTCAAAAAAATAAAATATGTTTCATGATAAATAAATTTTCAAAAATAGATAAATTAAATTATTAAACAAATAATCATTTATTAGAAAATATAAATTTATTTATATTAGGACCAATGTTTAGTAACATTAAAAAGTGTTTATTTTCCCATGAAATTATATTGGAAATAATAAAAACGATAGTGTAAATTTTTAAATTTATGTTATGATGATTAAATTTCATTTAAATTGTTATAATTTGTTATTAAAATTCTTTAAACACATTTATTTTTTACAAAAAATTTACACACCTTATATCATATATAAAATATGTATATTATTTGAATAATGAAATGAATGTTTCATATATTCAATTTGTATGATATTTAAAAATTATTTAAAATTTCCATAGGTGTGGATTCTTGTCTAATGCTACAATAATATTCATAAAGTTCATATATCTATTCAAATGTTCATATTACTATTTTAATTTTAAGATAAGTCAAAGTGATATTGGTTCCGCACATAATATCAATAACTCATATTTAATAATTTTTTCATTCACTTATATTTTCAATAATATATATATATGTATATATGTGTGTTTGTGTGTGAGTTATCAGTTTCAAAACACATATTAAATTTATATAATTATTCATCATTTTTATAGTGTGAATTATTAGTGTGATGAATCTGGGGGATAATCAGATAATATTTCCTATTATTATTATCATAATTTAATTGTTTATCCAATCTTATTACATTTAATTATTATAGAAATATTAGTTAAAAAAATACCGTAAAATTTAGTTGAAATTGTTATATAATATATTATTAATAATCATGACATGTTTATTTATTCACAATGGAAATTCCATTACAAAAAATTTCATGTCACACCACAAAAAATTATAACACAGAAGAATTTTAATAAATCCAAATAAATAATAAAAAAAATTACATACAACAAACATGTGTGATTCCTCTTGTTGATCTCATAACATTATGACCACTATAAATCGACTAGTGTAACAATATGAAAAAAATATCATAGCATCCCCAAGAAACCATTAAAAATGATGTCATGGGAGGTAACTCTCATGGGTATGTTCAAAACAATAACCAAACCAAGGAAGATAAACAATATCATAAAATCATAAATGGTATAAATTTTTTTCAAATTATTATAAAAATATGGTAAAAAACTCAAAATATTAATCATGATTATGTGACTCCATCTTCTACGTACCTTCCTCCAAGAAATGGCGCATCTATATGACATGAACTACTGTAATAACGTGAATTTCAAGCAACATTTATTAATCATCACATATAAAAAAATATACATCCTTAATAGTCTCTTCATCTGTAACATATGTCACACTATAATTGATGTAGTAATACTCATTATTATGATCCCAATGGAGCTATGATCTATAAAAGTTGTCCAGAATCCGACTCATCTATGGTGGTACAACTAACTGATAAGATTATGATCAATGATAGACAATAACATAAAATCTAAAATGAAATATAGATAAAATATATCAACATAGTAAAATATTCACTACCAACAATGAGAAAACTATTTTTATAACATGGGTTCTCAATTATTTAACACTAATACTATAAAAACCTATTATTTTAAATAAGTAACATCAAGTTAAATAACATATATAACATTTAGAAACAATATTATATGAGAATATAACATCCTTTGGCTTTGAAATATATTAATTTTAAAGAAATTTTATCTCCCATATTTCTTTCAATGCACACAACAATGAATTAAAAAAAATACACTATTAATGTATAATTAATAAAAATGAGACATTTGTGTCCTAGATATTAATTTAAAAGATATGAGTAGTTATAACTAATTTATAATGATTATATTATTTATTGACGTAAAAAATAAATAAAATTGTTATTTATTTATTTTTATTGGAAAATAAATTAGTAGAAAGAAATGAAATGTTTGCTAATAGAATATATTTTTTAAGTGTCCTTTATGCATATTATATTGTTTTTTTGTTTTCAATTTTATATAATTTATTTGAAATCATAATATTTGTTTTTTAAATATATAAGTAAATATTACAAACGGGTGAATTTTCTAGAATTTTTTAAAATGGTTAAATTATATGTTGTATAGTGTGAAATTCAAATTTTTAATGAAAATTCAATTTTTGTCTAAATAATTTACAATGTTAATTAATATTTAAAATTTATTTTATTATATTCATATATATTTTACATTAATTTTTTTTTTCAATTTATGTTTTTGAAATCAATATAATATTAAATTTTTATAAAGGATCATTTAAATCATTCCAATGTATTCCATTAAAAAATAATTTTTTTTGTTTTTGGGAGTAAATTATAATTGAATTATTAAATTATATAAATTTTATTTAAAATATTATATTCCAACTTTGTAATTGGAATAATTTATACTATATAATAATTTAATTTCATATTAATAAAATAATTAATATTTAAAACTCTAAAAGTTAATTATTGAGATAAGATAAATATTTGTCTATATGGGTGTTAAAAAAAGATGATAACGTTTAAGAATTAATTGAAATTAAAAAATACTAAATTATGAAAATAATAAAACCTTATAACCTATTACATTCTATAATGACTAATTTGGTGTGATTAAGGATTGATAACAACTTATGAATTACTTTATCATTTCAATATTTTCTTGCATGTCCCTCCCCCACTAATATAATTCCCATTTTCTACTCTACAATTAGCGACTCAAGAAACATTTTGTTTCAAGTATTATATTCCCAAATTACCTTTTTAAATATATTATATCATCATAGTTTCATTTTTTTATTATAAATCATATCTAAATAGTATTTTGGTTCAAACATAAAGATGTTTTTTGAAAAAGATGTAATGTTCTTAAATGGGAATTTTTATAATGTTACATGTTCAACCAACATCAAATCATACTAAAGCATTATTATATAATAAATTTATTATATTAAATATAAAATTATATTAATATGTTACAATCATTTATAATATCCATATCCTCATCTAGAAAATAAAAAATTAAAATTCCGATTATGTTTGTGGTGGACTACTACATCGTCAAATGATGTAATGTTTTTCCATATCTTCCATTTAGAGTGGTACATACTTATTTATTTTATATATTTATTTTATATTTCTAAAATCATTATAATTATTTAATTATAAAATAAAAAAACCATTCTTCTATCAATTATGTTTAAAATATGATATAATATATTTTTTGTATAGAAGAATTCCTCATTATGAAGAGATCTGATATATTTTTCATTTAAGCATTTCATGGATGGAAATAACCGTAAATTCAATGAATATATATGACATATATGAAATTATATTTATCATTTATAATTAATATATGAAATAATTTTGTAACCATTTTCCCTTTAATTGAATGATATTATTTCTCTTGTGTATACCCTAATGTATCCACAAAGTGATGTGATTCATTTTATATATCCAAAAATAAATAATAGACCCAAAAATATACAAAATAGGTAAATATGGTATTTAGAATAAAAATATAATTATTTAGATGATGGATATATATCATTCCCACATAAACCATATCTTCTATAGTAAAACATGCAAGAGAAAACTCGGCAGTGAACACCCGATGAAAGCGTACTAATGATATATTATTATCGATTGAGTAATAATATATTATTAATTAATTTAATGAGATATAATATTATTTTAAATGGTTCTGTAAAAAATTTAAAACTTATTTATAATTTTTTTATATTAGGTTAAAGAATGTTTAATTAATTATGAGCATGTGGAAAGTGTAACATCCTTGGTAAAAAATAATATCTCATTTTCATATTTATTAGTATTTTCAAATTAAATATTAATTTAACTTTAAATGGGATGATATGTTCAGTGGAATACACGACACATAATAACGGGTTTCTCTGAAATGTCATGTTGCACACAAGGCTGAGTCACACTGAAAAATAATAATAAAATATTATTTTAAATAGTTTTTAATGCCAATCCATTTAATTAGTATGAATGAGAAAAACTATCTAATATATTATTATATTTTTATGTTAAATTTTTATACATTTATATAAAAAAATTAGAGGATTAAAATTATAATGAATCCATTTTTTAGTATAAATACACTAATATTTTTAGAAAATCATTTGGGGAAACCCTTTTTAATATATTTTTGTTACCTTTATATGTTACATTTGAAAAAATAAACATTTTCATTATAATAGGGACAAAATAATTTACCTTGGGAATATGTTTGGTATTTTTCTAATAATGCTCATATTTTATTAATACTGACAAATAGTGAATTTAAACTCTAAACTACCATTTAATCTATTTTATATATAAAATTTGGATTGATTTTTATTTCTTTAAAAGTGTAATTGGATTATATTTTTACCATATAATCCTTCTTTCACCATTCAAAATTATTTAAATTTTAAATTTAACATAAACAAGTGCCAATATTTTGATAGTAATTATTTTTTAAAACACACTTCTTTTGACAAGAAGATTAATTTTAAATTAATTTCTTCAAATTCTCTGTTTTGAATTGGGAAAAATGGAATCGATATTTTGAAAGAGAATACTAAAATTGTGTAAATAGTTATCATTTACTTATATAAATTATGAAAATTAACTTTAGTAAATATTTTACTTACCATGGTTAAAAGGAAAATGTGGTAAATAAGGTTAATAGATAATATTATAATAATACTAAATTAACCTAACACATTCCATAATAATATTTTCTGATGCATTTCTGTCCATGGGAATCTTTCGGTCTATTTTGGGACCTCGTGGAGCCATGTGGGAGTGATAATGACATTTTATATTAATTAATTAAATTTAAGGACATAAATTACAAAATCATATATATTTTAGAAAAACAATTTTATATAGGGTTATATAAGTGATATCTTAAAATATAAATGCTCAATTGAAATATAAAAAGATTTAATACATAATTTAATTTTATTTATAATTTTTAGACATTAAATAAATAAATTTAATTATGACCCAATTGTGATTCAGTATTTGTTTCAATAATAAATTCTTCGAATAAATGAAATTATAAATATTTAAATAAATTTATTTTGAAACTCTTTCAATAAACCATGAATTTTAGGGAGAATAATTTCTTCTAATATTTGAATTAATGATGTTTTTTCGAAATATTCAATTCTTTATAGATTTTTTAAAAGTCTTGATTTGAATAATTTATAAAATGAAATAAATGTGTTTTTAATGGAATTGATGTTTTATTAAATGATTAAATATTAAAAAGTATCTATGATTCAAAAAAATTACATAAATAATATCATAAATGATCAATTTTTGGTTTCATGGAATTTTATAGTAAATATTTCAACCATATATGATAAATATATAAGATTTCAGGGAAAAAGATAAACAATATAACATGGGGTTAAATAAATAATATTAGTATTATAAAATATCTAAAACAAGTCCAATTCCTATTGGATAATTTTATTTAAAATTATATTTTCATTATCTAAGAATTAAATAATTTTAGGACCTTTTTAAACAGAAAATCATTTGATAATAAAATAATTCTTTCAAACATTCTAAAAGAGCCCCTCCTCCCTCTTATAAAAGCCCATCACCTCTAACCCATTACTCACACCTCTAAAGCACCGTGTCTCTTATAAAATCTACTAAAATTAGGTTAAAATCATTCTATTCCTCTTATATTCCTTCCTCTAGTCAAAAGAAATTTCAACAAAGCCTTTTGGTTCAACCCAAAGGGAGGTACCCAATTTAAATCTAATGTCTTCTCTAATGATGGTTTAATTTATTTTCCTTCTCCAACCACTAAACTCTTTTTATTTTATTATTTTATAAAATTTTTTTATCCTAAATATATTAAGAATTTATTATGAGATGGATTCAAACTACACTTCTACACACATCCATTGAATGGATATGAACAAACTGTTTCTGTGGACAGTGAACTACTGCCTCACAAATGAATTATTGTTCAATAATCTCCTATTTCATCTCATTATTTCCTTTATGATTTAAATATATTTATATGTGATGTATAATATATTTATATTTTCTCTATGATCATATTTTATCATTTATATAATTTCATGATGGTCTCCTTAATGGGTAAATATGAAAATTTCATTTGAAGAAGTGCAGACTACCGCCCCTTCAATGTTATATGACTACTAATTTTCATACATGGATCGTATAAAGGATGGAGTTAATGAAATTATATATTATCTTATACTATAGTTTTAATATACCTAAGTATCATTAATTTTTCATTCCATTAAATAGAAATAGATACGAAAGTATCATTCATGCGAATTTAAAGCTTACCGTCTTCATGAATGATGCATTTCATTTCTTATCTCCAAATGTTATGTACTATAAAAATAGATATACATACGGGATATATATGATATATATATATATATATGATATCTATATCATTAATATAATTAATGAGATATTTTACTTTGGACCACATGAACATCTTTTAATTATATGAAGTTCATTTTTGACTCATGTACCAAATATCAAAAAAAATGATTGTTATTAACTTAAATGATTTTGTAATGTTTAAAACATTGTAATAAGAGATATTAAATGATTAATAAACTTGATAATGGATCTTAATAATGTATAAATTTACTTATGTTTTTTATCCAGGAGATTAAATAACGAATTGGTCAAGTTGGACATAAGATAAGGGACTTCGTCTAAATATCATTTTATTGAGGCATATTTTAATTTCCATACGACCTTCATTTATAGTGTTTATAAAACCCTTTAGAAATTAATTTCATTTTAAGGGAATATTTTTCAATTTAGGTTTTTAAAAAAATATAAAGCTATTGTATCTTTTAAAATTAAACGGTGAAAACTAACATTCTTCCACTGCGAGAATTATTTGATATTTTCCTTCCTCAACAAGTAGTAGTGTATTTAAAATGAAAATAAATACCACATACTATTTTTATGTATTTCAGTATAGAAAATGTTTTCAAGAATGGATTGATTATTTCAATGTCTTGAAATAATATATTGTGATTGGAATATTGAAATGTTATCTTTCCAATATGTTTGTTTTATGTGTGATGAATATGTTATGGTTCAGGGGAATATTGTACATATTCAGTTGGTTCTAGGATAATATTAGGGTATAGGAGCCTGATATAGCTCTCTAATGCTTTGGGTAACATAAAATAGGTAAGAATTAATGTTTCTCCTATGATATTCAGGGAATATACTGTGATGGGTATTTCAAACGTAACTCTCTATGTAGCTGTGAAAGCTACAACATAAGTATGATATGGATTCCAGAAGTTACCATTATGATATTGGATTTCCATGTGTTATTCATAAATCTTATGATTTTTTGTGGTATGTTAAATACTGAAAAGTATGATTTCATTGCTTCATATGTATTAAAGAAATAATGATTTTATTCCTTTTTTTGTAACCCTTACACATGTTTTTATGCTCATACCATGTTTTTGAATTGTTTTTCACAGGGTATAAGGAAGCGTAAGAGATGATGAATTCAAAAGATTTATAACATGAAAAGTACTCTAGTTTTATTAAAAATGTTTTTTTGTGAAAAAATTGGATAGAGTATATGTGTCTACATTATTATTTTTGAGATGTAATGTAATAGTTATAACCTATTTCCATAAAACTCCAAATATTAAAAGATCCTCAATGTTAATTATTTACATAATTAAATATTTTGTAATATTTGAGGATGAAGAATTATATTTGGTATCAATGGTTGGTTTAGATAACATTAGTGGTGGGATTGTTATTTAAAAATAAGTGAAATAAACATAACAGTTAGATTATTAGAATGATTTGTATATATTTTAGATAATACTAATGGGTTTAAGATAACATTAGTAACAATATATTAGTGTTTACTATCATCATAAGATTTTATATGATGATTTTAATAATATACTCAAATAGACCATTTTTGATTATGAATATGGATGAATCTTGCAGGCACCAAAGTAACAATAGATGTAAAGAAACATTTGAATATTTTTTGAATAACCAATTGAAGGGAATATGATATATAATGAAAACTCTTGTGGTTATTCTCAATAAACTATCTAGAGTCATGATTGACCACCTAAACCATTGTGATTTTTATAAGGCCTCGTATGTGCGTGAAACGAATCCCTATGGAATTACAGTTAATAACCATAATGGTATGTATATTAAAGAAAACTATGTGTCATGAACATGGACAGAAACACCTAGGAGAATGATTAAATGGTATGGAAAGATTCTATAGATATAGTAATGAACGTCATAATGAAATAACATGTCATATAAAAAGGTAGCATCCAGTTGAATCTAGGATAGGGAATGAAGTTCTTTCTGAAGGATCAATTGAATGTTTTAAATGAGGTGTGAATGGTCATTATGAACATTGATATCCTACAAGAAGGATCAGGAATGGGATCAACATGATTATAAAAATATATGTTAACCAATTCATAATTCCATTCCAATTGATGATGAGAAAACTAAACATGACCTATGATATTTATAGATTATTTCATAACTCATGTTTTGACATTACTAAAATATTAGTTCATTAAGCACGATTTGGTTTGTAGGAAAGAAGTATAGAATAAAATGATGAAAAAACATGGATAAAGGATAATAAATAATTTTCTATGATTAAGATGTCTATATATTAGGAATTGAAGAGTTATTTTGGATCTATGGAAGATGATATGTTTGAATGTAATAATGATAAGATTATATTTGAAGACAATTTCTAGTATTTTTAAACCAGAAGTTTGATATTTGAAAATGTTATTCAATGAAGAAATGTCCTTTCATTTTTGGATATATTTATAAATAACCATTTTGGGATATATGAAACTTGAATTTGAGGAAATTACTAGTTATTACTTATTTATGAAGAAAATAGGAGCTATGAGATAACATTTGTGGTCATAATATGTTATGGTTATTTTTGAGGGATTTATCTCATTTTGGGAATTTTATTAAATTATATTATTTTTATGAAAAATGGAAACACATAGATCATGTGACAAACTATCACATCATAAAAAGATGGGGGAATCAAACCCACAAAAAATGTGAGATTAGTATTTATCGCCTACCATTAGACTATGTGAAGTCCCTAGTTAGTATGACAAATTATTTTTGGTTAAATGATTTTATGGATCAAGAATAAGTTTATTTTTTTAAGTTTTGTTTTATCAAATGGATATCCATAGTATAGGAAAATTATTTTTTGATTAAGGGATAATGGTTATTTTGAATACATTCTCTCTTTTGGGAACCTTATATGCCTATGGAAAATAGAATGCTATGGGATTTATTTTGTTGGGTAGTGGTTGAAATTTTATTTTGGGAAAATCAAATTTTTTATTTTGAATATATGGAGATTTGGGTTATTTATGTAAATGATTATTCTATCCTAGAGAATATTGTATTAGATAAATTAATTTTTAGTATAAGACATTAAGAGTAGCCGATTTTATTTGAAAATAAATATTACGATTTTTATGGAAGACTATGTAATTAAACTCTTCTATGTTTTGGGTATCAATTATATTTTGAATTATATTGAATGATTTAAAGGACAAATGTTTTTCGAATGGACTTTTTTGAACATTGGGTATTGTTTGTTCAATTTTAGAGATTAAGAGTATAATTTCATTTTAATAAAGACTATTGTTTGGGGATTATTTGATCTTGTACTAAAGATTTTGGTTTTGGTTAATGTCTAAAGATAGGGGTAATATGTAGTTCATCTTTATTGGATTATGTGATTCTCTATAAGTTGATTCTAGCACTTTATCCAAGACAATGTAATATATAATATTCACCATTTAGACAAAATATTTGTTCGTGGTAGAAACTTATTAAAGGATGAAACTCTCTATGAAAAGTATATATATTTATTTATGTTCATAGTAAATCTAATTAATAAATTTTCCACCATTATGAAATGAAACTTAAAATAGAACAAAACATTGTGTGTTTACTTTTCATACTAGTTAATTGTTGACCATTTAACCAATCACAGGATTGTTGTTTTCTTGTTGTTGACTTTATCATAGTCATGTTTTCTTTCACTCTCCATAAGAACAGAACACTTAGTCTCTCCTAAAAATCTATGATTTAATACATGGAATCCTATAATTTGTTATCTATGGTGTCCTTTTTAGATCTATTTATTTCTTTTAATGAGATAATTGATTAACTATTCTTCCAATGTGAGACATTTAATTATGATTCTGAGCCCAAATTTAAAATTGGGTGGATGCAATTCCAAAAATGGGGGAATGATGTAAAATCCTAGGTAAATAAAGAATATAAAATTTTCATATTTATAATTATTTATGAACTAAATATTAATTTATCTTTTATGGGGAGGCTATGTTTGATTGCAGACCTGAAACACAATAATGGGTTTCTCCGAAATCAAATGTTGCACACAAGGAAGAGTCATTCTGAAACATAACAATATAATATTATTCTAAATGGTAGTTAATTTCTATCCATTATATTTGCGAGAATGATCATAACTAACTAAAATATTATTATACATTTCATTTACATGTTTTTACATTTATCCAATAAAATATAGAGGCCTAAAATGAAAAATAAATCAATTTTAAGCATATATACTGTAATATATTTAAAAGAATGTTTTACAACCTTTTGATGGTGAACCCCTTTTAAATCTCATTTTTTATTACCTTAATATGTTCCATTTGACAAAATAAACATCTTTTATAAAATAAGTACATAAAAATTTTCTGGGGGTAATTTTTTGGTATTTTAATGATAAAGATCATTTTTTATTAATAGTGAAAAATACTTAATTTTAATTCAAAACATCTTTTAATATAATTTTTTTAAGTAGTTATAATTTCTAATTTGTCTTAAAGTGTAATTGGATTATATTATTACCCTTTAATCAAATTTTTGTCATTGAAAGTAATTTCACTTTGAATTTGAACAAAAAAATGTTCCAATCATTTGATAGATATTATTTCTTAATAACTATCTTTTTTGTTTTGACAATAAAAATTAATTTTCAATTCATAATTTCAACTTCATTATTTTAAATTTAATAAAATTGATTCCATATTTTTAATTAAAAGGTAAAAAAATTTTATATAGAAAACTTCTATTTTTAAACATTATAAATAAGAAATTCCGTAAATATTTTATTTACCATGGTTTAAGGTTAAATATAGTAAATAATGGTAAATAATAATAATATTATAATAAAATTAAATTACCTTAACACATGTCCTCATCCTATTGGATGATACATGTCTGACAATAAGGATCCTTTGGTAAATTTTGGGACATCAAGGAGCCACTTGAGAGTGATAATGACATTATATATTAATTAATTTAATATAACATCAAAAAAACATAAAAAAATATCTTTTAGTAAACCAATTTTATATGGGTTTATATAAATGATCTATTCGACTATAAATAATAAATTTATGGAAAACAAATTTCAGACATCATGGTTTTTTATTTAGAATTTTTAGTCATTAAATATATAAATTTTATTTTTAGCACAATGGTGATGCAGTAATTGCTTCATTAATAAAATATTTAAATAAATGATATTATAAATATCAAATAAATTTATTTTTAAAATTTTTATTCCATCCACTAATTTTAGTTATTATAATGACTTTTTGTATTTGAAATAATGATGGTGTTTAGAAATAATGAATGTAAGGCCCTAGCCTTAAATAATACAAAATATTGAGTTATATTATGAATTCACATTGAGGATCCTTTCAAGTTTAGAGTTTTAGAGAATTAGGTTATAACTATTACATTACATTTTAAAAATTAAAATATAGAAAAATCTACTTAGATTTAATTTTTTTAATAAAATAAAATCTCTTAAAAATGGAAACAATTCTAGTTCCATGTTATAGACACCATGACATTTCATTGATCCCATCCATGATCCTATTCACATTTTAGTCAAGGGAAAAAAATTTCAAAACATGGGATTAATATAAAAATCTTAGTAAGGGTAATAAAATAAAGAAAGAAAACATTTGTCAATGAATAAATAAAAATAAAAATAATCATACTTTTCAATCATAAAACATAATATCTTTAAAATACCTCAAAAAAATCACTGGATTTATGAATAACACATAGAAATCATAAATCATATAGTTAAATTATGGAATCCATGTCATATATACATTGTAGATATCACAACTACATAGAGTGTTTTGTTTTGAATAACCATCATAGTATATTCTTTAAATATTTTAAGAGAAACAGTAATGTTTACCTCCATCACGTTACCCAATGCATTTAAGATCTGTCTCAGGCTCACCCGCCCTAGTTTTATCACAGAACCGCATGTATAGACAATCAAATTCCAATAAAAATAACATATTCATAACACATAAAACTAGAATAAAGGTATGAAAACATTTAGAAATTTCAATCACAACATATCATTTAAATATATTGACATAATCATTGATTTATAAAACCATATTCAAAACCATTTATAATATTTAATAAAGATATTTTTAAATCAATGTGTCATGTACCATGTTAAATCATTTGAAAGAAATTATTTTTTTCAAAGCATTAATGTCTATATAAATATATCCTTAAATACATTTTTATTACATGGACATTAATGAGAATAATATAAAAGAATAAACCATTCAAACATTTAAAACAATATTTTAGTTAAAGAGTTCATATCCAATTTATAGACACTTGAATTCAATTAATTGAGGATTTACATTAATCAAAGCATATAATATCACACGAATAATGATATTCATGATATAATATGTGAAAGGAAAATATATAAAATATATAAATGTGTATTGTTGTATACCAACAAAAAAATCTCAAATGGAATGAAAATTGATACAATGTCCCATGCAATGATCATATCCTTATATTAAGGAAAAATCAATGACATAATTATGTGTGAAAACAAAGAATACATCAAATATAAGTTGATATTATGTGTTAAAAAATCATTCCTCATTCACAAAAACTTATACCATTACATAATCAAGAGGTAGAGTTTAACCCAAAGATTGGAAATTTGGATCAGAAGTTCACATACAATAATTTGGCAGCCTAATGGCATCATTTATATGTTCTGAAAATATGTTGATGTGAGATAAAAGGGTCTATTAACACATGGAAATAAAATGTACAAAAATAAGGATATAGAAGAATATATCCCATCATAAGAATACGAATAATTAAAAATACATAACATAAAATAAGTATTTGACAAAAAGGGGATGTTGAAAGGTTCCCTTACAAATTTGTTAACTTAAAAAACATACACTACATGAAAAAGATTCATAAAATGAAGATGTAAATACATAAAAATTAATTTAAATTACCAAATTAATACAATCATGAGAAGTAAATACATGACACCAAATTAAATAGTGGGAAATATTTCATGAATCTCACATGAATAAAAAGTGAGATGAAAACCCCTTACATTTTGTCCAACTTGATTCGTTTATTCCTTTGTATTCATGAATAATAAAAACAATTTAAATTTTAATTTCATAGGAACCTTAATCAATTGTATTATTATTTTTACATCATTATTAACTTGATATTACAATAATTAATTATTTGAGTCCATATCAGACATTTTGTCAATGTTTAGAACTTGAGTAAAATAATAAACAAGATATAATTACAAGTTGTCTATATATTCAAAAGTACAGTATCCCCATAATTATATTCATGAATTTTTGAATCATATATATCCAATTTATTTGTATGTAGAGTAGTCAATAAAATTTGGAAATAATAAATGAAATGCATCTTTCATGGAGACGGTAAGTTGTACACACAATAATCACAACTTTCATTTCTTTTTCATTTTATGAAATGAATAATGAATGATACATAGGTATATTATAATTGAAGTATAATTTATATGCAATATGTGTTACATAAGTTCATAATTTTTATCCTTCACATGTCCCATGTATATCATGATCGAGTCATATAAAGTGTCATTATCACTCTCAAGTGGCTCCTTATAGTTCCATACTCTTCCCAAGAATTAAAATGGTTGAAAATATCTCATAAAATTATATTAGGACATATTCATGGTTAATTTATTGTTATCATAATATTATTTTTCACCCTTATTTACTAGATTTACCCTTTAACCATGGTAAATATAATATTACTCATGTAAATTTAAATAATTTCTAAAAATAAAAGTTACCTATTTAAATAATTTATATATCATGATTATAAATATAGAATCATTTATTTAAAATTCAAAACACATAAGTGGAAGAAATTATTTAAATTTAATTATCATTGTCATAACCAAAAAGCATGTTTTTATGAAATGATACATATAAAGAGATTTAAACTTTTTTATGTTCAATTTCAAAGTAAAATTACATCCAATGAACAAAAATATATTAAATGGAAAAAATATAATTAAATTATACATTAAAAAAATTAAAAAGGTAATCTAACCATGTAAATAAATTTGATTAAAAGGGTGTTTTGAATTAAAATGGTGTATTTTTTCCAATTTATTAATAAATGTACATTATAAAAAAATACCAAAATTTCATACAAACTAAAATTTTATGTCTCAATTTTATATACGAAATTATTTTCTCAAATATAACGTATAAAAGCATAAAAAAATATAATAAAAAATGGGTTTCCATCAAAAGGTGGTAAATCAACCATTTAAAGTATAATATAGTATTTGTGAAAAAAATTGGGCCCATTCACATTTTAAGCATCTAACATTTATTGGATAAATGTATAAGCATTTAACAAATGTGTATAATCATATTGTAGTTAGGTATATTCATTCACACCAATACAACAACTAGTCATTAACAAACACTTAAAATAATATTACATTATTAATTTTCAGAATGACTCATCCTTTTGTGCAATATGAGATTTCAGGGAAACTCGTTGTTTCATGTTAGTTATGCTATTGAACCTAGCATCTCATTTAAGGTAAGATTAATATTTAATTCAAAAATATTAATAAATATGAAAATTTCATATTTCGTATTTACATGGGATGATACATCCTTCTCCCCTTTTGATAATTGCATCTGTAAAATATTAAAATTAGGCATAGAAACTTCATTAAAAGTACAACATCGGAAAAAAATTCACTAAAACTATAACATAAAAAGAAATAAAGAGAATTACAATGGTTACTCGATATAACCCATACTTGGATTCAATGTAGGAAAACATGGATATGGAAGAGAAAATATGTGTCGTGTTTTGTAGGAGAGAGATAGAAATCATGACTAGGATAATGTTAACCTCCAGATAATCACAAAAATGTGATGGGTTAAACAGTCTTTGATTCCCCGGTAGGAAAAGTTGATAGAAAACGTTTCTGTTTTAAGTTACTTTTCATAATGTTGATTAATTTATTTATGACCTTAACTAAAATCAAAAGGGAACATAATTACCTGTCATGTAGACTTTCATACTTTACTAAATTCCAACCAAAAAATCATATTTTCTCCAAACAATGATTATTCAACTATCTTGGTCACATTCAAAGTTCTAGATTCAACTTTTTGAGTATCACTTAATCCAAAAAATGAAATATATATTTCACATGAATTTAGACATCAACAAATACGAAAATGGTTAGTACAAGATCAGATTATCCCAAACCGGATAATCTTTAATAAAAAGAAATGCTACTCTTAATATCGAAAATTCAATAAACAATACCCAATTATTAATAAATACAATTAAATAAATCATTGTTCATTAAATACATCAATATAATAAAAAGTAATATTGAAATCCCACAATCAGAAGAATTTGTTCACATAGTCTCCCATGATAAATTTTAATGTTTATCTCCAAATAAGATCAGCTACTCTTAATGTCTAGTACTGAAATGTTATTAACCCAATCACATATACTCTACGATAGGTTAATCATTTCCATAAATAACCATAATATATAGATGACCACAATAAAAACACAGATTCTCCTAGAATAAAATTTCAACTATTATTCCAAAAAAGAAATCCCATAGTATTCTATTTTAATTAAGCATATAATTTATAAAATGACAAAACATCTTCCAAAACAACCTTTATCAATTAATCCCCAAATCATTTTCTTATACTAAGGATATCCATTTGATAAAAAAAAAGATCACAAAATCAACTTATTATTGATACATAAAAATATTTAACTAAAAATAATAAGTCATACTAACAAGGGACATCACATAGGCCAATGGTAGGTGATAAATCCCAATGGCACATTGGTTGTGGGTTCGATTCTTGTGGCCTTTCCAGATGAGATTGGCGGTCACCCATATTTTTTCCACTTTTTATAATACTCCAAAATAACTCTTATGTGATTTATCCTTAATTATTGTCTTGTAACTCTCATTTTTATTCCAACTCATAATTACCTCAATATCGTAATTCATGAAGTATTATTGACATTTCTTTCCTCTATAAAATAACACTATTCCCAATGAAAGAGCATCATACCTTGATCTTGTTGTCCATCAATTTTTATCATCATCTTGTTCAAGTAGATATATGGTCAATACAATGAAAAAATGATTTAAAGATCCTTTAAAATCATAGGGTTCAATTATCCAAATACTCCTAATAAAACTTTGATCATATAAGTGTTCACAGAAAAATTGTTTCAGAAAATATTCATTTATGATATATAATTTCAAAACATATGATAAATCAAATTTTTCTATAAAATAGTCAAACTGAGATTGAGTTAAAACATTCAATTCTATGATACATTTAAAATACCACGAGTATGTGATGAAAGACTATACATTAAAAACAAGAATAAATATATTTCCCAATGGTCTCTTTCTTCAGCACAATATTCAGAATAATAATAAGCTTTAAAATGTTTTGATAAGGTAAAATATTTGAAAATTAATTAATAATATTGACCTTTCCAGAAAATATAACAATTTTTAGAAAATATGATTTTATTAAATACAACTCATGATCCCACATGGTATCGAAGTATAAAAAATGTGTTTGATATCTCAAACAATTGACTGGAAGTGAGTTGTATGTTAGGAAAAGTAGCAGAGTCAAACATACATGACTTTGTAATTATCATTTTAAGCAAGTCATCAAGAATAGATAGGAATGTCATTTCAGATCCTCTTTCCATTTGTAACAGATATTCCATGATCTGAAAAAGTTACAAAAAAGGATTCAACTTAATGATTACACATAGAGACTAAACATGTGTAAAATAATAACTCTTAATCTAGAATGTTGTCTAAACCGAACTCTGATACCAAGTTAAATGCCACAGACTTAATCATTACATAATCTTGAGTTAAGTCAAAAATTCTCTTTGAGGAACATATCAGGTTTGGATTTTTAGAGGATTAGTCTTTAATTATTAAATTACAATTCAAAAATTACAATGTAGGCAATTCTACCATGTTTGCATTTTATTTAATAAAATAAAAACTCATAAAAAAAGAACCATATCTAGTTCCATGTTTTAGACAGCCTAACCTTTCCATGATCCCATCATTGTCCATATTCATCTCTAATGTCATGTGAATAACATTTCAAAACATGTGATGAGCATATAAATCATAGTAATGGTTATAAAATACTAAAATAAAACATCAGTCCATGAATAGATACAAATCAAAAAAATTATACTCTTCAATCATAAAACATAATATCATTAACATACCTCAAAAAATCGTAAGTTTATTTAATAACACAGAGAAAAAATATATCATAAAGGTAATGTGTGGCATCCATATCATACATACATTGTAGCTATCACAGCTACATAGGGAGTTATCATTGGAATACCCATAACATTATATTCCCTAAATATCTTAGGTGAACCATTAACATTTACCACTTTCATGTTACCCAATACATTGGAGTGCTATCTTGGCCTCACTCACCTGAGGATTATCACATAACCAACCATATACTTATACAATTCCCAATAACCAAAACATATTCATTATATATATAATAAACCTAATGGAAATATAAAATTTTCACATTTTGAACACAATATATAATTTCAATATATTTCGATAATTAGTGGTTTATCAAACCATTTAAAACATTTAATAAAGATATTTTTAAATCAAAGTTTCTCAAACCACTTTATTGCTTTTGAATGAATTTTTAATTTCAAAACATTCATTTCCACATATAAACATCCTTAATACCATTTTTTTAACATGTAAATTAATGAGAAGGATTGATTCTAATAATTCATAAAACATTTAGAATGACATTTTATTTAATGAGTTGTTAACCAAATGAGAGACACATGAATAGAAATAATTGAAAAATAACATTAATCAAATATTATAATATCATGGGAATAATGAGATTCATGATATAATATATTAAAGGTCTTTATATACACCATATAAATTCAAATTGTTGTATAACAACTATCACAACACCCTCCACATAATGTGTACCCCTCTAGGGCTGACAATGTGAAAAGGGTGATAATGATCCTCGAGTCCCACCTCCAATAGGCCTTGGGCTGGCGACTAGCACCGAGGGTATACTAAACACACAAATGGGAAGAAGTACCCTCTAAGAGAACAAATGCAGAAGAGAGATATAAGATGGACTCCAACCAAATCCACCTCATAACTGAGATATAATAGAAACCCAAGTTCACAATGTAATTCCATGAATAAGTACTATATCCAAATGGGGAAAAATAGAAAGTACCCAAAATAAAGTAAAAACAACAACTACTACATGCCCAAACTACTCCAACAACCCCAAGCTTGTAGAAACTAGCTTGATCTCCAACCTACTCCAAGTGACCTGAAAAAAAGTTTATATATACATAGGGTGAGTATAAATGTATACTCTATAGGATCCTCCCTAAAGCCTATAGAGAAAATTAATGAAAGTATGCTAAAGCACATTGATCAACAAGTGAAACCAAATCATCACTTAAATAGGTATACTAAGTTCACAATATCAACATTCCTACTCTCACCAAGTAATGTATACAAGAATATTTTATATAATAATGAATATCAAGGGTACCCCACTAACAATTCCCCACCTCTTTTCCACTATTCCCCAAGGTCGCACATCCGGAACATCTCTCTCTAAAAGGCATGCCCGCATACACCTTGGTGAAGCACCACAATGTGAACCTCATGCAACAAAACCACCACATCCACACACCAAAGTAACCAGGTTGTTTCTAGGATCCACCATAGCTCGCATAACATGTTTCATACATCGGGTATTATACCACAAACCATTATATCTCATACACTGAGTAAGGATCCTTAATCCCTCAAGGCCTATAAAAGTTACACATACAGTTATATATAGAAAAATATAACCAGAATATATGTGTGTGAATAAACACAAGCAATTACAGCCCTCTAGATATATATATGGCGAAAACTAACCAATGTGATAGCTATCACCAGTAACTACCAAGAAAAAAGAGTAGGTCCAAAGGGGGTAGTCATCCAACCATCCTCCCACATAAATGTTTGGGAAAACACCCCCCAGCACTCAGAATCCTTGGGGTGATAGTTTCCATTACTGATAGGGTGGAGTAGAATATAGAAACACAAAAAGTACAAGATATATTATGTCTCACAACCAAACTATGGGAATTACCTAGTCATAGACACAACTGCTACTAACGTCTCTCAGACTCTAGGCTTCTACATCTAATACTAGGTATCCTATAAGCACTCAACCATTTAATGAGCTTTATTAGATTACATTATTCCATTTTTATCAGTTCCACTGTACATTAATCAATTCTTTAAAAATTAATTAACCATGAACAATTACACATTAAATTTCATTATCATCAAACCAAAAGTGAATTGTTCCTTCAAAAATTACAATGTCGTCATTATGTTCCAACTTCTCCATCCCCATGGGTTAACACCATTTATTAAATTATTTATTATAGATATACTTTCCCAAATTCCTAGTAATTCTAGAAAAAATTATATGCTACTAAACACAAGAGGGATCAACACAGTGCGTAGATGTACTAAACATCGAGTCTTTGCCGGTTATAGCAAGAGAATATTCCCATCCTTCCTTAAGAAGCTAAACAAGGAAAGCACGTAGAATACCCCTTTGTGACTTCGCCACATTCCGAAGAAGGGTAAGTTATACCAACTTCCTTGAGAAATGGGGAAAAGTTATGTATATAAACAACAAATAAAAATTACCAAGAATCCAGCAATCACATCCACTCCATTCCATCATCCCCGGTGTCCTCCCTGACACCCACATGCATAAATCGATGCATCTCTCCACTTTAGGCAACATCTTCTTCCACAACCAAAGGGGCCTCCATGCCTCCACATATTACCACAACCATTCAGGCTCACATTAAAACACATGCAGTAGTAAAAAAACATCTTCACAATTGGCACTTGGCCCTTAAACAAACAAGAGTTTAACTGAGAACCCTATTAGCAAAAATCTTTTAACCACCACCAGTTCTTTAATCAATCATGGGTTAACGGATTTATTATTCGTTTGTCCCAGATTCATGAAACCTATCCCCTCTGTTATCAAAAATAAATAAACAAGCTTACTGTACAAATTTGATTAAAATCAAATTATGAAAAGAACTAGATTCATTTTCATGCCTCTTTATATTTATCCAACAATTATCAATTAATCACAGTTTATGTTCTTTATCGATATCCAACAATAACAAAGAGCTATGAAAAGAAAGCATAGATATCACATTATCTAGGAAAACAAGATTCAAAAAAAATACAATCGATATAAATTTATTTATCTGGTTGAAATATTTATTATGTCATTTTCATTTTCATCCAGTGGGATTAAACAGGATAACAATAAAATTTCATGTAAAAGAATGAGAAGCATTGAATTTCGTACCTCAAAAAGTTCCTCACATTCTTTATCCACATAATGGGTCATGATCCTCCTCTCGCGACAACTACATCCACCCTAGGATGCCACAGTGCGACAACATCAACTAAACCCCATGAAAAAACCCCAATATGAAGCATGGAGATTACATGATATAACATTGAAAGGAGAAACATGAGGAGATGATCCCCAAAGTAATGACTAAAAAACATACCTTATATTGGAGATTGATCGATATATCTTGGTTACATCCAAGTAGTGTGGAACCAATCTGAGGATTAATGTTTGATTGTGAAACAACTACAAATAGGATTCAAGGGTTATAACATCTCATAGTTGAGAACAATGAGGAAGAACATAGAAGGCTGATATCTTGTCCCTTTTGAAGATTTAAAGGGGCGACAATTTAAGATACACTTAATTTTCAATTAAAATTGGATAGCATTAACCCACACAGTTTGACCAAGTAAAAACATCACAAGCCATAGAAATAATTAATAAAGGATTTATGGTCTTTGAATCAGACTTAAGAGTCCTTAAAATAAGGATTTTAATGTATTTTACATCAAAGAAATTCCAAAGGGGTGAAACTATCGGACGTTGGAAACACTTCTCAAAGTCCACTGTTAGAAGTCTGCAGTTAGAAGTACGCTGTTAGATGTCCGCAGTTACAAGCCTGCAATTAGATGTCTACTGTTAGAAGTCTGCTGTTAGAAGACTGCAGTTAGAAGTATGCTGTTAGAAGTCCTCTTTTAGAAATACACTAATAGAAGTCTGCTGTTAGAAGTCTGCTCTTAGTAATCCGTTGTTAGAAGTCCGCTATTAGAATTACACTGTTAGAATTCTGCTGTTAGAAGTCTGTTGTTACAAGTCTGGTGTTAGATGTCCACAGTTAGAAGTCTGATGATAGATGTCAACTGTTAGAAGTCCGCTGCTAGAAGACCACTGTTAGAAGTTCGCTATTAGAAGTCTGCTGTTAGAAGTCTTCTGTTAGAAGTTTTCTATTAGAAGACTGGTGTTAGAAGTCCTCTCTTAGAAGTATGCTATTAGAAGTCTGCTGTTAGAAGTCTACTATTAGATTTATGCTGTTAGAACCTCACTAATAGAGCATTGTTCACTAAATCCTCAATGATAGAACAATTTTCAATAAATCCTCAATGATAGAACATTGTTCACTAAACCTCACTGATAGAACATTTTTTACTAAATCCTCACGAATAGAATAGTTTTCACTCAATCCTCACTGATAGAACATTGTTCACTAATCCTCATGGATAAACAATTGTTCACCTACAGTTATAGGTTACCAATAGAAGTGTTCACTGACGAAACCGTTCATAGGATTGGAAATTTGGAAATGTTTTGGGGATATGTAACCTTGACCACCCAGAACACCTGAAAACCCAAATTTTCATAAATTGATGGACTGGAGAGGTCCGTGAAATCACATTAGATACCTCTCAAAACATTCCCATCCTCGAGAATTCAAAAACAACCTAATGAGACAAAAAAAAGAAACAGGGTCCAATGAAAAACCTATTGAGATACCTTTCTAAAGAGAGAAAGCCACAAAAACAACAAAAGTAATTCATAAATAAAACATTAATGTTCTAACCACAAAGGTATCATCATTACATGAAAAGAGTTAAATATCCAACAACTCTGGGTACTGAGCACGTATCTGTGACTCATGTTCCCAGATACTCTCCTCCATAACACCATGTCGCCACAAGACACGAACAAAGGGGATAAAACGCCCACGCAACACCATCTGCTTGCGGTCATAGATATCCACAGGTCGCTCCTCTAAGGTTGCATCATCATCAACATCGATCTCTCCCGAATTGAGATTGTGAGAGTCATCATGAAGATAATGATAGAGCTGTGGTACATGGAAGACAACATGTATCCGACTCATCTTTGGGGAAAGTGTTACTTGATACAAAACAGCTCCAACATGAGCTGACTCCTCGAAAGGCCCAAAAAACCGGGCAGAATGCTTACTTCCACGACCAAACCTTCGCTGCCCACGACAGGGAGTCAACTTCAGAAACACAATATCCACAAAATTAAACTCTAAACACCTCCTTCTATGATCATCATATTATTTCTGATGATATTGAGCTGTCTTCATCCTCTCACAAATCACCTAAACCGTCTCAATTGTATTCTGCACTAGTTCCGGTCCAAGAATTGCTGACTCTCAGACCCCAGTCCAGCACAACGGAGAATGACATGGTCGACCATACAAGTCTTCAAAAGGTTCCATACCGATGGTGGAGTGAAAACTATTATTTTACGAGAAATCCACCAATGGTGTGTTCCTCATCAATGAGCCTCCAAAATCAAGTACAATAGTGCATAACAATTCTACAAGAGTATGGATGGATCACTCTGTCTGACCATCCATTTGAGGATGAAAAGCAATTCTAAGGCATAGTTGAGAACCAAAATCATGTTGGAGACCTCTCCACAACATGGAGGTAATACAAAAATCTCAATCAGAGATGATAATCCTAGGGACATCATGAAGTCTCACCACCTCCTCTAGATACTGCCTCGACAAAACATCCACTGAGCTTGAATCCTTGATTTCTGTAATGTGGGCCGATTTTGATAAGCAATCCACTACCACAAAAATAGCATCATGTCCTCTTAGAGCTCAAGGTAAACCAGTAAAAATTCCCATTGAGATGACCTCCCACATCCACTGAGGAATCTCTAATGGTTGGAGAAGACTAAATGGAACACAATGATTGGCCTTCACCTTCTGAAAGACTAAACATCGAGACACAAACACTGCAACCGCACGCTTCAACCCAGGCCACCAAAACTGACTCCTTAAGGATCGGTTCATCTTTGTCATGCCAGGATGTACTACTAAGGGAAAACTATAGAACTCCCAGAGGACCATCTCACACTTATTAAAGGGAATAAAAATCCTTCAATGATATAACAATCAGTGTTGTTCATCCACTGACCAACCATTAGTGGCCTCACACCAAACAACTTCGTCTCTCCAAACCTCCACCTCACGATCCCCCAACTATGACTCTTCCACCTTCTACATCAAGGATAACTGTACCATAATCTGAAAAAGATAACCTCTACCCGAACATCATCCATATTAAAATGTAATGCTGACAGTTTTTCCATAACTCTCCAAGAATCACCAGATTCACGCACAGTATCACTACGTGAATTTCAGCTCAACACATCAGCTACAATATTTCCTTTTCTAGGTGTATATGATATTTCGAAGTCATATTCCTGTAATAACTCCTTCCAACAACACTATCATAAGTTCAAGTCACGCTGGGAGAAAACATACCTCAATATATTATGATCAGTGAAAATAACCAAGTGCTCACCAATGAGGTAATGTCTCCATAACATCAGAGAAAACACCATGGATGCCAACTCAAGATCATTGGTGGCATAGTTGCGTTTGTGGGTACACAACTAATGAGACCCATAAGAATCAACTGACCTTTTCTACATGAGAACATATCCTAACCCCATATGTGAAACATCACATAAAACATCAAACTGGACTTCCTTATCTAGAAGACAAAGGATTCGAAAACTTAATAACTTCTAATTTAAATACTCGAATGCTTCCTGACCCTCATCAGTCCATATGAATGCTTAATAATTCATAGTCAAAGCTGTCAGTGGAGTCACAACCCATGGGAAATCGGCTATCATCCACTGGTAGAATCCTACGTGACCAAGGAAACCTCGCACCTCTAACACTATCATGGGGGCTTCCTAAGAAACAACTACTTCTATAATTGATGGATCCCCATATACTCTCTGTTGGGACACAACATTCCCCAAAAAACAGACTTCCCGAGCTCAAAACTCACACTTCGAAAACGTCCTGAACAGCTAATGTTGGAAAAGATCTCCCCAAACGGCTCGTAGATGCTCTGAATGCTCCTCTTCAGATGTAGAGTACACAAGGATGTCATCGATGAAAACTACCATGAACAAGAATAGGAACTCACAGAATACAACGTTCATCAATCCCATGAATATAGCTGGAGAATTTTTCATGAAAAAAGGCATTACAACGAACTCATAATTCCTATGACGAAAATAGAAAGCAGTCTTCAGGATATCCTCTTCCTTCACACACATCTGCTGATATCCCGACCACAAGTCGATCTTTGAGAACCAAAATGAACCTATCATTTGATCAAATAAATCATCAATTTGTGGATGAGTATAGTGATTCTTTATTGTCACTTTGTTTAAGAGATAATAATCAACACAAAACTGCAAACTGTTGTCGGACTTCTTCACGAAAAATACAAATGCACCCCATGGTGAAACACTAGGCCGAACAAAACTGCACTGTAACAGACCTTCAAGCTGTATACATAGCTCTCATAACTCATAAAGGTACATCCTATATTGAGACATAGATATAGGATACGATCATAGCTGTAGCTCATTCCCAAACTCGTTCTCTCGTCAAGGGGGTAATGCTACAACCTCTTATTGAAAGACATCAAGGTTCTCCTATATGACCCTAGAAAATTCAAACTGCTGAACCACTGAAGAACTTAGCATCAACTCATCCATCATGGATGATAAGGATGGAACACACCTACGACCCATCCCGGGGATTCTCCCACCAACAAACCCCACTTTCTCTCCATCGGCACTAATGAAGATGGCCTTTTTCATGAATCAATCCACGATAGAATGAACAAAATACATCCAATACATTCCAAGGATGACATCATATGGTTTTATTCGTAAGAATAGGAAACCACCCCAAGAGCGGTGTAGCCCAACACTATCTCACAGTCTCTACATACATAAAACATGTTAGCTCTACCTCCAACTGGGTAGTCAATGCTAATGGCATTGGAATCCTCTATACCTAAAGTCCCAATGCATGGACAAGAGTAGGTTATATAAAGGGGTGTGTGGCTCCTGAATCAAACATGGCCTAAACCAAGTTAGAAAACAAGCGACGGCTAACTCGAACGACGTCTGGATCACCTGGAATTGGAAACGAAAGAGCATGAAGCTGACTATGACCTCCTCCAAAGCCTCTCTAACCTTGATGATGACCACCACCATGGCATCCCTCTACTCTCTGAGGATGGGGAACGTCATGGGGTTGTCCTCTACTATCCCCATCTACCCTATACTAATCTAAAGCTGGTGCAACTGGCTGCTGCTACCTCGGCTGGAACTGCCTCAATGGAGGAACCTGGAGCGTAGGACCTAGTGTACGATGATGACTCTGAATTTTCGGTCTTCCCCGCTGCTAATGACCATGACCACCAAAAAAACTAGCACATGATCCTTAGCATATTCCTGAGAGTTTCTATCTCTGGAGAATTGATATGTGAAGGTCTAGGACCTACCCCTAGCTAAACTGAATCACTTCTGCCCTAAAAACCGGAAACCCTGGTCCACAACTCTGCTTCGTGAGGAATCATGTTTATTCCCCTCTCATGATGAACCGGTCTGGGCCAAAGTCATGTTAACAACCTCTTCCCTCACCAGTACCTCAAAATATGTTCTCATCACAAATGGGGTGTCCTAGCGATGGATATCTATACACAAAGACTCCTCAAATTTCCTCACCATGGCCTCCTCATTTAGTAGTAGGTCTGAAGCATATCATAAAATGTTCTTGAAATATATTCCAAACCTCTCGAACACTGGAGATCCCCTGTCAAAGGGTAAGAATCTCCTGAAGACTTGACATCTTTGCATTCAATGAATGATACTCAACTATAAACCTATCTCGGAACTGCATCAAGGATATCCATAACTCCTCACGATACATTAGGAAAAAGAACCACCAATGCCTTGATGCTCCATAAAACATCAACATAACCAAGGACACCCAATGCTCCTTCAGAGAAAAAATCGAACTTGAGATGACCTCGACCACCTATAACAAGTCATCCATGATTGCATCTGAAACAGAGCCCTCATACATCAGAAAACTCTAGAGCTGAATCTCTCTGAGTGTCTTCCTCTAATTGTCGTTGTCATCAACATCTACCCTACATCGATCTGCTGGAATATCATGCTGGACATTTTCTTTTCAAACCTGACGGGGACGTCAACCTGGAGCCATAAATATAAAATTAGAAACTGTTAGAGCTCCTAAACCTGGAATATGGTAGACTCTACATTAATTAATTAATTATTTTCTTTTATTGATTTTAGGTTATGCTATCCCAATGTCTACCCATTCAAACAAATGGAACAAAGAAGAAAGATGTATAGTCCTTTCCTAGGTCTCTACCCTACAACTAGTATCACCTTGTTTATTAGACATTGTAAACATAAAGTTCTTTAAATTAGATCATAGGGGGACCAAAACGCCTATGTCTCAGCTGATATCTAGTGTTTACCTCAGTTGCTAAACATTAATGACATTGTTTCCCTACCAACCCATGCAACCTCACCTTTTCCTAACTCCAAACTCTTTCATATCGCTCAACCAGACCTCTGATACCACTCTATCACGGCCCCCTTCCCACAAAGTGTACCCCTCTTGGGTCGGGAATGTGAAAAGGGAGATAATGACCCCCGAGTCCGGCCTCCAGTATCCCCCGGGTTGGCGACTAACATCGAGGGTATAATAAACACACAAATGGGAGGCATTACCCTCTAAGAGAACACATATGGAAGAGAGAGATAAGATAGTCACCAACCAACTCAAAAATAGAACTAAAATATTATAGAACCCAAGTTAACATATGTAATTCCTTGCAAACTTACTACAACTGAATGGGGAAAACTGCAAGTACCCAAAAGATGGTAAAAACTGTAGCGACCACAATCCCGAACGGCTCCTGCAACCCCATGATAGTAGAAACTAGCATGATCTCCAAACTACTCCAAGTTACCTAAAAAGCAGTTTATATTTACATAAGGTGAGTATGACATTATACTAAGTAGGATCCTCCCTGAAGCCTCTTGTGCAATTTAAGGAAAGCATGCTAAAGCACATTGAACAACAAGTGAAACTAACTCATCACCAAAACATGTATACTATGTTCCCATCCTCACCATGGCTACTCTCACCAAGTAATGTATACAAGAATATATTATATAATGAATAATATCATGGGTACCCCGCTACTACTTCCCCACTGTTTTTCCTCTTGGCCCCAACGTCGCACGTCCTGAGCATCTCTCTCTAAAAAGGCTTTCCCGTAGACACCTGGATGAAGCCACACAATATTCACCTCATGCAACAAAACCACCATGTCCAAAAAAAAGTAACCAGGTAGTTTTTGGGAGCCACCACAGGTCTCATAACATGTATAATACGTCGGGTATTATACCTCAAGCCATTACATCCCATACACCGAGTAAGGATCCTCAAGCCATTACAACCTATACTTGTTACACCTATAGTTGTATATTGAAAACTATAACCAGCAAATATGCATGTGAATAACAACTATCCATTACAACCCTCTACAAACAAATATGGGGAAAACATACCAATGTGACTTCCTGCACCAGTAACTACCATGAGAAGAGAGCGGGGCCAAAGGGGGTAGTCAGCCATCCATCCTCCCACCAGAATGATGGGGAAAACTCCCCCTAGGGCTTAGAATCCTTGGGGTGTTAGTTCCCCTTACAAACAGGGTAGAGTAGCATATACAAACACAAAAATAACATGATATAGTATATCTCACAACAATATTATGGGAATTATCAAGTCATAGACATAACTACCAGATAACATCTCTCAAACTCCGGGTTGATACTTCTAAGACTAAGTATCCTATAATCACACCACCATTTAAAGAGCTTTATTAGATTAGTTAATTTCTTTTTTATCAGTTCCATTGTACGTTAATCAATTCTTTAAACATTAACTAACAATGAACAATTCCATATTATATTTCATTATAATCACACCAAATGTTAATTATTCCTTCAAAAATTACATCCTCATCATTATGTTCCATCATATACATCCCCATGTGTTAACACCATTTATTCAATTATTCATTATAGAAATACTTTCCCACATTCGTAGGAATTCTAGAAAAACATTATATGCTACTAAACAAAAGGGGGCTCAATATGGTGAGTAGATGTACTAGCCATCACGTCATTGCCGCATATTTCAAGAGCATATAGCCATCATTCATTAAGAAGCTAATCAAGGAAATCATGTGGCATACCTCGTGTGTCTTCACCTCTTTTGGAAGAAGGGTAATTAAGACCACCTACCTTGATCAGTGGGGAAAATTAAATTAGATAAATAACCAATCAAAATTACCAAGCATCCAATAATAACATCGACTCCATTCCATCAACCCTTGTATCCTCCCTGACACCCACATGCATAAACCGATGCATCTCGCCACTATAGGCATCTCTACATCCATAACCAAAAGGGCCCCCATGCCTCCACATATTACCACAACCATCCAGGATCACATTAAAAAATAAGCAGCAGTAAATCAAACAACATCACAATTGGGACTTGGCCGTTAAACTAACAAGAGGGTAACTCAAAACCCTACAAGCAATTATCTTTTAACAACCACTAGTTCTTTAATCCATCTTGGGTTAACCGATTTTTTATTTGCTGGTTCCAAATTTGGGAATCCTAAACAGTATGTTATCACAAATAAATAAACATTTTTACTACACTAATTGATTAACATCAAATTAAAACAAGAACCATATTCGTTTTCATGCCTCTTTATCTTTAGCCAACAATTATAAATCTTGGTTTACGTTCTTTATCAATTTCCATCAAGAACAAACAACTAAGAAAAGCAAACATAGATATCACGCAATCTATAAAAAAAGAGGGAATAATATACGATTGATATCAATTTATTTATCTGGTTAAAATATTTATTATGTTAATTCCATTGACATCCAGTGGGATTAAACATTCTTACAATATAGTTGCACGTAAAATAAAGATAAACAAAAAATACCCTACCTCAAATTGTTCCTCATGTTCTTTATCCACACAGCGGGTCATGATCCTCCTCTCGCGACAACTGTATCCACCCGAGGATGCCACGGTACGGAAACACCATCCAAACACCAAGAAAAACCCCATTATAATCATAGATATTACATGATATAACATGTAAAGGAGAAACAGGAGGAGATGACTCCTAATGGAACAACTATAAATCATACCTTATATCGAAGACTGGCCGATATAGCTCGTTTGCATCAAAGTAGAGTGGATCCAATCAAAGGAGTAAAGTTTGATTGTGTAACTCCTATGGGAAGGATTGAAAATTTCTATCATCTCATAGCCGAGAACAAAGAGGAAGAACTATGGAGGATGATATCTAGTCCATTTTGAAGATTTAATTGGGCAACAAATTAAGATACGCTTAATTCCCCATTAAAAGTGGATCGCATTAACCCACGTGGTTTGAACAAGTGAAAACATCCCGAGCTATAAGAATAATTAATATAGGTTTTATGGTCTTTGAATCAGCCTTAAGAGTCCTTAAAATAAGGCTTTAAATTTATTTTATGTCAATGGGAACGTCAAAGGGGTGAATATTTAAGAAGGCGGAAACACTTTTCAAAGTCCACTGTTAGAATTCTGCTGTTAGAAGTCAGCTGTTAGAATTCAGCTGGTAGAAATCCACTATTAGAAGTCCACTGTTAGAAGTCTGCTGTTAGAAGTCCACTGGTAAAAGCCTACAGTTAGAATTCCTCTATTAGAAGTCCATGATTAGAAGTCCGTTGTTCGAAGTCCACTGTTAGAATTCTGCTATTAGAAGTCTGCTGGTAGAACCTCACTGGTAGAACATTTTTTACTAAATCCTCACTGATAGAAC
This sequence comes from Viscum album, assembly GCA_963277665.1. Lineage (NCBI taxonomy): Eukaryota > Viridiplantae > Streptophyta > Magnoliopsida > Santalales > Viscaceae > Viscum > Viscum album. The sequence goes on along the minus strand of OY728126.1, from coordinate 2,125,336,247 downwards.
ACTATTCACTGAATCCTCAATGATAGAACATTGTTCACTAAACCTCACTGATAGAACACTATTAACTGAATACTCATTGATAAAACACTATTCACCAAATCATTACTGATAGAACACTTTTCACTAACCCTCACTGATATAATTTTGTTCACATACCATTATAGGTTACCGTTAGAACTGTTCACCGATGGAACTGCTCAAAGAATTGGAAAATTGGAAAATTGTTTGGGATATGTCACATTGACCTCCCAAAACACCTCAAACACCATATTTTCACAAAGTAATTGATATGAGAGGTCTGGGCCATTAAAACAACAAAAAAGTCTCAAATGGGATATAAATTGAGGCAATGTCCTTTGCAATGATTATATCCTTAGATTAAGGAAAAATAAATGACATAATTATATATTAAAAATAAGAATACAGCCAAAATAAGTTGATATTATGTTTAAAAAAATCATAGGTAATTCACACATATTCAAATCACGACATAATCAAGAGGTAGAAGTTTATCCCAATGAATGGAAATCGGGTTATAAGTTCCCTTACAAAGATTCTGCAGTGTGATGGAATCACATAAAAATATAGAAAATGAGTTGATGAGAGAGAAAAGGGTCTCTCATCACATGGAAATAAAATTTATATAAATGAAGATATATAAAAACATATCCCAAGAAAATAAAATGGAAATTTAAAAAGGCATAACATAAAAGATATCTTTGACAAAAAAAGGACGGAGAAGGTTTCTTATACCAAATTGGTAATATACGAAACATACAAAAAATGGAAAAAAATCATAAAATGAATATTTGAAATACCCATAAATTAAACTATATTACACAATTAATAAAATCATGGGCAGTAATTACACCACACATAAGTAAATAGTTGAAAATATAACATGAATCTCCTGAGAATAAAAAGTGATGGGAAAACCCCTTACCTCATATCCATCTTGACTTGTTTGTTCGTTGTTAATTCTAAATAAGAAAATAAAGTTAATTTATAATTTATTCATAACATTTTTAAAGTTTATTATTGATTTTATATCACTTATTATCTATTTATAGTAATTATTAATTATTTGATTTCATATCAGACATAGGGTCAATGTTTGTAACTTGAGTAAAAAAATGAACTTGTTATAATTAAAATGTTCACATATGGTGATAAATACATAATATTAATTATGATTTTATGATTTAGATAACATATATATCATATATACATCGTAAATATTTATTTAGAATAGTCCATAACATTTTAACATAAAAAATGAAATGCATCGTTCATGGAGAGGGTAAGCTGTACGTACACTTGAACGCTACTTCCATTTATTTTTCATTTTTAAATGAATGATAACTAAATGACATGTAGTTATATTATAATTAATGTTTAAAATATATGTTATATAGGTTATATATGTTCGTAAATTCCATAATTTGTACATTACATGTATAGCATGAATGAGTCATATCACTTTGAGTGGGTGGTAGTCTGCACTTCTTTAAATGAAATTATCGTATTTACGTGTAATGTAAAGCATAAAGTGATGAAATGAATAAAAAATAAAGAAGAATATAGAAAATATAAATATATTATTAATCACATATAAATAAATTTCCATCATAATGGACAACATGAGAGGCGGTAGGTGATAGTTGAACAAATCATCATTTCGTGGCGCAGTAGTTCCCTGTCCACAGATACAGTAAGTATGTATCCATTAGATTGAGGTGTGTATAAGTGTAGTTTGAATAAATCCCATAAAACAACACAGAATATTCAGTATATTGGTGTTATGATAAAATAATGGAAGAAAGATAGTTTAGGGGGTTGGATAAGAAAAATAAAAAAACTAGAGAGAAGACATTACCTTAAAATTGAGTAACTCCCATTAGTTTGAACCAAAAGTATTTCATGAATTCTATTGATCCTATATAAGGCATCTATGATGAATATAGAGATTAAATAGTTTATTTTGGCAGGGGTTGGATGATCCATGGGTCTTAAGAGGTGTGTTTAAGGGGTCAGAGGTTGTGGCCTTTTATAAGAGGGGAGAGGGGCTCTTTAGGAAAGTTAGAAAAATTATTTTAATATAAAATGATTTTCAGTTTCCAAAGGTAAAAAAATTATTTTATTCTATAATAAGGTTTATATAAGATGAAATAAAATCATACAATAATAATTGGATAGATTTTGAATATTTATAATCCTTATCTTATTTATTTAAAGCTTTTTTAACTTATCTATCTTTTACCATGTCCTCTTATATATACATACTATATGGTTAATATATATAAAATAAATTGACAAGGGATCCAAAATGGATAACTAATAATATTTTTATCTTATGATATTTAATTTTCCTGAAACATGAATTTTTAGGACTATTATATCATTTTATGAAAATATTGATTGATTTAAAAACACTTTTTTGTCAATTTTAATACTATTCATATCATGCCTTTTTTTAAAATCCAAAAAAAGTTGATTATTTCAAAAAACCATCGTTAATTAAAATATAACAAGTCATAATAATATATATATTTCTTGGATGGCATAAAAAGGATCAACATAAATTTATTATAATATTTATAATATCATTTACTTGAATCCTTTATTATTGAAACTATTACCGCATCACCATTGTGTCATACATAAATTTATTTATATAATTTATAAAAATTATAAATCAAATACCATGATTTATAAAATAATTATAAATTTACAAATAAGAACTATTAATCAATTTTATCACTTATATAACCCTATATAAGAACTGTTTCAGTAAAACAATACAGTTTTTTGTTGTTTTTGTCCATTAAATTAATTAATATAATATGCCATTATTACTCTCAAGTGGCTCCATGGGATCCAAGGTCGACCAAAAAATTCCCATAGTTGGAACTATCTCATATAATAGGGTTAGTAAAATTTTAAGGGTAATTTATTATTAGTATAATATTATTTTTCACCCTTCTTACCCGATTTACCCATTAACAATGGTAAATAAAATATTTACTGAAGTAAATATTCATATTGTATAAAAATAAATGTTACCTATTTACACAATTTGGAACTCCTAATTTGGAATTTGGAATAAATTTTCTCATATTCATAACACATAATAGGAATAAATTAATTTAAAATATTTTCCCTTTATTAAAACTAAAAGGCGTCTTTTTATGAAATACTACCTATGAAAAGAGTGACAATATTTTATGTTCAGTTTCAATGTAAAATTACAAGCAATGACCAAAATTGTATTAAATGATAAAAATATAATATAATTACACAATAAAACCGATTAAAAAGGTAATTTATTCTAGTAAATAATATATATTAAATAATAGTTTTGAATTAAAATGCATTATTTTTCACTATTCATTAAAAAATGATCTTTTTCAGAAAAATACCAAAATTTCATTCAATATATATTTTTATGTCATAATTCTAATTATGAATTTAATTTTCTCAAATTAAAACTATAATTGTAAAAATTTATAGATTTAATAATGGTTTTCCACTATAAGGCATTAAATTGATCTTTTAACGAATATTAGAGAATGTGTGTTTAAAATTGGACTTATTCACATTTTAATTTTTTAAATTTTTTGGGATAAATGTAAAAGAAATTTACATGCATGTATACTCATATTTTAGTTAATAATATTCATTACTTCTAATAACACTACAAGGTTTTAACTACCATTTAAAATAATATTATATTATTATTTTATAGAATAACTTAGCCTTCTGTGGAACATGAGATTTTAGAGAATCCAATTGTTGCATGTGAGGTACACCATCAAACATAACATCTCCTTTAAGGTAAAAATAATATTTAATTACAATAATATTAATAAATATGAAAATTTTATATTCTTTATTTACCTAGGATGTTACACTCAAGTTGTTATAGATTTTCTTAAATTCTAGATGTCAATAATTTATAAATTGACATAAATGTGTTTTTAATACAATTAATAAATTTTTAAATGATAAAATAATACTAAAAATATAATATTCAGAAAAATGACATAAATAATTTTATAAAGGATCCATTTTGTGTCGCTTGGCACTTTATATTAAGTAAATTAACAATATATTTTGATTATATAAGAGGACATGGTAAAAGTTATATATGTTAACAAAGGGTGAAACAAAAAGGATAAAGACTACAAAATATACAAAACCTATCCAATTCTTATTGGATGATTTAATTTAGGCTTATATGTACCTTATCTTAGAATTAAATATGAATTGTTTCTTTTGAAATCAATAATAATTTTATAATAAAATATTACTTTCAAACATCCCTAAAGAGCCTCTCCTCACTCTTATGAAATCCAACCACCTCTAACCAATTAATCACACCTCTCAATCCCTATAGCTCATCCAAAATCTACTCAAAGAAGCTCCAAATATCCCTTTATTCCTCTTAAAATAATTTTGTTAGGTAAAAAGCAATTCAAGAAAACCTTTTTGTTCAAAACAAAGGGAGTTACCCTATTTAAAGGTAACGTCTTCTCTCAAGTTCTTTTATTTTATTTTTCTTCTCCGGCCCCATAAACTATATTTATTCCATTATTTTTAAAAATAATAGTATCTTAAATGTAATAGGATGTTTTTATGAGATTTATTAAAACTAAACTTCCACACAACTCCATATAATGTATACGAACATACTGTTTTTTTGAACGGAGAACTACTTCCCCATGAAATGATGATTATTCAATTATCTCCAACTGCCTCTCATGGTGGCCAGTATGATGACACTATATTTATATGTGATATATAATATTTTTATAATGTCTCAATTCTTCTTTATTTTTAATTTATATCATTATTTTATGGTTTCTATAATGGGTAAATACAATAATTTCATTTGAAGAAGTGCGGACTATCGCCCAACCAATGTTATATGACTCGTTCATGCCATACGTGGAACATATAAAGGATGTAGTTAATTAAATTACATATTATATTATACTGTATTTATAATAAACCTATGTATCATTATATTTTCATTCCATTAAATAAGAAATATAAATGAATGTAGTGTAAATGTGTATGTACGTTTTACCATCTCCAAGAACCATGCATTTCATTTTTTATCACCAAATGTTATGTACTATTATAAATATATATATATAATAGATATATATCTTATATATGATATCTAAATGATTAATATCATTCTATACATACTTTACTTTGGACCACATTAAAAAATTGTAATTATAAGAAGGTCATTTATGACTCAAGTACCAATTATCGACAAAACGACCATTATTAACTTAAATTATTTTATAATTTTTATAATATTATAATAAGTGATATAATAAAATTTTTAGTCTTGAAAATTGTTCTTATGAAATTAATAATTAACATTAGTATATTATTCAAGAGATTGAAGAAGAAACAAGTCCAGCAGGATAGGATATAAAGAACATCGTCTCAATATCCTTTCATTGAGGCATATTTTTATTTCTACATAAAATTATTTTATAGGGTGTATAAACAACATTGAAATTTCATTTCATTCAAAGGTAATCTTTTTTTTATGTAGAATTTTACTATATGAAAAAGGGAATGTTTCTATTTAACATATGGGGTGACAATGACCATTCTTCCGCCACGAGCATTGTTTGATATTTGGATTCCTCTACAGGAAGTAGTGTTTTTTAAAAGGAAAATAAATACCATATACCTTTTTTACATATTTTTGTATTGAAATTGGTATTTAGAATGGATTTAGTATTTAAATATCTTAAAACTATATATTTTTATTGAAATATGGAAATTATATCTTTTCCTTTATGTTTTTTTACTATATAATGAATATGTTATAGTTCTTGGAATTCATTAAGTATATGGGTAGTTCCGTGATAAACCTATTGTGGGTGGGCCGGATAAATCACTCCAATTAATTAGGTAACATGAAGTAGGGAAACATTATGTTTTCTCCTTATAAAATTAGGGAATATACAGTGATGGATATTCCAAACATAACTCCATGTGTAGATGTTAAAGCTACAACGTACGTATGTTATGGAAGCCACATGCTACCTTTCGGATTTATGATTTCCATGCGTTATTCATAAATATAATGATTACATGTGTTATGTTAAATATTGAAATGCATGATATCATTGATTAGTATGTATTGATGAACTAATGTTTTCTTTTATTATTTTATAACCCTTACTGAGCGTTTTATGCTCATCTGATGTTTTATAAATGTCATTCATAGGGTATAAGGAAGTTTAAGATAAAGGAATAATTGAAGAAGATTTATATCATGATAATAACTCCTGTTTTATTTAATGTTTTTTATTTTTGTTAAAAATTTAGATAGATTATTAGAGTATTATCTTTTATTTCTGAGATTTAATGTAATAGTTATGGCCTAATTCACCAAAACACTAAACATGAAAAGATCCTCAATGTTAATTATTATCTTATTTCAATATTATGTAAAGTTAACTATTGGGGTATTATTAATGGATTTTGTCTCAATTTCCTTTTATTGATGCATATTGTAATGGTATGCAATTAATTTCATTTATATATGATATATATTTTCTCATATTTCATGTAATAAAATAAAAACATTTAAAATAGTAGTATTTTATTTTTAAATATTAATTATTTCATCTCATTTTATTTGAGATGAAAATTACTAATTCATAATGAATTCAGTAACACAATTTTTTTCTTGTTGTTATATAATTTCATAATTCTCATTCAAATTCAATGAGTATGTATGTAAATAATTTTTTATATTTTATTTTGAATTTAAAAATTTTATATTTAATTATAAATGAAACTCATATTTCATTCACTGAAAAATTTTCACTTCAATGTTATGATAATTCTATTGATTTGTTTCATTATCTCATTTTAATCAGGATTGTTTATAGTTGACATTCCATTAGATGAAATTATTTAATAATTTTATAATAAAAACTTTTTATTTTATTTTATTTTTCATAATCATTATTTTTTCATTTAATAGTTTAAAATTATTTTTTCTGGCACATTAAATCAGAGATAAATAACTTTTAATAAAATTTAACATAATTTCAATCTTTGGTCCAAAATTATATTTCATTTAAAACCTTGTTTTAATCAGATGTTATCAAAAATGTTTTTAACATTATCCAAGTGATAAAATACAATAATTTTTTTTAATTTTTTACATATTATAAATATTTTAAAATACATCTTTATATGATTATCCAAACAATTAATATTTGTATTTTACTGAAAATATAGAAATAATAATTTTTATAAAGTGGAGGATATGTATAGAATTTCTCTTCTTAATGAACATACAATGTATAAAAGATACCGTTATATATTTAAATTGATATTTTTAATAAATTTTATTTCAATATTTTTATTGAATTTTTTTAACAAACATCATTCAATATTAAAATGTAATATATTAACAAGAAATTTTTAAATGAAAATTTTATTTTATTTTTATTCTTCTTTGATAGAAAACATTTTTTCACTTATGATCCATTGATGATGTTGTATTAATAATATCATTATTTGTTCATTAGAAGGTTTAACTAAAAAACAAGTATTTTTATTCATATATATTAAATATAAATATATGAATATAAGTTATTACAAAAAAAACTCAATAATCGTATGGTTTAAGTGTCTTTGGAAACAAGAAAACAAAAAACAACGAATTCATAAGACACTTTTACTGTCTCTCACCTACGTGTTCTCAAATAAATCACTTCATTACATTTCATTATAAATAAAATCCATCATATCATGGGAAAATAAATGTAATTAAGTGTTGTGCTCAAATTACCAATAATGAAAACTATGGGAGATATCAATCATAGCATAAGTGAATTATAACAAGAACATGATACCTTAATATTTTATCATGAATATCTTGTATCTTAATCATGAGCCACCCAATAAAAATTTTATGTAAATAAAACACAAATAATTAAGTAGTAAAATTACATGAGACATGTGTGTGTAACAATGACATATGTCATAGAATTTGTGGCATACATAATCTTATAAAATTGAAAATCAAGTCTACCTACCAAGAAATTATTGACATGTTAGTCTTACATTATTCACATGTGTACCCAATTTAGGCTTGTAATGAAATACCATGCTTCATATTGTTTCGGGAATAGAATAAAATCCCATGTCCTATCCAGTTTAGGGATTATGATTACCTCCTTTATAAATTTTTTTCAGGTCTTGTGATAATCATATATGTACCCTTTTTTCCTTGAATGGGATGATAACTTTTGAAACACTTTATAAAAGGCTTGGGATAATCATCTATCTACCCTTTTTTCTCATATAAAATTTATCATTAACTAATTAATTGGAGGTAGTTATAGGTATAACCCATCACATAATAAAAATCATATATATGTGTGCCAAAAAATAGGAATCAATTATCATATCAGAACCCAAGTAAACAAATGAGATTCATAAAAAATATATCATAACATAACTCATGGAAAATAAAAATTATTCATAACTATAATTCCTTCAAAAACATAAAACATTAAATGAAATAACAAAATTTTATCCTAGTAACATATCCCCATCTTGTAAGAAGTAACAAAGAATAATTTTTCAACATATTGTAAATAATTTTGAATAATATCATTAAAATATTTCTTCATAAAAAAAACATTCCACATTGTAGAATTATTTATAAATTTATAAACATTTAAAAATGTTTCATCATTGAAATTAAACATTAAAATTTTTAAATAATTATTTCATACCAATTTGTAAATATTTTAATCCCTTATCATTTAAAATGATTAATATATCATTTAAAAACATTTTATAATTTTTTTTAAAACATGGTTTTTGAGTAAATTAAAATTAAAATGAAAACAAAAAAAATTTAAATGAAACATATAATATCATTAATATATGTTAATTCATGATAAAACAATTTCAAACAATGTATATTTATATCATAAACAAATATGGTTGTATAACAGAACATCTATCTCATGAAAGGAAAATTGAGGCAAAATTATCTTTACAATTTGGTAACATTTGATAAGTAAAACCAGCGAATGATAGTTCAAAAAATGGATATATATATATATATATATACCTCACTAAAATTAATAATAAGGATAATATATTATTTTTTTGGGTATTATATAAACAACAAAAATTAAATTAGTGGGGAATATAGAATATGTCTCACAAAAATAACAGGTATATTTTAAATCACCTTAAAAATATAAAATCATTGAATTAAGAATAAATGGAATTGATTAATTATTTTTATTCACAGATAATTTACATAAAATTATTTTAAATAATATATAAATACATCAAATGTAATTACACACATAATAAGAGAATGATATAATCAATGAAATAATGGTTTAACCTAATGAAATGAAACTGAGTTAAGAAATGCCTTATAACTTTTTAATCTTCCAAAGCATAAGCCACATAAAAAAATTATAAAATTATAGATTAAAGAATATTAATAAAATTCAACATAAGATACTAAATATCAATTTTTAGTATATACACCACACCAAAGGAATAAGTGGTGAATAAGGCCCATATATCACATAGGAAATGTAATAAACGAAACCCTTACCTACCGTTTCCATTTATATTAATATAATTTCACATATTTAATAAATGTTTACATAATTTTAGTTTTTTTATTAAAGAACTATAATCATATTTATAATAACTTATATGACACTTTTATAACATATTACCACACATTCATTAATAATTGTTAATTATTTTCAATTTTGGGGTGTTTATTTCATGTTTTAATGATATATTAATTTATTTATAGTGGGATATTTTCTTGTAAAATTGAAATTAAACTGTTGATGTGATATTAAATGGTATTTATTCAAGGACAAGTGTTTAAAATTTCCAATGAATAATTTTTCTTTCTTACATTTGGATGATTCTTTTAAGGACCCAACCTTAAACATTAAATAATCTAGTAAATTTATTAGAATTTACTTCCTTACATTCCTAAAGTTCATTTCTATTTATTATTTTCAAGAAAGATGAAATAATTCATACGTACCAATAATCAAGAATCCAAATTTTTTACTACTAAAAAAATAACAATATTTTATATAATACAAAAGATTTTAATAAAAACCTGAAATATTTTCATGAAATGTCTACACAACATTAATCTCATATTATCATTTTAATGAAATAACATTATACCATGTTAAAAACATTTATAAAAATATTATTTTCACGTAAATATTTATACGAGACATAAAACGTTGTAGAGAAACAATAAGTTTATTATTTCTTATAAGCATATGAAATCATATTGATAATGACATACTTCCCACCTAATAAGAATCATATATTTAGTTTTAGAAAACATTATATATATATATATATATATATATTAAACCTTGATAACAAAAATAATGACATAAAAATAAATTGTTTAATTACTTACATAATAAAATAACCATCACGACTACTTTATTATTTATAACCCTCAAGATACATTATAATGCTACCATCACAACTACATTATTATGAGACCATCGTAGTTACACTTTGATTAACCATACTTTTACCTTCATTTTAAAATTAACCATTGAAATTGAAGGAGATATATTTCCCATAAATCAAGATAAACAATTCCCAATAGTTATATTTCGAAAATAATTGCCCATTAAAAAAATTATTCCTTTTGAATTTTGTAAAAATATAAATTTAGAAGGAGATTTTGAATTTAAAGTGTCCTAACAATACCATATAACTGAATGTATAATTAAAAAAATGAATGGAATATTTTTATACACTATAATTACACATAATAAAAACATTATATGAACACAATTAATTTTAGAAATATTTCATCGTACCAAATAATCAATGAAGTTGAACATTATCCGAAAGTATGAAAATTGCATTATGAATTCCCATACCTCTATTTTTCCTTTCAAAAAAGGTGTTAAAACCTTATTTATAATGGTCTGTAGAGTGTTATTAAATTATTAATGAAAAATATTCATATTTATAATATCATAATTAATATTCTTATTACATTTTTTCACCAATTTGTTAATAATTTTTTTTTATTTTCATTGTTGGAGATGCATTTAATTCATGGCTTATATTGTCAGTTCATTGTCAATTTTTATTCTGAATGGATGAAAATACTATAAGAGGAATAAAATTTTAATAATTTTTTTACAGAAGATAAAATTTTACAATATATCAATTTTTTATATAATGTAGAATCATCAGATAAAACATAAATGAGAATGATTTAATTTGTTTTGGATGTTTTGATGATCATCGTTAACTTGTTTCATTTTATTCAGTATTGGGTTTATATATTTGTTCCAAAAAATAGATTAAATATAATATATATAATGTAATATTAATTTTTGATAATAATTTTTTTAATATTTTCTTTAATCACTCTAATTAAAAATTAATTTGTATCATTAGTGTTGGTATGTAATTGACACTTCACGGAAGATGGTATCATTTTTAGAATAAATTTGAGGGAAGAAGATGATATATAAAGAATTTTTACAAAATCATGATAAAATTAAAATATGTTTAAGATATTGGAGCATTTATTCAACTTAGATAAGGGGTGGTTAATATATTATATGAACATAAAAACCACTAAAAAGTAAATAACATAAAATGAAAAAGGATTTTACCTCTTCAATCCTCCTCTCTGAGAGCCTCCTTAATGCACTTTGTTTTATACTTTTGGTGAGACCCTAAGGTCTTGTACTTGTGGTAGATTATAGGGAAGGAATTTATGAAGAAATTAAATAAATTAATTATATTTTATGTTTGAGGAGAACCTGTGGTCCGGGTGGTATTTATTGTAGAGGAGATGGGTGTTTTCTCATTATTATTTTCATTTTTTTATTATTTTGGTTCAATAATATGAATAGTTTGATAATTATCCAAAAATATATTATAATACTAAATTGGAGTTCTGTAATTTTTTGTTACATCATCTTTCTATGTATAATAATCAATAAAAAAATAATTTTCTAAATACAATAAATTACTGTAATTCAATTTCACCAATAATTAATGTATTTCAAAAATATCGAAAAACATATCCCTAACAATTTTTCGATGTGTGGAATTAAAAAATGGTCTCCATTTTCTGATAATAATATTCAAAATATGAGAAAATTAAATTTTTAATTATATTAATTATTTATTTTAGAAATACCCTTTTTAAAACTATTACTTGATTTTTAACCATTTATAAAATTAATTAATGTCTCTAATTTATCATATAATAATAATACAATAAAATATTTATTTTCATTTTATTTAATAAAATATTAATTATATTTTAAAAAATAATGTTAATTATAAATTTATAAATAATCCTTTAGGTTTTACAAAAAATACCAGGACACAATTTATCACTTTTAAAACATTTATTGACTTATTCCATGATATCAATATATCATATTTTCAATAATAAAATACATAATATTTGTTTATAGTTTGATGTGTGTGGTTGTAATTCTACTGAATGGATTATTATTCCTACGGTCCAGTTACTATTCAATCCCTTTAAATTTATTAATTTCTCAAAATACATATTTTATTAATTATACATTTATAATGAATTAGACTATATAATTCCTGAATGAAAAAATATATTTGTAAGTATCTTTTTAATAAAATTATACCCAAATTATGGAAATTTCATCCTCATAATTTTTAATTACGCTTTAATCAATTGAGGGTACTTTTCTATTGTATAATATTCATATTCCATTATTACTTATTCAAACTGGAGGATTCTAAAAAAAACATTAACAAGGAGAATTACATTTTTATGAAACTGTTTATCTCATTGATCAATAATTTTAATATGATTCTCTCCATTAGAATGGTTCTATTCTAGATAAACTACTCATGGGCTCAAAATATGAGATGAATCTTGAATATACGTTATCAACATCAAAATATGAAAAACCTTTTCTACCAAATTTAAAATCAAGGGAAAAGAAACATGGTGTTTAAATAGTCAATCGTTATCCATGATTTCATAAGGTTAAATGATTCATGGACATATATTTTATTTCTTAACAAAATTCCTAGCACTTTTCCATCGGGATATTTTTAGAAAAACATTATCTCCTTCCAAGAAATAATTTTCTTTCCCACAGTTATCTTCTTATCTTCTCTTTCTTCTATTAGATTTTCTCTTGTGTTATTGGAAAATCATCACTTTCTTATACACATAATCTACTAATTATGGTTTCATTATCATCCATTACTGACTTCAGCCAAAAAATACGGAGTTCATCATCGCATCCATATAATACCTCAAATAGTTCAATCTATATATTTGAATGAAAAATGTTATTATAATATAAATCAAATAAATAATTTTTTTGATCAAATATGACCTGGTTTTCCATTGAACACGCATGAAACCTATCCTCCAATGTTTAAATTGTTCTCATGGTCTAACAATTAGACTGAGGATGAAAAGTAGTTCTAAAATATAATTGTATTCCCAAAAAATTCTCGATTCCATTTAATATGTTAGATGTCAACATGGTATCATAGGTAGATATAATGGAAATCAGTCCTCCATGTAAAATAAAATTCCATTTTATCTATAGTGGTGAATGAATATGAAAATACATAGCATCTCGAAAAAGAATGAAATGTGAAAATTTGTTAAGTTGTACAAATTTTTCCATTTATTCTCTAGAAATGGAATTGATTCATCAAACCCCATTTTAAACATCAACTCTCCCTTAAATTTTCGAAAAGAAAAACATTTTATGGAAAAATAGGAAATATCTCTTTTTATTCTATCCCACCAGTAATGATCTCAAAAGTTTATGTACTTATGTTTTCATCTTTTATGAACTAAAAATGGAGAACTACTATTTTCACATTAAAAAAATTTATTCAAATGTGGATCAAAAGGCACATATAATCTATTCTCAAAAGACTAAACTATAATAATTATCAACAAAAAATTATGGAATCTTAGAAGTTGTCAACAATTATACATTTTAATGTAACTCACCATATTCATTTTGTGCCTTCATATTTCTATCAGTTCGATATGAAATTACTTAAAACTAAAGAAATAGAATAATTTTCAGTACTAACAACTTCCATGATAAAATTCATCAAATAATAAATCAAATGGGTTTGTACCAAAAATATCATGGTTAATGACTCATTATGTTTTTGACTCAAGGAATCCACCACCTTGTTTACTTTTCCAATATGGATATTAGTCATGAAATTGTAAAACCCTATCAGTTTAAGGAATATTTAATGCCTTATGTTTAATTCATTTTGAGAGAATATATATATTAGAATTTTATGGTCATTATATATTTCAAATTTAATCTGTATAAATGATGCCTCTAGATATTCAATGAAAAAATATACTAACTCCAAATCATTTATGGTATTATTAAAATCTTTTTGTTTCTATTGTGTAGAATAATTAAAAATTATTTCATAATTATATATGACAATAGATCCAATTTCATTCCATGAAGAATCATTATATAATATAAATTCACCAATTCTGTAAGAAAGTGCCAAACTATCGCATTTAATAATCTCTTATTCAATTCCTAAAAAAATCATAGTTGGATATCCAAATAAATTAAGCCCCTATTGAGTTAAATGTTTTTGTGGGTAGATAATTGTTAAAGGTTTTAAAAAAATATCAATAATGAAATTTTAATACATGAAAACTATGAATCTCTATATCATTTTTAATTAATGAAATTTCACTAACCACATTTATTTTGGTGGGATAAAATATTATTCTATGTTTATTTACTATGTTCCTAGGATAAGGAATTTTTTTTCAACCAATAATCACATTTTTAAAATTTTTCTTATAACATATTTTATATGGGAAATTTTTAGACAAACCTTAAATGTTTTTCATGATAGTCAAAACATTATGAAAACACAAAAATGTCATCAATAAAAACAATATCGGAATATCCAAATATTTACGGGATAATATTTTTATAAAATCCATGAATACAAATAAGGAATTATTCAATTTTAATGTTATAAAAAAACTAAACATTATAATATATAGTGTAAAAATATATTTTTGGGATGTTATCCAGATTCACCATCAACTGATATTACCTAGATCTGAATTTAATCACGTAAAAATTATGAGCTCCCTAGAGCTGATCAAACAAGTCATTAATATAATTAAATGTTTACTTATTGATATTAATAATATTATCATAATATTTATAATCAATGTAATGTCTCATGGAACCATCTTTTATTAAATGACTGAAATATGAGAATTTTATGGTGAAGTGGTAGTACAAATTATTTCTATATTAAGAAACTTGTATAACTTATTTTTCACTTCAAGAATTTATACATGAACAACTTGATAAAGGGGTTTGGAAATAGTCTTAGCATTAGAAATAATTTCCAAATTAATTTCAACTTCCCAATTTGGTATAACACCATGAAATTCATTAGGAAAAACATCTAGGTATACATTCACCACAAGAACATCATTAATCTTACCCATATTTTTAAAAATACGATCTTCAAAACATTCATTATCATCTTTTAACAGTTTCCTAGCTTCATAGTTTGTTATCAATTTAATGTTTTTTTTGTATACTGACTGAAAATGATTCTAAAAAACAAATCATTTAGATCTATATTGAATCATAGAATGATAAGTGGATATCTAATCCATAACCAGAATACATAAAACACTACTATGGGTAAAACAAGAATATTTTTATGTAATTATATTATATATAAAATAATAAAAATATTCTTATAAATATTTTTTTTCAATAATAATTCCCCCAATGTTTTTGACCATTAATCCTACTCTCATTTCATGAGGTGATATTTCTATTTAACAAGAATCATTCATAGAAGTATAGGAATGCGTAGACACCATACCAAACAACACAATAGAAAAACCTATGTAAAAGAAACAAAGTACATGGTACAACTTCATTGAATGACCTAACATCTGATAACATATTCAAAAATGATTTCACTATACTAATCTGATTATATTTTTGATGTTTTCCATAATTTGAATCTTTCATTTGGAAGAAATTTTTCTAATAACCCATCTAAACAAATTTAAAAAAAATGGTTTTCTAATAAAAAATAATATTAATTCATTTTAATTATAATATCTGGACATATCTCCAATCATACAACACCAAACCCAATTCTCTTTTTTAATGCATTCCACAACCTTCTTTTGTCTTCACTTTTCAAAAACTAGAAAATGGACATTCTTACGTCCAAATTTCTTTCATTGATTCTTACCAATCTATTTCCATATATACATATTATTTGGATATTAATAATGTATATGAGATCATCAGATAATTCCATTTATACCCTATTAGTAAATAGGATGAGTTTCACATAACATTTTAATTAATAGGAGACCAATGCCCTTCGATATAATGGATTGAATCCTTGGTAAAAATATTGATTTTTCTAATATGATATCAAATGAGATTTTGAGTGTACTGTTCCAATTGGTTGATTTTTTTCCATACACATCCATTGAATCCCCATGATTTTGATTCAAATCAAATTATTGATATTCCATCCTAATTCAAACTATTATTGTAATATATTTTTTGAGGAAAATATTTTTAATTCATCCCATTCCGTGGAATCAATCTCATCGCTATCATTAATATTGTTGTCCATTATCCACCACTGTTCAGATTCAAAATCAAAATGATAAATGAAAATGATAACCATTTTATTATCTAAACACCCCATAACATCAAATATAGTTTCATGAAACATAATCCAACCTACCGCCTCCATTAGGTCAGAGTATCAACTAAAGGCATAAGGATGTATCCTCATAATCTGTTCCAATATAATCATGTTATTTTTTTTGTATCTCTTGTTGTTTTCATTAATACATTCCAACTCCAATTATAGTTTTCATTGACTGATCCATTACTATGATAAACTATTCTATTCAAATTCCAACTATTCAAGGCAGCAGATTCAGAATGATATCATCTTCTTCATGCCTTCCTTCTATAGCTACCCTAATTCTTATATGGAAACCCATTTTGAAATGATATATGGTAGATGAGGAAACATGGTGATCATAAAATTCTATATCATTTTTAACTAAACGTAATGTCGAAATCGTTTATTCTATTTTATCAACAACATCATAACCCCTAATGTTATTTAAACCATGCTATGATACAAACTATAAGTGCCTAAATATATACATTACATAATCTCTTAAATTGATTTATAATCAACTTATTTACATTGTAAAATAATTTTTATGCATTGAGTTTTATAAAAATATTAATTAATTCATAAATATAAACCCACAAGAATGAAAATCGTGTATGAAAAAAATAGTATCCACTTATTTCATAACAAAAATGTTTTTAATAAAAACATGAAATCATTTTTTGAAATGTTGTCACAACATTCATCCTGGATTATCCTTTTCTTCTACCCAAACATAAAACATGTTAAATTTTTTTAAACATGGAATGAGCTAAAAAATCCTAGTAAGTGACATAAAAAGAGATAAACCATTAGTACCAGCATACTTATAAACATATGAAATAATGATAACAATATCATATTAACAACCAATGAGTATCATATTGTTACTTTGTTATTACATGAAATTTATATAAAACTTAAATTACATAAATAATAAAATAATGTTGACATGGTTAATTACTTATTGAAGATTATAATCATTCATAGCTACCCTATGATTTTTTACCCTCATGGGTAACTTATTATGTATCCATTACAACTACCTCATGATGTACACATCACAGTACACCTGGAGTGACCATACAGTCAAACTCCAGAATAAACATACCGAATTTATTAGAGGGAGGTATAGGTACCAAACATAATCATAATCAATTCCCATGGTCCATATTAATAAAATACGAATACTTTCCAACAAATATTATTTTTAAATGTTTGTAAAAATATAAATTTAGAAGATGATTTTAAATAAATTTACGATACAAATATCATATAATTGATCTTATAATTTCTAAAAATAGAGAAATAAGTGTGTGAACTATAAATTGACATAATAGAATATAATAAAAAAAAATTAATTTCAGAATTAACTTTTATTACCACATATTCAGTGAAGTCAAAGGTTAAAAAATGAATTGAAATTGGATTAAGAATTACTGTACCTCGGGTTCTTCTTACATCATACATGGTCAAAACATCATTATAATGGAATGAATTGTGATACTTATATATTATAGTACAATATTCATATTCATATTTACATATATTTTATTATTATACCATCATTAAACCCATTTATTAATGGTGTGGTTTTTTTCTCAATATTTATTGTGCATTTATTTCATGGCTTCCATGGTTGGTTCATTGTTGATTTTTTATAAAGGGAAGAAATACACTAGAAGTGGAATGAAATTGTGTTAGTTTTTACCATAATTGAAATGATATCATTTATCATTTTAACATGATATGATTGTGTATCCTTTGAAAAAATAGTTTTTATAATTATTTATTATTTTGGGTAGTTTTTATGACCATCGCATACTAATTTAATTTTATACAACATCAGGTTTGTATGTTATGTCTTGAATAATAAATAATTTCTAATATGTATAATAAGACACTATTAAACCATAATAATGGTTTTATGACCACCCAATAATGTGATAAATAAAAAATAATGTGTATCATCCATGTTGGAAGTAAATTGACACATCACGAATAATGTTCTCATTTTTCGAATTTAAGGGAGAAGAGAAGAATATTGGTTCTGTATTTTTCCATAAACATGCTAAAATTACATTATATTTATGATAATATTGTTTTTCAGTCATTTTTAAAAGAGGATGTAAAAATATTATAATAAATGAAAAAAGTAAAAGAAAATAAAACAAAATGAATGAGGATTTAAACTCTTGATTTATCCACCTTTAAAACATCGTCAAGATATTTGGTTTTGTCCTTTTGTTGAGAGAATAAGGACATGTAATTTTGTTGAGTCTTGTTATGGTAATTGGAAAGAAATTTAAAATGATACGAGGCTTTGAGGTGTGATGAGAATTTGTAGTGACAGGTGGTATTTATACTAGAGGAGAGGGGTGTTTTCTCATTATTATATTAATCTTTTTTTTATTTTGGATTACGACTATGAGTTGTTTGAGTATTATCATTGAATAAATTGCAACAATAAAGGAGAGTTTGAAATTATTGGATTTTATTATCCTTATGTTATCTCATACTCTATAATTCATGATTTTGTCAAATACCGTACCTTAAAGTATTTCAGTATTCACAAAAAATTCATGTGTTTTTAAAAAATACGAAAAAAACCCGAATAATTTTTATATATGTGGAGTTATAAAATGAAAAAAAATTTATGAATATAATTTTTTAAATATGAGAAAATAAATTTTTAATAAATATCATAAATTATTCAAAAAATATTAATTTTAAAACTATAACTGATTATTTATCTATTTGAAATATAAATTAATGAATCACCAATTTATCCAATATTCATAATTAAATAAAATATTATTCTATGATTCTATTTATGAAATATATTTGTTTATCCATTATATGAATTTTATAATTATAAGTAAAAAATTGTGTTTCACAAAAAACAGTAGTAGTTAATTTATCAATTTTAAAACATTTATTTACTTCTTCCAAGATATCAATATATCAAATTTTCTCTTTTTAAATTCATGAATTCTATATATAGTTTTACATATGAGTTTACTATTCAATTTTTTAGGAAACTACTCTTAAGTTCATGTTACAATTCCTTCAGTGTAAATTCATTAACTTCTATAAATACCACTTATTTCATTATATTTATATCATGATTTTGACTATTGAATTCCAAAATTAAAATAAATTGTTTTATAAGTACCTCGGATGTTATGATTCATTTTATAAAATCATAATGGTAAATTCTTAGTTTAATTTGTTTTTTTTTCTATCCATGATGAACTAATTATATATTATCTAATATATTATCAGTGTATTATATCCTTAAAATGAAATATAATATAAAATATTGATTAAAATAATATTAAATAATTACAATCCTATTATTAATATCTATTAAGGTCATAATGTAAAATGAACATAATCATTAATTGTGGTGGTGATTAACCTACATTATTTGGAAAATAGTTCAAATTATTAGAATAAGTTGGGGAGAAAAATGAAATGGGTATAGATTATTCCATTAGTAGAATAACACTCCTGTTTATATGTGATTCTGGATTTATCATTCCTTTAGGTATGAATGAGCCAAAATTTTTGTCCATTTTAATCAAAAGAGAGACACATAGAGTGATCCTGGCCACACCAAGACTCGTATTGAGCCTGGATTGGCTCGTATTTTTCAGCTATTACCCATGGATCGTTGTGATAAAGTATCAATGGATTCCGAATGTGTTTGGTCAGCTTTCTGTATTCCAGTTGTTCTTTTCATTTATTATCCTTACATTTAAAAAAAGAGACAAAGTAAGAGTTTTACCGGCCACACCGCACCTCAGATTTTGACGTGGTTGACTCATACATGTCTCAAATTACCCATGGATCATTTTCCTAATGTATCAACACAATCGTAATGTGTTTGGTCGGTTTTTCATATGCCAGTTTATGTTTTCACTTAAAATGATGTCCTTTTGAAACGAATGATAGACACATTGAGTGGTGTCGGCCACACCGTGCCTCAGATTGAGGTGGGTTTGACTCGTACATGTCACATATGACCCATGTATAGTTTTTCTAAATAATCAACACATTCTGAATGTGTTTGGTAAGTTTTTCGTATGTCGGTTGTTGTTTTCACTTAAAATTATGTCCATTTTAAACAAAAGAGAGACACTATGAATGGTGCCAACAACACCGCACCTCGGATTGATGAGGTGTTAACTAATACACGTCACATATGACCCATGGATCATTGTTCTAATGTATCAACACAATCAGAATCTGTTTGGTCAGTTTTATGTATGGTTGTAGTTGTTTTCACATAAAATGTAGTCCATTTTAAACAAAAGAGAGACACATTAAGTGGTATTATCCACACCGCACATTGGATTGTGGCCAGGTTGACTCATACACGTCACATATTACCCATGGATATATCTTCTAAGGTATCAATGGAATCCGAATGCATTTGGTTGGTTTTCCATATGTACTTAAAATGTATTCAATTTTAAACAAAAGAGAGACACTTAGAGTGATCCCGACCACACCACGACTCGGATTAAGCCCGTGATGTCTCTCAAACATCACATATGAACCATGGATAGTTGTGATAATGTATCAATAGAATCCTAATGTGTTTGGTTTGTTTTCTGTATTCCATTTGTTCATTTCTCTTATAATCTTGACCCTTTTAAACAAAAGAGACACAGTTAGAGTGGAATCGGCCACACCGCACCTCATATTTAGACATGTTTGACTCTTACACATCTCAAATGACCCATTGACCATTTTAAAAAATTATCAACACAATCAGAATGCATTTGGTCGGTTTTCCGTATGCAAGATGATGTTTTAACTTAAAATGATGTTCTTTTGAAACAAAAGAGAGACACTTTTAGTGGTTCCGACCACACCACTCCTCGGGTTGAGGTGGGGTTTACATTTACACATCACATTTGACCCATGGATCGTTTTTCTAAACCATCAACCCATTCTAAATGCGATTGGTCAGTTTGATGTATATCAGTTGTTGTTTTTACTTAAAATGATGTCCATTTTAAACCAAATAGAGACACTATGAATGGTGCCGGCTACACCGGACCTCGGATTGAGGAGGGGTTGTCTCGTACAGGTCACATTTGTCTAATGGATCATTGTACTAAATTATCAACAAAATCAGAATCAGTTTGGTCAATTTTCCATATTCTAGTTGTTGTTTTCACTTAAAATGAAGTCCATTTTAAACAAAAGATAGACACTTTGAGTTGTGTCGGCCACACCGCACCTCGAATTTAGGTGAGTTTGACTCATAAACATCACATATGACCCATGGATCATTATCCTAATGTTTCAATGGAATCATAATGCATTTTTTTGGTTTTCTGTATGTAATTAAATTTTATTCCATTTTAAACAAAGGAGAGACTCTTAGAGTGATCCCGACCACTCCGCGACTCGGATTGAGCCCGAGTTGGGTCATACATGTCACATATGACTCATGGATCGATGTGAGAAAGTATCAATAGAATTTGAATGAATTTGGTCAGTTTTCCATATGCTATTTGTTATTTTCACTTATAATATTGTCCATTTTAAACAAATGAAACACAATTATATTGGTACCGACCACACCACACCTCAAATTTAGATGGGGTTGATTCATACATGTCTCAAATGACCCATGGATCATTCTCCTAGTGTATCAACACAATCTGAATGTGTTTGGTCAGTTTTCCATATGCCAGTTGATGTTTTCACTTAAAATAATGTCATGTTGAAACAAAAGAGAGAAACATTGTGCAACACCCCAAGCTTCCACGATACGCTTTCCTTTGAATAATACAATAGCGTGTGTGATATGCAACTTTGAGTTCTAACACACACACCAAAAACAATAAAACTCACCGTTATGAATAGTAATATCCACTTTTTGAGATTTTATAAATTTTATCTTTCAAAATGGAATTCATTTTTGGATTCGGAATATCGAAATTAGCCTAGGGTGAAATTTTGTATTTTTCTGAAAACATTCATTTTTTGATGAGTAGTGAAAAAATCACTAAGTTATACATTAAAACCGAATTTTTATTTAAATAATTATTTATTTTATTTAAATTTAATTAATTTCATAATCAATACATAATACATATATAAGTTCAATATAATTCAATGGAGTTAGTTTAGAATAATTTTAGATATATAAAAATTTTATTGAACTTTTCACCGTCTTTTACCCACCTCCTAGGAGAAATTGGAAATTCACATAAAACATTATTTTTCCACTTCTGTGAGTGGAATTTAGAATACCCTAGAGAAACGGTTAATATCAAGGAGTAAAATGTGGTTCAATGAGATGAAAATAATTTTTGTTGAATAGTAACTTTTTACTTTTATTTACCACGGTTAAAAGTAAATAATGTAATTAAGGATAAAAATGATAATAATATAACCCTAAAACATGTCAAAATTATATTAAACATGTTTATTTTGACCTAAAACAACATTTGGAATAAAAAAATTTCATTTAGGTCCTCTTGGATTAGATTAGGACATTTATTATTATTTAATTCAAAGAAGAGTTAAAAGAAATAAAATCAATGTTTATTTACTAAAACATTTTTAATATAGGGTTATACATAAGATAAATTTAATTGTAAACATTCATTAAAAATATAAAATGATTTCCTACATAATGTTATTTTATTTATAATTTTTAGATGTTAAAAAATTTAATTTATATATGACACAATGGTGATGCAGTAATTACATAATTAATGAAATATTAAAATAATTTATATTATAAATAACAAAATAAATGTAATTTGAGACTTTTTATTAATTCCAATAATTTTATAGGTTAATATGAAATATTAGGATTGATTATATTAATTTTTTTCTAATTTATAATGCTGGTATTAATCAATCAAAAACAAAATACCCAACAGTATCAAAATTGACAAAAAAGAGTTTTTGAAAAAAATATTATATTATTAATTTATATTCAATTCCTAAAAATATAAGGACCGGGAAAGAGACTTATATAAAGATAGGGGTATCATTTATGGACCACTTGGGGGGTCGCTTGGATGTATATAGTAAGTTTATTAACTATATAATATAAAAATACAAAGTGACATGGTAAGTGTCAAACTAATTAACTAAGAGTTAAAATAAAACGATAAGGTTAATATAATGACCCAAACATGTCTAAATTATATTTTTTGAGTGGTTTTCGACCCATACACACCTAAAACGTTAAATAATCCACTTTTGAGCCCATAAAAACCGAAGATTAATTTATTATAAAATAATATTTCTAGCTTTTCCAAAGGTGCCCCTCAACCATCTTATAAAAGGGAACTCCCCCTTCTCACTAATTCACGCATTCAATGCCTTTTGGCTCAGAAAAACCCCACCCAAATACTCTATCAACTTCCCTGACTTCAACCTAGAGGCCTTAGTTTGATCATAAAGCCAACCTATGGATCCATTATGATCAAATCAAAAGGAAGAACCCGAAAAAGAGGTAATGCTTTCACCACCCTCTTTCAAATTCCATTCTTCTTGAACATCATCATTCATTGTTATTTTCATTCTAAAATAATAACTCCAATGTCTTCTATATACTATGATGTTATTGTAAATATGGTACAACAATATTCAGTATTCTATCCATCCTTTGAATGACATGTCACCATACGTGTGTACGTACGACTTACCGTATCCATGTTGTGGTGTAATTGTTATTCAATATATGATTATTTGGATGGGTATAATAATGATGTGTAATAAATTAAAATAATAAATATAACATGATAAGGATTAATTATATATGATATACCATCCAATCATATATTATTTTAATATCAAAAGAATGATATTGTCGCTCGCGTGTACGTACGGACTACCGTCTCCACGAACGCGACAACATTTATTCTGCATTGTATCCATTCAAGTATAATTCTCATTTCATGTTTAAAAATAATTTTTAAGGACCTGATATAATTCTGGGTATGAATAAGATACAACCTTTCCATAACAAACATGGCTTATGTAACAAAACATACAAAAGAAAACGAGTAGGTTAACACCCGAAACGACGATAATTCTAAGATATTATTAAAAATGAAATGTTAAAAGATCATATATGATACCATATTATTGTATATGATTCTTTTATAATTTAATAACAATTATTTCACCATTATATAGGAGGTTAAACTACCCTTAACCAAGGAAAATTAAAAGGTAAGTTCTTATTTCACAATCTCTTCATTATCTGGGGTTGTTTATACGTAATTATCTACTTGGACCACTTTATCATCCACATCCATTTTTCTTAAAAATGTATTACAAGTCATTCTTACTATTTTAAAGACTATGGGATAATGTCATTTATACCTTTTTTGAATTTTTATAATATTTTTATAATGGGATCTTTCCATCATTTTCAAATAAGGTCCTTTTTAACCTTTTCAAAAAAATTAAGGTAATAATGTCTTTTTTTAACATATGCAGCGGGTGCGGCTATTTTCCGCAATTATAAAATCTTCGATGATTTCCTTACAAGATTATATGAATATTTTCAATGTAAAAGTTTTATTTAATAATTATGTGACTTTCAAATGATTTCAAAAAAATAGATATTTCTCTAAAATAGTTTTGATTTCATCTTTGTCAACAACCTTTGATGGATTTGAAGATTATTTAAAGTTTATTTATTATGATACAAATTATCCATTTTTTATTGAAGGTTTTGTGATATGTTTGACTGTGGATGTGTTATTTTTATACCATTCATGGTTTATGGAGAAATTATTGACATTACGTATGCTATTTTTAATAAGAATGTTTATGTTATGTTTAAACTTGTTCATATGAAGAATGCATTGGACTTAATAAGTGATGGGTGGATCCTGATATATCTCCTAGATGGATCAGAAGGTCTCATGAGGCAAACTAGTGTCGTGGCTCAAGTACTTGACAAAATCTTATTTGTAGTCTTGGCACGAGGTCTTGAAATTGGGGTTATGATATTCTGGCATTATGAATTCCATCATTTTGAAAGTGGTTATTGATTTTGCATGTGATTGTTAAACTAGTAGAATA
This sequence comes from Viscum album, assembly GCA_963277665.1. NCBI lineage: Eukaryota > Viridiplantae > Streptophyta > Magnoliopsida > Santalales > Viscaceae > Viscum > Viscum album. The sequence goes on along the minus strand of OY728126.1, from coordinate 2,125,310,357 downwards.
TCAATTTGAATAAGTATATGGAATTATTTCATTTTATTTCTTCCATATTATGCTGATGTTCATGTTTTAAAAAGATTTTGTTTTAGTTATTCATTTTTTTAAATGTTTATGCTTATTTATGAACGTTTTTGCTATATTGTTATCCTTAGAGGGCATTTGAGCTCACCCCTATCAATGTTTTATTTTTCCTAGGATGTGAAGAAATATTTTACTAATGACCGGCAGGGATAGTATGAGGGGATAAGAGTGTGGACTATGTAGACGATATTGTTGCTGTTTTTCATTTTATGATGTATAGTAAACTTTATGGCTGTATTTAGTTATTCAAAGGCTACTAAACGAATCGGTATTTTGAGACATGATCTTTCTTGTTATCATGCCAATGTTAGGTAATATTTCACCGAAATTGGGTAACTGGGGTTGGGGCATTACCATTGGTATCAGAGGAAGTTTAGTACAAACCTTGGAAGTTATATTTAGATAAACTCTGATTAGAGCACATAGATTTAAGATGGAAATTCAGGATTAGTATAAAATAACTTCCTAGAATTTTGGTATTGTAGAGATTTTGTGAGTTTTCTGTGAAATACAATCCTGTATGGATACTAGTAGGTATAGGCAGCTCTGGAACATATGTATCTACGGGTAAAACCTGAAAACACCGCTTTGAGCTAGAGTCGAACTGGAACTAGTGCACGACAATTGGACTTCCTACACTCTTGGTTACGACACTCCTGGGGGATATGCGTAGGATAACTCTCATTTTATTTAAAAATAATTATGAAGGGTTTATGAGTATATAAGTCCTCAAAGAAAACATTTTTGTGAATATGGATTATATCCATAAACAATTCAATTTATGTTATGTGTTTTATAAGTACGGAATTATGTATTTTGATTCATAATCTGATCTGGTTTATTCAATTGTTTATAAATGGCACCTAGTGGAAGAAATGGAAACCATATCAATGCACAAACTCCATATTGGGATTTAACTCCTGCTCAAGATAACAATAGTGGATCTGGTGATGCAACTGGTTCTGATCAACTAATCACCATGCTGGGACAACTCACTCGGGTTATGAATAATAACCTTAACAATATAGAGCACCCTGATCCACATCATGGAGGATCAATGTTGGATCACTTCATGATGTAGAAACCACTAATATTAAATGGGATTACAAATCCATTAGTAGAAAAGAAATGGATTAGTTCCCTAGAGAAAATATTTCAGGTTTTGGGGAGTAGGGAAAGGCAAAAAGTTATCATGGACGTTTATTGCCTCGCTGAAGATACTGATCATCGGTGTTCATTGATTTAAAACATGAATGAAGATGATGAAGTATCAAATATGGAATGGTGGGAGTTCAAAGAACTGTTTTTAGAAAAATACTTTTCTCGTGACCATCGAGCAGATATGGAAAGGCAATTTCTGAGTCTGAGACAAAAGGAGGATGAGAATGTCGCAATGTATGAGGCTAGATTTATGAGGTTATCAAGTTTTGCTGGAGATTATATACCTAACCTAAGAATGAAGATTGAACATTTATTTGATGGGTTAAAACCATTTCTCAATTGAGCATTAGTCTCACAATCCTTCTCATCGTATGAAGACATTTTCTCATGTGCTATCAAGACGGAAAAGGAATTATCTAAGTCTTGTGACTTTAAAGCCATGTAAGAGAATATGTGATCTGCTGATCAATCTAGGAATGGAAATAAGGGGAAGAAGGAAAATGTTGAATATCCATCCTGCAGTAAATGTGGGAAGAAAAACCCCGGTACTTGCTTAAAAGTAATGTGAGTCTGTTACAAGTGTGGTGGAAAAGGCCACTAAGCTCGTTATTGCAAGGGGAAGAAGGAAGTGACCGATGTCCAATGCTACAACTGCAGCGAGATGGGACATTATGAAAATGTATTTCCTAAGCATCAGGGGAACTTACCTCAGAAAAGGCCAAGGGATCAAGGCCACTCTTATGCTATCACTACTATTGAGGTAGAAGCTCCGAAAGATGTAGTGGCAGGTAATTTAATGGTTTCCTCATGTTTAGAAAATACATTATTTGATTATGGATCATCGCATTGTTTCATATCATACTAGTTTACTAAGAAAACTAGATATTTCCAATTTGATTTAACAAGGGATTAGTCAGTTAAAACTCTTAATGGAAGTATCATTGCAATAATGATTTGTGAATCGGTCCCCATTAGAGCACATAATTGTTCTTTATCCACTGATCTCATCGGCATACCTATGATTGAGTTTGATATAATCCTTTGTATGGATTGGATTTCAGACTATGATGCAAATATTTATTGTAAGAAAAAGGAGGTTACGATTTTTGATGATGATGATAAGGATCAACTTATCATTAGAGCAGAATCGTCACCACCTTATTCTTATCTAGATACACCCCCAGTAGCTCAACTAAATTAAATTATTTTATAGGAAGAGAATGAAATGACTATGGGTGAGGAATGGAATGTTAAAATAGAGGATTTACCTATTGTGAAAGATTATGTAGATGTATTTCTGGATGATTTACCTGGACATCCTCTAGAATGAGAAGTTGAGTTTTCCATTGTTTTAATTCCTGGATTAAGGCCTATATCAAAGACCCCTTATAGAATGGACATTGTAGAATTAGTTGAACTAAATAAACAACTAGAGGAATTGAGTAATAAGCTATTTATTCTCTTAGTGTTTCTCTATGGGGAGCCCCTGTTCTTTTTGTTAAAAATAAAGATGGATCTATGAGGTTATGTATCGACTATAGGGAGATCAATGCTATAATAATAAAGAACAAGTATCCACTACCTCGCATTGAAGATTTATTTGACCAAATACATGGAGCTCAAAAATTTTCAATGATTTACCTTCGGTATGGATACCATCTGTTGTGTGTGAAGAAGGAAGACATTCCGAAGATAGCATTTCAAACCATGTACGAGCATTCTATGTTCACAGTATTTCCTTTTGGGCTGACTAATGCAGCCTCTGTATTCATGGATATAATGAATAGAGTTTTCAAATAATATCTTGATGATTTTGTGGTGGTATTTATTGATGATATCTTGGTATACTCAAAAATCTACTAAGATCATGAAAATCACATACGCATTATCCCGATGACTCTGAGAAGACAAGAATTATATGGGAAGTTTAGCAAGTGTGAATTATGGATTTAGGAGATTTCTTTTCATGGCCATATTGTCTCTAAAGATGGAATCTCTGTTGATCCTTCTATGACCAGGGCAATCCACGAATGGCCAGCACCTACGAGTATAATTGAGGTACGCCGTTTTATTGGTTCAGCAGGTTATTATCAAGGTTTTGTCCAGAATTTTGCATGGTTGGCTAACCCATTAAAAAAGCTCACAAGTAAAGGGGTTAAATTTGTTTGGAAAAAAGAGTGTGAAGAATGATTTTAAGAATTGAAGAGAAGATTAGTCAATGCTCATATATTGACTCTACCATTGGGGAAATATGGGTTCGTTATTTATATGATGTATTGAAGAAATGACTTGGTTATGTCCTTATACAGAATGATATGGTTGTTGCCTATGCATCACTATAGTTTAAAATTCATGAGAAGAACTATCCTACTCATGATATCAAGTTAGTAGTTATGATCTTTTCTTTGAAGATATGGAGGCACTACCTCTATGTTGAAAAATGTGAGATTTATACTGATCACAAGAGTTTGAAGTATATTCTCTCACAAAAATAACTCAATATGATGCAAAGGATATGCCTTGAATTACTCAAGGATTATGATTGTACAATAAACTACCACCCCTAGAAGGAAAATATGGTGGCAGATACTTTGAGCAGAGAAGATCATGGAGTTTTGAACAATATGAGAATTGAAAGGGATCCAATTTTCAATGATCTAGTGAAGATGGACATGGGAATAACCATGGAAGGTGAAACAACAGTGATTCTTCAAGTGGTTGCCAAACCATCTTTATAAGAAAGGATTAAGAGTACTCATACCGATGATGTAGATTTTCAAAAGATGATTAAAGCTGTGAATGATAGGAGATTGAATGTCTTTGAGTATGAAGATAGAATTTTGAAATTTGGGAAGAGACTTTGAGTTCCCAATATTCCTGATCATAAAATGGAATTGTTGGATGATGCTCATACTTCCAATTTCTCTATACACCCAAGGAGCATGGAATTTATAGAGACTTGAAGCAACATTTTTGGTGGGACACAATGATGAGGGAGATTTCTGATTTTCTATCAAGATGTATGGTTTGTCAACAAGTGATAGCTGGAAGGAAACAGCTTGGAGGAGTCATGAAACCTCTTCCCATACCGGAGTGGAAATGGGACAATATCACGATGGACTTTTTCATGGGGCTACCAAATACACCTAGAAGGAATAATGCAATATGGGTTATTATTGATCATCTTACGAATTCTGCACATTTTCTTGCTATAAGAGAAGATCTACCACTGGAACATCTAGCAAGACTATAGATTAATGAATTGGTGAGACAACATGGAGAACCTCTATCGATTTCTTCTGATCGTGATCCTCGTTTTACTTCAATATTATGGAAGAGTCTTCAGAAGGCCTAGGATACTGAACTTTTTTTGAGCAATTCCAACCAGCCTCAAATAGATGGACAATCATAACGGACAATTCAAACCTTAGAAGACATGTTGAGATCCTGCTCTATTGACATTTAGGGTATGTGGGATCAATATTTACCTCTGGTAGAATTTTCTTATAACAATAGCTTCCATTAGAGTATTCAGATGGCACCATATTAAGCATTATACGGAAAGAGATGTCGCACACCAACCTGTTGGGATGATGTTGGTGAACGAAAACTTGTAGGCCCAGAACTGGTGGAGTAAACAAAGGAAAAGGAAAAGGTAATCCAAAACCACATCAATGCAGCTCAAATTAGGCAGAAGAGCTATGCCGATAACTGGAGGAAGGATTTGGAATTTCAGGTAGGAGATCATGTTTTCATGAAGGTATCTCCATGGAAGGGAGTTATACGTTTTGTCAGAAGGGTAAATTGAGTCCTAGGTACATCAAAATTTTCTCAATTCTAGAACTAATTGGGGTTGTAGCTTACCATTTGGGAATGTCGCCAAGTCTCTCCAAAGTTCACGATGTGTTACACCTATCATTGTTGAGGAAACACATGCCAGACTCAACGCATGCACCCACCTATGATGAATTAGAACTGGAACCCGATCTGTCTTATTTCAAAGAGCCCATCAAGATTCTTGATACGATAGAAGATGTACTGAGAAATCGGACGACTTGTCTGTTAAATGTTTTGTCGAGAAACCATAAGATGGAAGAGGCAATGTGGGAACTTGAGGAATATATGATGAAGAACCACCCGAGTAATTTCATGCGGTAGTTTTCTAAAAATTTCTAGGACAAAATTATTTAAAGTAGGGGATAATGTAACACCCCAAGATTCCACGATACGCTTTCCTTTGAATAGTACATTAGCGTGTGTTGTACGCAACATCGAGTTCTAACACACACACCACAACCAATCAAACCTGCCGTAATGAATAGTAATACCCACTTTTTGAAATTTTATAAATTTTAACATTCAAAATGGACTTCAGTTTTGTATTCGAAATATCGAAATTATCCAAGGGTGATTTTTTGGTATTTTTTGGAAAACTTTCAATTATTGATGAATAGTGAAAAAACACTAAGATATAGTTTAAAACCGAATTTTTATTTAAATAATTATTTATTTTATTAAAATTTAATTAAAGTTAAAATAGATACATAATATCTATATAAGTTCAATGTAATTCATTAGAGTTAGTTTAGAATAATTTTTGATATATAAAAATTTTATAGAACTTCTCACCGTCTTTTACCCACCTCCTAGGTGAATTTGAAAATTCAAATAAAACATAATTTTACTGCTTCTGTGAGTGGAATTTCGAAAATCTGAGAGACACGTTTAATATCAAGGAGTAAAATGTGGTTCAATGAGATGAAAATAATTTTTTCTGAATAGTAACTTTTTACTTTTATTCACCATAGTTAAAAGTAAATAGGGTAATTAAGGGTAAAAATGATATTAATATTACCCTAACACAAATCATAATTCTATTGGACTAGTGTATCTTGATTTTAGAAATCCTTATGAATAAAATATTATCATTTAGGTCCAATTGGATTAGATTAGGATATTTATTATTATTTAATTCTAAGAAGAGTTAAAAGAGTTAAAATCAATATTTATTTACTAAAACATTTTTAAAATAGGGTTATAAAAATGATAAATTCGATTGTAAATATTAATTAGAAAGATAATATGAATTCCTACATAATGGTATTTTATTTATAATTTTTGGACATTAAATAATTTATTTTATATTTGACACAAAGGTGATTCAGTAATTACCTAATTAATGAAATATTAAAATAATTGATATTATAAATATTTAAATAAATTTAATTTGAGACTTTTTATGAATTACACTAATTTTCTAGGTTAATATGACATATTAGGATTGATTATATAAAATTTCTTCTAAGTTATAATGCTTTTATGAATTTATAAAAAACAAAATACCCAATAGTGTCAAAATTGACATAAAAGAGGTTTTAAACAAACTATTATATTATTAATTTATATTCAATTCCTAAAAATCATAGGATCAGAAAATAAACTTATATAATGATAGGTGTATCATTAATGGACCACTTTGGGATCGCTTGGATCTATATAGTATGTTTATGAACTATATAATATAAAAAAGAAAAGTGACATGGTAAGTGTCAAACTAATTAACTAAGAGTTAAAACTAAACAATAAGGTTAATATAATGACCCAAACCTATTTAAATTATATTAGTTGAGTGGTTTGCGACCCATCCCTGCCTTAATATTTAAATAATACAGTTTGGATCCTTTTTAAACCGAATATGAATTTATTATAAAATAATATTTCTCGCTTTTCCAAAGGTGCCACTCACCCCTCTTATAAAAGGGCAGTCCCCCTTATCAGTAATTCACACATTCAAAGTCTTTTGGATCGGCCAAACCCTACCCATATACACTATAAACTTCTATAAATTGAACATAGAGGCCTTAGTTTTATCAGAAATCCATCCTATGGATCCCTTTTGATCAAATCAAAAGGGAGAACCCGAAAAAGATGTAATGTTTTCACCACCCTCTTTCAAGTTCCTTTCTTCTTCAACTTCTTAGTTAATTGTTATTTCCATTCTAAAATAATAACTACAGTATTTTAAATATACTATGATGTCATTATAAATATGGTATAACCATATTAAGTATTCCATACATCGTTTGGATGACATGTCACCACACGTGTGTACGTACGACTTACAGTCTCCACATTGTGGTGAAATTGTTATTCAATATATTATTCTTTGGATGGATATAATAATGATGTGTAATTCATTAAAAAAATAAATATAACATGATAATTATTATTTATATATGATATCCTATCCAATGTTATATTATTTTAATATCAAAAGAATGATGTTGTTGCTCGTGCATACGTACGTACTACAGTCTCCACGAACCCGATGAGATACATTCTCCATCCTATCCATTCAAGTATAATTCTCATTAGATGATTAAAAATAATGTTTAAGGACTTGATATAATACTGGATATGAATAAGATACAACCTATCCATAACAAACACGGCTTATGTAACAAAATATATAATAAAAAATGAGTAAGTTAACACCCAAAATGATGATAATGCTAAGATATTATTAACAAAGTAATGTTAAAAGATCATATATGATATCATCATAATGTATATGATTCTTGTACAATTTAATAACAATTATTCCACCATTATACAGGAGTTTATCCTTCCCCAACCAAGGAAATGTACAAGGTAAGAGTTTATTTCAAAATCTCTTCATTATCCGAGGTTGTTTATATGTAATTATCTACTGGGAACTCTTTATCATCCACATCCATGTTTCTTAAAAATGTATTACAAATCATTATTATTATTTTAAAGAGTTTGGGATATAGACATTTATAGCCTTGTTTGACTCTTTCTAAGATTTCTATAAAGGAATATTTTTGTCGTTTTCAAAACAAGGTCATTTTTATCCTTTTCGATCGAATTAAGCTAAGAATGTCTTTTTTTAACTTATATTGTAGGTGCAGCTATTTTCCGCCATTATAGAATCTTAGAAACATCCGTTAAAAGATTCTAATAATATTTTCAAAGTAAATTATCTATTTTATAATTATGTGACTTTTAAATGATTTCGAAAAAGAGATATTTCTCTCAAATAGTTTTGATTTCATCTATGTCATCATCGTTTGATGGATTTAAAGCTTATTTGAAGTTTATTTATTATGATTCAAATATTTTATATTGTATTGAAGGTTTTGTGATATGTATGACTATGGATGTGTTATTTTTATTCCATTAATGGTTTATGGAGAAATTATTGACATTTCATATTCTAGTTTTAATACGAATGTTTATGTTATGTTTAAACCTATTCACATGAGGAATGCATTGGACCTAATAAGCGACGTGTGGATCCCGATATAGCTCCTTGATGCATCGGTAGGACTCATGAGAAAAACTATTGTCTTGGCACAAGGCCTTGACAAAATCTTATTTGTAGTCTTGGCATGAGGCCTTGACTATGTGGTTATTATAGTCTGGCATTATGCATTTCGTCATTATGAAAGTGGTTATTGATATTTCATGTGATTATTTGACTAGTAGAATATCCATGTGAATAAGTATATGGCATTATTTTAATTTATTTCTACTATATTATGCTGAATTTCATGTTTTAAAAGGATTTTGTTTTAGTTATACATTGCCTTAAATGTTTATTCTTATTTATGAAAGTTTCCGTTATATTGTTATCCTTACTGGGAATTTGAGCTCACCCCTTTCTATGTTTTATTTTTCCCAGGATGTGAAGAAGTATTTTATGAATGACCTACAAGGATAGTTTGAAGGCATAAGAGTGTGTACTATGGAGACTATATTCTTGTAGTTTTTTATTTTATGATGTAATGTAAACTTTATGAATTTATCTAGTTATTACAAGGATACTAAACTAATAGGTCTTTCGAGACTTGATCTTTCTTGTGATCATACCAATGTTATATAATAATGCACCGACTCTGGGTAACTGGGGTCGGGGCGTTACACCTAGAGTGGTGCCGGCCACACAGTGCCTCATATTGAGGCAGGGTTGACTCGTACACGTCACATATGACCCATGGATCATTTTCCTAAAGCATAAACACATTCTGAATGCGTTTGGTCAGTTTTTCATATGTCCGTTGTTGTTTTCACTTAAAATGATATCAATTTTAAACAAAAGAGAGACACTATGAATGGTTTCAGCCACACCACACCTCAGATTGAGGGGAGGATGACTTGTACATGTCACATATGACCCATCGATCGTTTGGAAAAAGTTTCATCGCAATCAGTATCCGTTTGGTTGGTTTTCCGTATGCTAGTTGTTGTTTTCACTTATAATGAAGTCCATTTTATACAAAAGAGAGACACTTTGAGTGGTATCAGCCATACCGTTCCTCGTATTTATGTGAGTATGACTCGTCCACATCACATATGACCCATGGATCGTTCTCAAAATGTTTCAATGGAAACCGAATTCTTTTGGTCAGTTTTTCGTATGTACTAAAAATGTTGTCTATTTTAAACAAAAGAGAGACACTCAGAGTGATTCCGGCCACACCACGAATTGGATTAAACATGCGTTGGCTCATACATTTCACATATAACCCATGGATTGTTGTGATATAATATCAATAGAATCTGAATGTGTTTGGTTGGTTTTATGTATGTTAGTTGTTCTATTCACTTATAATCTTCTCCATTTTAAACAAAAGTGACACAATTAGAGTGGTACTAGCCACACCACACCTCATATTTAGACAGGGTTGACTTGTACATGTCTCAAATGTCCCATGGATCATTGTCCTAAAGTATCAACACAATATTAATGGGTTTGGATGTTTTTCTTAATGCCAATTGATGTTTTCACATACAATGATGTCCTTTTGAAACAAAAGATAGGCACTTTGATTGGTGGCTACCACACCGCGCCTCAGATTGAGGAGGGGATGACTCATACACTTCACATATGACCCATGGATCATTGTTCTAATGTATCAACACAATCACAACCTGTTTAGTCAGTTTTCCATTTGTACTTAAACTGTTGTGAATTTTAAACAAAATTGAGACACTTAGAGTGATTCCGACCACACTGCAACTCAGATTGAGTCGGGGTGGACACGTACATGACACATATGAGCCATTGATCATTATGATAAATGATAAATATAATCAGAATTCACTTGCTCAGTTTTCCTTATGATAGTTGTTCTATTCTCTTAAAATCTCAGCCACACCGTGCCTCAGATTTAGACGGGGTTGACTCGTACGCGTCACTTTGAGTGGTGTCGGCCACACCGCGCCTCAGATTTAGGTGGCCTTGCTTTCCAATTATCTCCCATAGGGGTCTGGGTATCACCTAAGGCACGATATTACCATCTTACAAAATAGACATGTCCTTGGTTTATCATCAAGAAACCAATATCACTATGAGTAATAGAAACCATCATGGTATCCCTCACCTAGAAACCAAAGCATTCAGCCTAGAATTTCATGTCTAATTTCCCCAAGCATGGTGAGTTCGTCCATTAGACATTAACACGTATCACATCTCTTATCCTAACAATGGAAATGTAAACAAATCAAACAAGGCATAATTCATATTACATGGAGATTGTACAACAAGGATTTGTATTAAATTTAAATCATATCATCCCATGCATTTTATGAGCATGAGATAATAATCATACCAAGACATTCATTTAAATCAAGACATAAAAAAATGGAATAATAATAAATAACATTTTATGATCAAATAAATAAAAAAATTCATGTGAAATCAAGGTGGTGTGTGGGGTGTTGGGCAAAAATCCCTCAAGGTAACATTGCAGCATTTTTGAGGTGATTGTGTTTGTTGAAAAAGTGGATATCTTAGTAGTGATTGTTGAAAAAGCATAACTATGACATACAAATTTGTTGACAGAGAGGATTTCATGATGGAATGTCGAGTTCAAGAGATGAGTTAAACGATCCATGTTTGATTCAAGAACGTCGATTAAAGGAATGGATGATCTGGAGGTGGAACAAAAGTACAGATACAAAGTGGCGCCGTTTTCCAGTGTTTTCTAAATTTTAGGGCCTGAAAATTGGCAAATGAAGAAAAGTGTTTTTGGAAAAAGGACTTGCGCGCCGTGGACTTTCGGAATAGGAAACGTGTGCACCATATGTTTTTCAAGATCATAAGATCAAAATATTGAAAAGGAAGTAGGTTCGCGCATGTTTGGGAGTTGGTCGCGCAAGTGTCCAAAAGGACAGAAGACTTGCGCGCCGAAACTGGGTCGCGCAGGTGACTTGCGTGCCGTCGCATAGGGTGGTCAGATTGACTATAAATAATGGACCACCACTCCTCATTTTCAACGGAGTTCAACACTTTGAGAAATCAGAGCTCCCGTCACGCAGGTGTGGTGGTCGCGCAAGTGGTGAGTGAGGGTCGCGCAGGTGAATTTGCGCGCCAGTAGTTGAAGTTGTGCGCCGGTGTTAGAATTTGCGCGCCGGTTGGCAGTTGCATGCCAATATTGGTTTGGGCGCAAAAGGAAGAGAGTCGTGCATGTTTGGAGTTGAGTAAGCTTGAGTCGCGCAAGTGTATGAGGAGGAATTGCGCACCTGTTGTGACTTGCGCACCGATACTTGCGCGCCAAGATTGACTTGCGCGCCATGTAAGGTTTTGTTCCAGCGGTGCTTCTCGGACAGCATGGAAGCTGTTACGTTGCCCGATACCTTCGGTGAAAAGAGATAATCATCTACGGGTGAAAGTTGTACTTCAACAGAGCATCTATCAACAGTTGAAGATGCATTATTTCATGCAAATGAAGAGACCTACAGGTCTATAAACAGTGAGTGGATTGCTTCTAGAGCAGTGATCATCGGAAGAGGAAGAAGGTGATCCTCTCCACTGGCAGTGAGCCAGAGAGAGAGAAATAAGGAGTGACCCTTGGGAAAGTAGTGAGCTGACCCTAAACCTTGTATAGGCAGTGACCCTGGGCATATAAGTGATCTAGACCGAGCATTGTAATCCACATCTAGTGAAGTCTAGTGGAATTTGGTACGAACCGGCAACATGTCGGCGTATGCTCCTTAGACATAGCCCTTTGGGAGAACCAAGTAAAATTGTTGTGTACTGTGCATGCTTTACTTTCTGTTTACTTTGTGCAACAGGAAAGAGAGAGAAGAGTGTTTTTCTTAACAGTGAAACAAGATCAGAACGGGCGTTAATTTTTAATTAGTCATACCCTGATTCACCCCCCCCTCTTAGGGTATTCAGCCTTGTGGACCTAACAATTGGTATCAGAGCGAAGGTTGACAGTTGTTCTTCTCTCAAATGGAGGTCACTAATCATAGAGGGATTGTGATCTTCGACGGATGTAATTTTTAGATATCGAAGAATCGAATGCAACACAATTTCCGATCATTGGGAATGGATGTGTTTTCAACAGCTATGCATGGTATCACATCTGATATTACTAGTGGTGCATTATCAGAAGTAGAGCATAAAGAGTTGGATGTTGATTCCAAAGCAATCAATGCCTTAGGGGGGCCTTTTCCAATCCCATATATACAAAGGTGATGTCATGCAAAACGTCACATGCCATGTGGGAAAAGCTCTTGAATATTTATGAAGGGGATACAAAAGTCAGAGAGGCAAAGCTGCAAGTGTTGTGGAACAAGTATGAAGATCTGAGAATGAACCCGAATGAGTCTGTTGATGCATTCTTTGACAGGGTAAATGCTATGGTAGAAGACATGTGGGGTCTTGGTGAGATTATCGAAGACATTAAAATCGTAAAGCGCATCTTGAGAATTCTTCCACCTCGGTTCAATCCGAAAGTTTCTATTTTGGAAGATAAATATCCGAAAGAGCTGGCATTGGATATCCTACACATCACTCTTGTTGCATATGAAATGAGAAATGATGACAGCGATGCTGTGGAAAAGGGGAAATCCAAAGAGGTGGCATTTAAGGCCATAAAGAGGCTCACTATTGAAGATTCTCAGGAGGAAGAAGAGTCAGATGAGGTGATGTCATTCCTTTCTTCAAATCTGAAAATAAGAAAAGGAACGTTTAAAGGGAAACTTCCACTAGCATGCTTCCGATGCGGAAAGGTTGGTCATCTTGCTGCAAGATGCCCCAAAAAGTTTCAAGAAGAAACAGATGAAGATGAAGTTGAGATTCCCATGAAAAAATCATCAACCACTGTGAAAGGGAAGAAGCATTTCAAGAGAAATTTCTTTAATAAGAAGAATCTACTTTCACAAGAAATAAACAGTTCAGCTGAGTCTGAGGGTGAAGAAGTTGAAGATATAGAAAACTGCAAAGATCGTGGACAAAATGCGATGGTGGTTGTTGCCAGTAGTGCTCTAGAAAAGAAAGAAACTGAAACTGATGAAGAAGAAGAAGAAATTGAAGGGAGAGTTGACATGGAAGCTGAATTAGAAGCAGCTCTTGAAGAGATAGATGTTTGGCGAGCAAAAACAAAGAAAGCCAACAAGATAGTACGTGATGCCAAACTCTACATGCAACAACAAGAAGAAGAGAAGTCTGAGCTTGAGAAAGAAATTGACAATCTTAAGTCTTCCAGGACAGAGCACACAGAAATGGTTGATGAGCATAATCTCAATATTGAAGAGAAGAAAAGGGAGATCGGTTGCTTGAGTAGAAAAGTGAAAGATCAAGTCAAGCGTATTGAAGAGCTTGAAGAGGAAGTTGTCGGTGTGTGGAGAAAAGTGAAAGACCAGGAAAAACCTTTGAATCCCAACACATTCTTGGGAAATCAGGTCGTTGCGAAGACTGAAAAGAAGAAAGAAGAGCCTAGTAGTTCAGTAGGAATGAAGCAGCAATTGAACTCAGAAGTTAAGGCTGAGTCATGTCTTAATCAGAAACAAAAATATATGGCAGTTGAAGTTAGACCACAAGCACCTGTCCCGAGATTGAACGTGGATTTGAGCACAAAGAAGAATGAGAATACTCAGATATCCCAAGGGGAAACTCATAGTGCTGAAGTAACACGAAGGAATGTAACTTTTATTAGGTGTTACTATTGTGGAATGATGGGACATTCACAATATGTGTGTTCCATATCCAAAAGATATCGAAGGGAACAAGTACAGAGATGACAGCCAAACAGAGAACGGTTTTCCAGAACATATTTTGAAGGACACTGTTTTTGGTGCGGAGAATTTGGACACATGGCTAGGTACTGCACTCCGACCATTCAGAAAAATGTGCCAAAGCAGAATCAAAATGTTCGCAAGCAGCAGATCAGTAAACCAACAAGTGAGTTAAAAGTTCAGAATAGATTTGCAATTTTGCAAGATGAATTTGGTCCATCATACTCTGAGAAAGAACAGAAGCCTCAATCCATGACGAGTATGAATGAAAAAGTATGTACTAGGAAGAAGAAAATTGAGAAGGCTGTAGTTGCCGAAATTGCCCTTAAAGCATCAGATCGTTCTGGTGTATGGATCCTTGATAGTGGTTGCACATCCCACATGACAGGCAACAAGGATCTGGTTACAGGAATAAAATATGACAAAGAAGGAGTTTTCAAATTTGGAAATTATGAAGGCCTGAATATTGTTGGCTCAGGAAAAGACCAGTTTGGGGGCAAAGAAATGAGACATGCTGATGTCTTGGTGGTAGAGGGTCTCAGTCATAATTTGCTTAGCGTCAGTCAACTATGCGACTTTGGGAACTCTATTCTATTTACCAAGAAGATGGGTATTGTTAAAGAAAAAGATGGAATAGTCATTCTACAGGGAAAATGAACAAAGGGAATCTTTACCTAGTAGGTTGGGAAGAAGATTCATGCCTTTTATCCAGGGAAAAGAAAATCAGCTGTGGCATAAGCTACTTGGTCATCTATGTCAACCATCTATGGAAGATCTGGTAATGTGTGAAGCTGCTAGAGACCCTCCCAAACTATCACGTGATCGCACTCATACGTGTGATGCCTGTCAACAAGGGAAGATCATCAAGAAGACATACAGATCAAAGGAACAAAAAGAAACCAGAGTGCTCGAATTGGTGCATTCTGATGTGTGTGGTCCTATCTCACCATGAGCTATAGATTGACAAAGGTACTATGTCATTTTAATTGATGACTACAGCAGAATAGCCTGGGTATTCATCATTACCCATAAGACAGAGGTGTTCAGCTGCATAAAGTAGTACAGGAGGGAATCAGAAAAGATGCTTGGGAAGAAACTTCTGAAGATTCGTACTGATAACCGTACGGAATTTACAAACAGTCAGGTTGAAAAATATCTCGAGAAAAATGGGATAAGGCATCAAGTTTCATCAGTAAGAACTCCACAACAAAATGGAGTGGTTTAAAGTAGAAATAGGATCATCAACAACATGGCCAGAACAATGCTTATTGATAAGGACCTACGAGAGAAATTTTGGAAGGAAGCAGTTTTGACATCGGTCTATGTTTCAAACAGGTCCCTGTTATGTCCGAAGTAAGGGAAGACTCCGTATGAACTGTGGTACGGAAAGAAGGCAACGTTGAAATACTTTCGAATCATTGGAAGTAAGTGTTTCATTCTCAACAAAGAAAATCATAGGAAGTTTGAGGCATGAGGAGATGAAGAGATATTCCTTTGCTATTCAGGGAAAAGAAAAGCATATAAATGCTTCAACAAGAGGCTGAGAAAAATTGTTGAGAGCAATGATGTCACTATAGTCGAAAATGAAAAAAACTGCTCAATGACTCAGTGAACAGTTTCTGGATGAAAGTGATGATGAGGTAAGCAACACAGGGGGAGTAGAAGTGGCAGAGGCTGACTCAGAAGAAGATACTGATGATGAACAAGAAAGTGTCAAGTCTGTAACTGCAAGGAAGCCAAAGAGTCGAGCTGAAATTGATAGGCAAAATATTATTGGTGATCAGATAGCTCCAGTTCAAACTCGAAGAATGAAATCATTACAGAAAACATCGTTTTTATCTCAGGTGGAGCCAAAATGTTTTTCCGATGCAGCTGAAGATGAAAACTGGGTTCAGGCTATGAATGAAGAGCTTCATCAAATTGAGAAGAACTAGACATGGGAGATTGTTTCGAGGCCAGCAAACAAGAATTTCATTGGGACCAAATGGGTCTATCGCAACAAGATGAATGAATATGGCCCAGTGATTCGAAACAAAGCACGTCTAGTGTGAAAGGGGTACTCCCAGATCGAGGGAATTGATGATGATGAGACATTTTCACCGGTTGCAAGGCTGGAGACAATAAGATTATTCCTAGCCATCACAGTGCAAAGGAAGTTGAAAGAGTTCCAGATGGATGTGAAATCT
The DNA here is from genome assembly GCA_963277665.1 of Viscum album. Lineage (NCBI taxonomy): Eukaryota > Viridiplantae > Streptophyta > Magnoliopsida > Santalales > Viscaceae > Viscum > Viscum album. The sequence continues at coordinate 2,125,293,882 of OY728126.1, read as the reverse complement.
GAATTCTTGAATGGGGTTCTGGAAGAGGAGGTGTATATTCAGCATCCAGATGGTTTTCTCATTCATGAGGATGAGAACAATGTTTGCAGGCTGAAGAAGGCATTGTATGGGATGAAACAAGCACCAATGGCATGATATTCAAGGCTTGATCAGTATTTGAAGAAGCTTGGTTTTCAGCGTGGAGGAGTTCATTACAATCTCTATTTCAGTAATGATAGTAATCAAAGGATGATGGTGTTGGTTTATGTCGATGAAATAATATTTGGCAGATCAGATAAAGCTCAGTGCAGACAGTTTTCCAAATTCATGAACAATGAGTTTGAAATGTCAATGATTGGGGAGCTAATAATTTTTTTGGTCTACAGGTGACACAAGGAAGGAATGGAAAATTCATTTCTCAATCTAAATATTCCAAGGTGGTCCTGAGAAGGTTTGGAATGGAAAATTCAATGGAGATGAAGACTCCAGTTGCTACCCGGATGAAATTATCAAAAGATGAGGATGGCAAGGCAGTTAATCTCACAGAATACAGGAAAATCATTGGAAGCCTGTTGTACTTAACCGCAACAAGGCCTGATATTGTTTTCACCACATGCCAAACATCGAGATATCAAAGTAATCCAAAGGAAAGTCACATGCTTGCAATGAAAAGAATACTTCTGTATATCAAGGGCACAATGGACTTTGGGCTAACATATAACGACAAGTCTCAGACAGAATTATAGGGATATACTAATGCAGACTAGGCCAGTTCAGCAGATGACAAGAAATCAACATCTGGAGGTGCATTTTATCTTTGCGGACTATGTATTGCTTGGTTGATCAAGAAGAAGGATTGCATTTCATTAAGCACCGTAGAAGCTGAGTATATTTCAGCCACTCAAGCATGCACATAGTTATTGTGGATGAAGCAGCAGCTTGAAGATATGGGAGTTGAAGTGAAGTCTCCGATCGGATTCCAGTGTGACTACTCAAGTGCTATAAATCATAGAAAAAATTCTGTCCATCATTCCAGGACAATGAACATTGATATCAAGTATCATTTCATCAAGGAGAAGGTTGAGCAGGGCATCGTGAAGTTGGAGTATGTGCCTATAGAGCTACAGGTTGCAGACATTATGATAAAGGCCTTACCCAAGGAATATTTTGAGAGGCATCTACTGGCTCTGGGAGTTTAGTCGATTCCCCGCACATGAAATAGTGTGGATGTGGGACCCCCCCTCTCCCTGAGTTATGATGTGTTTTTCCCTAATGTGATGACTTGTTCTCTACTCTATTACAGACTGCAAAGGAGTGCCTTTGGGTTCATTGACAAAGGGGGAGAAAATAGTGATTGTTCATGGGGGAGAATTGATAAATCATGAATGATATGGGGAGAAGCTGACAGGTGGAGCAGCCAGATAGGGGGAGTTGAAGCTAGTTGAATGTGCTTAGCCAGAGCTTAGCTTGGACAACACAGGAAATATGGCTAAAGAGGTGTTGAAGCTATGAGCAGAAAGGGGGAGAGTATTAAATTTGACGATGATAGAAGTGATCGATCAAAGCATAGAGATCACGACAGCTAAGGATCGTGATAAAAGCAGAACAGTGATGTTGGAATGGTGTGAGACGGTGTCCAGTTATAACCAATTGGTATCAGTGTGGTTCAACAATTGGTATCAATTTATGAATTGGTATCTGGTTGGAATCGACAACTGGTGTTTTACATGAAGTAATTCATTGATTAAATTTTCATACTACTCTTGTTTCTCACAACGAGCATTTCTCATGTGGGCTTAGAGTACGTGTTAAGTGATTCCTTGAACGCAATCAGAATCGCAAGAGGCGAATGGTGGTAGCGGCTGGAAGAAGACTCAGTGAGGTTTCAAAGTACAGAAAATCATTCTGAGGAGAGTTGTGAAGAGTCGTCAACAAACCCAAAAGGGGAGATTGTTGGGAAAAAATCCCGCAAGGTAACGTTGGAGCATTTTTGTGGTGATTGTGTTTGTTGACAAAGTGGACATCTGAGTAGTGATTGTTGACAAAGCATAACTATGACATACAAATTTGTTGAGAAAGAGGATTTCATGATGGAATGTTGAGTTCAAGAGATGAGGTCAACGATCCATGTTTGATTCAAGAACGTCGATAAAAGGAATGGATGATCTGGAGGCGGTACAAAAGAACAGATACAAGGTGGCGCCGTTTTCCAGGGTTTTCCAAATTTTAGGGCCTGAAAATCGAAAAATGAAGAAAAGTGTTTTTGGCAAAAGGACTTGTGCGCCGAGGACTTGGGGAATAAGAAACTTGCACGCCATATGTTTTTCAAGATCAGGAGATCAAAATATGGCAAAGGAAGTAGGTTCGCGCAAGTTTGGGAGTTGGTCGCGCAAGTGTCCAAAAGGACAGAAGACTTACGCGCCGAAACTGGGTCGCGCAGGTGACTTGCGCGCCGTCACGCAGGGTGATCAGATTGCATATAAATACTGGTCCACCCCTCCTCATTTTCAACGGAGTTCAACACTTTGAGAAGTCAGAGCTCCCGTCGCGCAGGTGTGGTGGTTGCGCAAGTGGTGAGTGTGGGTCACGCAGGTGAATTTGCGCGCCAGTAGTTGAAGTTGTGCGCCGGTGTTAGAAGTTGCGCGCCGGTTGGCAGTTGTGCACCAATATTGGTTTGGGCATAAAAGGAAGAGATTTGCTTAAGTTTGGAGTTGAGGAAGCTTGAGTCGCGCAAGTGTCTGAGGAGGACTAGCGCGCCCGTTGTGACTTGTGCGCCGAAACTTGCGCGCTGAGATTGACTTGCGCTCCAAGTAAGGTTTTGTTCTAGCGGTGCTTCTCGGACTACGTGGAAGCTGGTACGTTTCCCGATACCTTCGGTGCAAAGATATATTCATCTACAGGTGAAAGTTATACTTCAACATAGCATCTATCAACAGTTAAATATGCATTATTTCATGCAAATGAAGAGACCTACAGGTCTATAAACTGTGAGTGGATTGCTTCTAGAGCAGTGAGCTTAGGAAGAGGAAGAAGGTGATCCTCTCCACCGGCAGGGATCCAGAGAGAGAGAAACAGGGAGTGACCCTTTGGAAAGCAGTGAGCTGACACTAAACCTTGTATAGGTAGTGATCCTGGGCATAGAAGTGATCTAGCCGGAACATTGTAATCCACAGCTAGTGAAGTCTAGTGGAATTTAGTACGAATGGGAAACTTGTCGGCGTATGCTCCTTGGACGTAGCCCTTTGCGGTGAACCAAGTAAAATTGATGTTTCTTGTGCATGCTTTACTTTCTATTTACTTTGTGAAACATGAAAGATAGAGAAGAGTGTTTTTCTTAACAGTGAAACAAGATCAGAATGGGAGTTAATTTTTAATCAGTCATACCCTGATTCACCCTCCCCCCCCCTCTCAGGGTATTCAGCCTTGTGGACCTAACATGGGGGCTTTCTGGGGGTCCAGGGAGGAGGGTGGGGGGCTGTTTGGGTTCCAGGGAGGAGGGTGGGGGGATTTCTGGGGGGGAGGGTAGTTAGGGGGCTATCTGGTGGTATGTCTGGGGACCACAGATGGGGGTGGGGGGGGGGGGGGGGTTGGGGTTGTTCGGGGGGCTGTCTGGGGGCTGTCCGGGGGGCTGTCCGGGGTCCAAGAAGGAGGGTGGGGGGCTGTCCTGGGGGTAGTCGATGGTCCAGGGAGGAGGGTGGGGGGGCTGTCTGGGGACCAAGGATGAGGCTGGGGGGCTTTCTTGGGGCTGTCTGGGGTCCAAGCTGGAGGGTGGGGGGCTGTCCTGGGGGTGTACGGGGGGCTTTCAGGGGTCTAAGGTGGAGGGGGGGGGGAATTCTGGGGTCCAAGGAGGAAGGTGGGGGGCTGTATGAGGGGCTTTCCGGGGGGTCTATTTGGGGGGCTCCTATGGAGGTGTCCGGGGGGCTGTCCAGGGACTAAGGAGGAGGGTGGGGGGGGGGGCTATCTGGGGGGATATATAGATTCCAAGGAGTAGGGTGGGGGGGGGGCTATCCGAAGGGCTATCTAATGATTTGTCTAGGGTACAGGGAGGGTGTGGGTGGGGTGGTGTCCGGGGTTGTCAGGGGGCTTTCCAGTGTGTGTATGGGGGACTATCTGGTGACCAAGGAGGAGGGTGGGGGGCTATTTGGGGGGCTGTATGAGGGGTGTTCGGGGTGCTGTCCAGGGTCCAAGGAGGAGGGGGGGGCTACCTAGGGGGATATCTAGGGTGTTCCCATACACACAAAACTCTACAAACACGATCAAGATACACCAGAACCACTAAAAGACATCAACATCAATGAAAACAGACAATATATGAAAATAAATCCACTAAAATACTATAAAATGGGTCTAGATAAAACCTACAACTAGAATGGATTAGACATCAAATCATAGTAATATTAGTCAAAAATGTAATGGTTCAAATTTTCCCACATCACCATTATCATCACCTTCATCCTCGTGGTCATCATTATCCTCATCATGTTCCATGCCCTCCTCAACTCCCTCTTCCTCGCCATCGCCCTGCGCCTTGCCCTCCTCCTCCGCCTCTCTCTCCTCCTCTCCATCCTCTTCCTTATCAAACTGATCGCCATCATCGTCGTCAGGTTGGACATCGTCTTGACCACCACTAGAATAGCCACCTTGTTCACCATATATAGAACATATCGACAAAATATATTAATCAAATGTAGGGCAGGCCTTTTGTGGAAGTGTTGGATGTAGAACTTCAATAAATTTCATAATTGCACTGTTTTCCCTAGCAGACTGTTCTGCTGTCTCTATAGTTCCTTTATTAGATTGTTCTACATGTGCCCTAACTTTCTTCAACTCGGTGGAACTACAACACGTCGCTGAGGAGGTCGAATACATCGTTGGGGATATCCTAGGTCGGTAGCGTACTCTGCCAGAATTCTCCTCTCCCAACACCTGATGTATGTGATTAGTTGGCCCAAAATTGTCTGGTTCTTGGGAATCGAGGGCCTCTAAAGCAGCATGATTCAAATATAAATATATTTTGGAGTTAAAAATATATATTAAAATATAAAATCATTAGATTAAAACATACAATCTATTGCTGAGTCCGTTTATTGACTACACTTCCATCCTTTTTCTGTCTACTCGAGAAAAACCGTTTTTCTCGAGCCACAGGTCCTTCAATATTCATTTTTTTCCACGAAAATTACATTGAAAACAAAATTTATATGAAAAAATTATCAAACAATTATATAATTGAGTAAACAAAAGAAATTGTAAGTTGTAAATAAAACTTATAAAAAATTGTCATACAATCTTTCTCTCAATATCTGGCATCGTAGTACGTCCCAATGTTTGGAGGTATTATTTTCCATTAATGTTTTTTTTATTTCTTCCAAATGATACCTAAATTAAATTCAATATTTCAAAGGATAATGTTAATGAAAAACATGAATGTTATTATACAAATACTTAAAATGTAATTAATACCTTAAACTGAGTAGTCATCAAATGAGTAATAATCTTATGATACTGCTCTATAGGACATTCATCCACGATTGGTACCACCGCTAACTCAGTGCCAACTCTTTCACACCATCCAATATACAAATTATTCTTGTAAGCTCTCCAAATCACACCTAAATCATTTAGACGTTCCGATCGTTCACCCTCACCATCTAGAATATTTAATAGAAGCTGACACCAAAATATTAATTCATATAATTACAAAAATAATTAATGGAATTAAATACAATAGAATTTTTTACCCATGCCTCTTCCCAAGATCTAACCACGACCTCATGTGGAAACTGTCTCTACGATAGCGTGCTGAAGGGAATGATGTCGAAGTATTTGGAAAGCATTTCCAAAAAACCGCGACATTGATGCCATGTTTTCTCAGCCATATGGTTGTCTTAATTGTACTCCACCATTACCTATGCCAGGTGGTTCCACACCGCATGCATGTGTGTATGTCCCCACCCCACTTTTTTTAGTAGATGTATATGTCATGAAATAAAAACAAATACTTTATCAAAATATCTTATAATGAAAATAAATATTGGTATAAAAATTTGCTTGGTTTCTATAAATATAGATGCGCCAGTCTGATCCATGTGCACCGCTGGATCCACATAAACAGATGGATCACCCTGTGGTGGAACAGGAGTTGAAGACGATGGAATATAGAAGCTCAGAGAGACAAAAGTAGAAGGAAAAGAAGATGGGATAACTGTATGACCGGATTCAGTCTGGGGAGTGGGAATCTTCATGGGATATGAAATAGATGGGTTAGAATGTGGGAAGGATGACATGTCAGTGGTAGGGGAAGGGTCTAGTCGGGTACGCGGAACTTCTCGTCTACCTCTAGTACGAACCCCCCTCATACCACCGGCCTGAGTACTAGGACCAGTAATAGGCTACATGTCGAATAACTATCGACGTATAGGTGGATCATACAAAAATGATTATAATTAAATTAACCACATGACATTATATATTCTTTAAATATATTTATTAGAAATAATGGACTCAATGCAGGCACTAATGGTGGAATTCCCATCTCCGCTATTCGATGATTGTTCTCCATAATTTTTTTCCTTCGCCTCCCTTTAATTGGCTGCATTTTTTGATTTTGAAAAAAATGTAATTAATTAGAAAAAGAAAACTAAGGGGTAACCCAAAAATTAAAATATATGAGGTAATAGGGGGATTTATTGGTAATTTAGATACCAATTGTTTTAGAAGAGCATGAATGGATTTAATAAATCATACAAGTTGTAATGTTTACCAAGTAAGAAATATTGTTTGACTAGTTTTGAATACAGTTTAATTCCAAATTAGATAATGAAATTCAAATAAAATTACAACCAATAAACATTGAAAATTCACAAAATGGACAATTTATCTAAAACATATTTTTGATCAATAAGAAATCAATTTAAATAGTACCAACCTTAACAACCGAACTCTAGGTAAACCAAAATAATTGAGAACATGGATGAATGATTCTAAATATTTTCAACCACAACTTCAGGTTCAAAATCAACTCTGTCAACTGAGCTATTGGGGTAATCAAAAGAGATAAATGGATTGGTTCTAATGGTAGTAGGGAAAGTGTGAGTTCCATTACCACCATTAAAAATAATATATCATGGAATTACTTCAACTATGACACCAAATTCATATAGAATTTGGTATTTGACATAAAAAACTTTTTTATCCATTGATTCCAACACATATGGTTCAATGGTAACAAGATTGCGAGTCATATTAATTATGTAAAATCCATAATATTCAATAAATGTGCCATGTGTCATCATCGAATCAAACCAATGGAAATTCATCATTGTGACTCATCCATGTGAGTAATAATATAATATTATTATTTACTCAATGAATCCATAATAACACACATTTTCAAATTATGGTCTACTATCTGATGCACTGGGATAGCAATCTGTTGTGGAAGTAACTATAGCACCATCATGTTGTGTTCTCATGTTCTTTTCTCTTTGAGTAACAATAAATGTGTACCCATTGATAACAATTGATTTACAGTCATTAAACACTTATTAGGACCAAAATCCAATGCTCTTATTTCCTCAGAGATAGAGACATCCAACAAACTCAATACCAAAAATATAAATATTTATTAATGTTAATTTAATATTGATTTAATTATTTTAAACAGTAAAATTTCTACCTTCAATTTAACCAAGTAGAAAACCTTTTTCTATACAAAGCCTTCCTCATTCTCAAAGATAACAAATGATTATTTCTATATATTACTGTTTAATGTTCCCTGAAGAAAAAAAATTTGAATAGTTTAACAGATATATATGTAAGATGCACATATTCAATTTAGTTACCTGATATATTCATCGAACAAACCACAGTTGAAAAAAACTGTGTGATGTGCCATCTCTCACTATTCATGGATTAATATCTTCAATGTATATGATATACGAATTCCTCCAATTTGATGAAGTGATTGAAAATTGGGTTCAATTTTCTCATACTATTCTTCTTCATTTCACATTGGTCTGTACATTCTTTCAGTACGATCAGACAAATACATTGAAAAGAAATCCATAAATTCGTGATCCAAGTAACCATTCACTATAGAACCTTTGGGATGATTTCTGTTTTGGACAAAAGACTTTAATATGTACATATTTCATTCAGTTGGATACATCCAGCGAAAAAAACAGGTCCTCCGAGAAGTATTTCAGTTGGAATATGGACAGTCAGATGCAGCATGCATGTGAAAAATGATGGAGGAAATATTTTTTTCCAACTCACACAAATTTAATGGGGAATTTTCCAACATTTTTTTCATAAAAGACTTGGAAAACATCATATCATAAAGATCTCTAAACAAATGACACCACTTAATAACACTCACCCTTACATTATTTGAAAAAAGATGACAGATTTCTATTGGAAGCAACTCTTGCAGAAGAACGTGACAATCACGTGTCTTCAAAGATTTTAGCTTCATCTCTCTTCTATTGACCCATTTAGATATGTTTATTGAATAGATATTAGGATCTATAATAGTATCTAATACTTCTAGAAATTGTTTTTTTACCGTAGTTATCATAACATAAGAAGCACATAAAAGTTTCCATTTATTTTCACTGATACGAACAATATGCAATTCTGGTCTGATGCCCTAATCCACAAATTCATGCCGAGATTGTAAATCATCTTTTTTATTCCCCTAGTCCTTAACAAGATTTTAAAACAACATTTCTCATATATTATTTTCAATATGAATTACGTCGAATCAATGAAGTAACAAATTGGTTGACCAATAAGGCAAATCAAAAAAGATATTCCTCTTCCTCCAATTGTAACAGGTTTCAGTGGAAACATTCTTTCACTTTCAATATTTCATTAGACCCATCCCAAATAAAAAACTAAAATCTTTAAATTCATTATGCACATCAGTTCCAGAAATATGCATAGGTGGATCATCAGTCTCTATAGTATTATCAAATCTTCAACGGTTATTTCTATATGGATGGTCCATTGGCAAGAAACATCGAAGTCCCATAAAACTGAAACAACAATGATGTTTCAGTCTTCTTGATCTTGTATTCTACATAAAAACAGGACATGACAGTTTTCCCTTCTTGCTCCATCCACACATCATTACATAAGCTATAAAATCATTTAACGTCCACATAATCACAACATGCATCTGAAATATGTCTTTCAAACATGCATCGTGTGTGTACACACAAACATCCCAATGAAGATTCAACTATTTTATTAAATATTGAATGTATACATAAATATCAATTTCAGGATCAGATGGGCCAGATATGAGTATACTCATGAATGTGAAAGTATTTTTCATACACAACCATGGGGGAAGATTATAAGTGTTTATAAAAACTGGTCATGTGCAGTGCGAAGTAAGCATCTGTCCAATCAAATTAAAACTGTCCCCTAAAGGTCCCAGCCTCACATTATGCACGTCAACTGCAAAATCAGGATGTTAAGTATCAATATCTTCCTTGAAAATCCATCTACAGGATTAACCAACTCATCATTAGTCTTATTTATCTCAGTATCATGCCATCTAATTTTTATTGAAATGTCATCAGATATAAAAAGATTCTGGAGTCTGGGGATCAATGGAAGGTGCCACATTACATTATGTAGAACTCAGGATGGTGTTCCATTAGATTTTGACTTCCATGGGATGTGCCACATTTTATACAATCATTTCATTCAGCGGTTTCCTCCCAGGATAAACTGTAATCATTCAGTCAATTATGAATATTGTTTCTTAAAAATTCAAGTTCCTCAAATTACATCCATGCCATATAGTGGTTTGAGGGAATAACTGCATCATCTGGAAGTAAATCCATCAAGAGGGTAAGATTGTAATTGATTGCTGTATTAGAAATCACATAAATTGTTTTCCCATGAATCAATCAGATTACAAATTCCAACTTTTTTATTTAATCGCATTGTCGATATACTGGAGTCGTGGTATCATCATTCAATTTTTTCACCCTATCAATATCATCATTTTCACTAGATGCATCATCTTACCTCATATCGATGACTTCTTGAGTCGAAATAAATTGTTTTTTCATGATGAAGAATAAAAGAAAACAGACCATCTTACAAATTATCAATTCTAGTCCATCAATTTCGATCATCACCAATTTGAGATTAAATTTTCTCCTCATTATTATACCACACAAATTAGTTTGCTTGAAAACCAAATTTTGTTATGTGGTAGCTAACTTCTTCACGGCTCAACCAAGGTCTACCAACACAATTGGAACATGGGCAGTGTATGCGACCACTATCAAAATCAGTGTGAAATAAAAAATCTATAATGCTCTCCAAATTGTATTGAAAATCAGTTGAGATCTTATCGGTTTCATACATCCAACTTCTGTCCATTCTATAAAAAGAATTTATATATGTTATTTTGTCATAATAAATTCAATAGGATTTTAGTTTTATAGAAAATAAATTTATGTAAATGATAATGGAAGATGATTCCGGTCAATGTAGTGAACTATTAAAACAAGGTAAAGAACAAGTACTCAAAAATTAAATTAAAATTTATTTATATTCATTTTCATTAGGTCTATAAGAGTCACATGCCTCAGGTCCCATTATGTGTTATAGCATCCCAAATATTTCAGTCATGTTCAATAACTTATTATTGGCACCTCTATGTCCATACCATTCATTACCCAATTACGTCCCCAAGTCAATCACACACCATGGTTGAATAAATTTTAGGATTCTACACTAATAGGTTGTTCATGGATAGTAACAAGATTTAATTTCATAAATTATAGACAGAAACATATATTTTTAAATTTGAGATTAATAATAATGTATGTTAATTATAACAACATTACTGAATTAATCTTGTGACCCATCTAACATTTTTATGGATGTCTACACATGCCAGCATGGCTAGTCAAAAGCACCCCACCCTCATAAAAGTGAGTATTTCCTAAGAAGGACACCTAAAATATAATGTACAATGAGAACCATATTTAATTGACCCTAATGTTATATTAGTACATTCATCTTGGTGGAAATGGAATATATGATACTGGTTAATTGAGGAATTGAAATGCTCATATTCCATATATTAGACACTATCTAAGGTAATAAATCATGTGAGGATGGGTATATATCATTCAATTTCTTACATGCTTGTACGAATGAAGGATTGAATTAACGACTTGAGTTCACTAATTAAATGATGGTAGAGGTTGCATGGGTTGTTTAAACAGAATGATTAAATAAGGATAGAGGTTTCATACACTATGCATGGTGGGGGAGTCTCAGCCGATTTAGAAACTAAAATAAATTCCCATCATAGGTATCAATAAGAAACATCTGCATCAAAAGAAACTCTAAATAAAAAAAGGACTAAAAACATCAAACATTTCAATAATTCACTACTATGCATGGTTTATCCACATGTTTAGTAGTAATTATATTTCTTAATCATGAACCACCTCTACAGATCCCAGTTTTCACCAATAAAAATAAGGTAAATATCTCAAACTGTCTTTAAAACAACTCATTAATAGGCTCAAAACATTAATATAATCTTGAACCTACCTGGGAATCTCCTTAACATCACATTATCACACACCAGTTATCCCATGAGTAACTAAATACCAAACATAGTCACATAACAAGTGTACTATAACAAATTATATTACACAAGCCTTATTAAAAAATTCTCATTTTAATCAAACACTTTCCTCATGATTAAATAATTTATGAAATATCATTCGAAATACATTTTAAATAATAAAATCACTTTGGTCATATTTAAAAAATATTTGGAGTATTCTCAAGGCACCCCTATTTGGAAAAGTCATATTAGATTTACAATTTCCACACCAAACCATTGAAAACAACTTACATGGGACAATCATCAACCACAAATAACTCGACTAAAAATTTTAAAAAAAATAAACCAAATGTGATATAGAATTTAATGTTATGTCAGGTAAAATGAGATTAAATAGAGAAAAAAACATCATAAATGGTTCCAACATCATAAATTTGGATTAAAACCACCCAAAATAGTAAGGTTAATGCCTCATATACCTAATCCCTAATAAAAAAAATGAAATCCCCAATTAATAAACGATAAGTTTTTTACATCAAATTTAGGGTTTCCACATTCATAAATTGATAAATATGAAAGATAAGTGGAAAATTAGAAAGAATACATGAATATTTTAACTTCTAACCTGGTTGGGGAGTAGATGATCTGATGGAGTAGGGTGCCCGTGGGGCTTTTGCAAATTGGTTGAGAGTATATTATAAAATCAGGATAGAACTGCTGAATGCAGGCATTACTTCTCGATTTGGTCTAAATCAAGGTATATATTCCTAAAGGTTTTTAAATACCATTTTGAAAACATTATATTTACCATTGTTTTGTCTAAAACATTGGTAAATGGAACCATTTCCCAACCTCTGCCAATGGTTTGTGTAAAATCTTTACTAAATGGAATTATTTCCCAATAGATTTTTGAAAACCTTTGGGAACTAATCACTATGTCTTCTTTTACCAACAGTTTTATGAAACCATTGGTAAAGGACTCCTATACCAATGGTTTTGATGAAGCGTTGGTATGGGTACATTGGGAAAACCCAGGTTTCCAGTATTGCATGGTAATCATTGTAGCCTCACCTTTTCTCTTATGATCATCCATGAAAGTTGATCTTCTGAGAAATAATATTGAATTGAAATTATATTCACAATATTAGTATGAATATCATCTATAAACATTAAATCATTATTACCTTTTTATGTCTTTTTTATGATAGGTGGAAAATTCCATGGTGATGTTTTTTCATTTCCATGTATGCATGGGTTATTTTTTGCATCAATCCCTTGTAATTTTTCCATTCCGCTTTAACATGATGACGTAGAAGAAAAATTGATTTAAATTACTCAATATCATTCTTCATATTTTACCAAAAATAGTTTCATAGACCTTAATATACATATTATTTATCTATTGGTGGATGGAGAAGGTTGAGTTACGTGCCTCATCCAACAGCTCCTTAATTATGAGTGAATTTCATGGTACACACATTCTTGATGAAAATATCACAATCACTTCATCATTAACCCAAAATTATATGGATTTAACTTTTTTATAACTTCCAAATTCTTCTGAATTTGAACAAAATCTATCTATGAATCCCTTTCATTTTCTATAATGGATAGTTGAGAAATCATTTGTGAAAGGAATGGTGAAGTTCCTTCCTTTGTAATCTCCAGGATAATACTTTTCAAATCTATATTAATTGGATCACCCTCAATACTAATAAAAGATATAATTTTCGTATCCTTAGTTTATATATAAAATAACTCCTTATTTTCATTACTAGAATAGTATTGGACTGAGCATTTATAGTCATTGATCACCTCTAATCGTAATCATTGGTGAATATTTAGCTCTTATGTGTGAATATATACATGATTGTTTTGTAATCAATATTAATTTCTCAAATAACTCAAAAATTTATGTGACACTATATTTTCAAAGTTAATATTAATTTATCCAACTAGTTATCTTGTGTTGGTTAGTAATGTTATGATCTTTTAACTTCCTTGATTCATATTCTTTGAATTTGTCATTCTGCATTAACACACAACCCAATCCCCTCATCAGAGTGTAACTAAATTACATAAAATTTTCTCCTCTAGTTGTTACTATGATAATATGGGTAGCAATAGTCCTTTTTATCTTGTTTAATCTCTATTCACATTCACCATTCCAGGAAAACATGACTCCCTTTTGAGTTATCTTGTTTATAGGGCTTGATAATCATGATATATTTCTCACAAATCAAAGACAATACCTTTGTAAACCATTGAAATTATAGGTATTCATAAAAGTTTTTATTATTTTCCATCAATAGATTTCTAATATTTTTGAAGGTTCCATATATATCCCATTGGTAGTTATGATATATCCAATGAATGAGACTTCCTTTACCATAACTCATATTTTTTTTACTTTCCATAAAACCTCTTTTATCTCCATGTCTTTATCACTATGTTCAGTTGCTCTTCATTATCCTCCTTGCTTTTGGATTATATTAGAATATCATCTATAATGATTGCCAAATATTTTTCATTGTAATATATAATTATTCTATTCATCATATCCATGAATATTCCTAGAGAACTAGTGATCTGAAAATGAATCACTACAAACTCGTAGAGCATGTTCCTCATAGGAAATGTGTCTTGGTAATATCCCCCCTCAACCTAAAATGGTAATACCCCGACCATAGATCCATCCTGGAGAATTAATTTTCACCACATATCAGATCATAAAATTTCTGAATTTTAGGATGAGTATACTTATTCATTATTGTTATCTTGTCGAGAACCTGATTATCAAGAAATATGTGTGTTGACCCATTCTTCTTCATAATGAAGAGGACTGGTTCACCCTACAGTAAATCACATTGGTATATGAACCCTCTATCTAGATTTTCTTATAGTTATTTCGATATATTTTAGTGTTCCCCAATATTCATTTTTATGTAGTTTCCGGGATTATTTTATCTCCCCATTTATGAAATCATTTGAATATTCTTCATCATGGCTATGAGAAAGCACTTGAAGTTCCTCTTGAAACCCATCAGTGTATTTCACCCCAACAGAAATGTATTTGAGGTTCATATACGCCATGGAATCAATAATTTTAGAGGCAGATGATGTCATATAGGAAAATAATATCCATTCATGTGATTTAGTTGTTATAGAGGACTAATCCTCCTGGAAAATGTACATAAACATTAGTATATTGAAAATAATGAGAGTTTTTTTACTTCTCGTGGATATTTTTTTTCACCATATAGGGAAATCCAGTCTATACACAAAATAGAATCAAAATCCACCAAATCTTTTCTAAAAATGATTGATAGAAATATCTACCAACAAATTGTTATAGGGTTGCAATGATATATGTGTGATAAAATAATATACACATTTTTTGTTTTCATAGACAGATCAACATTAATTTATTATTGTAGTGATTGAATAATTCTATTAGACACTCAGGATATAAAGGGATGTGTAGAACCATAATCAAAAAGAAAAATACATATTATTAAATGAGTTACTATTACACCCATCAACACTTCGTTGTTGGGATCCAAATCTATCGTTGTGATTGTAAAATTACTCCCTTTTTACCATGGAGTATGTTTTCTGTCCCCAAAAACCATTTTCATAGTTCATTGATTTAAAAATTGCCCTATTTTTTATGATAAAGAAATGAAAAATGAATTGTGGGTAGAATGGAGCATTCCATTCCTCTTTCACCTTAGTAGGTTTATCCTGTCGGAAATTTCATGTTATGGTCCCTTCCTGAACATAAATAATTTTTTCTTCCCCATTATGAAATTTCATGGGTTAGTCATTTGATCACATAGATAAGTGGGATGCTGAAATTTTCATGGAAACATTATATTTATCCATTTAATAGCTAGAATTAAAATCTTATTTGCAATTCTTTTCCCCATGATACCCTTTACATTCTCCAATATCCATTTTCTCATTTAGGGAATATTTGGAAATATCATCACAACTATTAAAGACATGGATTGCTAATGAATTATTTAAAAACGGTTTTAGCCCCCCAAATAATCTGTGATCCTTGAAATTGGGGGTAAAAACAAATCTTCAGGCATATCAAGAAAGTATTCTAAATTTTTACTCATTTTCTCTAATAGATTCATCACTTTGTTTCTTAAGGTGATGGAAATCCCATTGTACTTTTTCAGATATTTTATGTAATATATTTATAAAAAACTCATTTTATAGGATTCCTTCTACCCAATTGTTTCAAGATATTCCATATGATATGTTATATTGATCATTAAAAACCACATACAAGCTTCACCGTCAATATAATTTATTTCTAGAATGACATTCTCTTATTAAAAATATTAATGAATGTAGGATACATTCTTAATAGAGTTGATCCATTGTCAAATGATTATGTGATCAAATGATCCTTTAAATGTAATCATCATTTATCAAATAAAGGACTAAATTACATCTTTTTATTTTTTACACTGATTTGGATGCTTATCCTGATCAAGGATACTATTCATAAAATGAGTCATCTTTCTATGTAACATCATAAATTTTATGATTACATATCCCATAGGGATGGGAACCCCATTGGGGTGGTCATCACATTGCCTGTCACATTGATTATTTGACTAATTCATCCTATTTCTAGATATTGTCTAGAAAAAATGGAAATTAATGATGTTTAATTTGAAACTATTAAACACTAAAACATGAATTCAAATATATGGAAATTGTAACATTTAATCTAAACTTATTTCATAAATTATTAATTTCTATTATCCAATCTATGTTTTCTATGGTCTAGTTCATAACAAATATTCTTATGGGATGATTTTATTCCCATAAATGAGGTTCATAATGTGAATATGAATTTAAAAAAGAATATCTTATGGGAGTTTCAAACCAAGTGCGTAGTAAATCCCATATTCATGTACCAAGATATGATGGGTTAGTCTCGACACACCATTTAGGAGTTGTTACCTCTAGAAGCATCTACCCTAGATCATATCCATATCTAGTATCCAAATAGGGAAGTATTTTTACTATAATACAATTAATCTATAATTACACAATTTTAGTTATTTTTCATTATAATAATCATTATCCCTATGGATGTCTCTAAATTTTCAAATCTTACTCCTAAAAATGACTCATGTTTCCATTGATACCAACTATAACAACACTTATTGTTTATTTGACATTAATAATTGATTTATTACAAAAAATTAAATATAATATTTCTTAAATTATCATTAAGTATTGTTTTTTACAAAATTATGTGCATTTATAACAAATTAAACATTGGATATAACAAAATTATTAAATTATTTTTTATACTGCTTCTAAAATTGCTTCTATTTTAAAACATAAAGGGATAACCAATAGACATACTAAAGAACGGAGTGAGCTACAAATAATATTAAGTGATTAAACTTGGTATGAGGTGACACATGTTTGAAAATATTCATATAAATTTATAATATGTGGAAAAGGATAATAAACATGAATAATAAGTCATGATTTAACATGGTTGTCATAATGGAATCCTGGGAAATTTGGAATCAACATAAAACATTGCATCATAAACATAATTTAAGATTAATAGAAAATACATTAAGATGAAAAATTTCCATAAACGAATCATGTTCACTCTTTTTTCCATCTTTACATTTATTTAGAATTAACATTACCCACCGCATTGGAGCACAATTTAAATTCGGGAAAACCAATCACTTTTATATCATTATTTGGATTTTGTGTTTCACATAGATCCTACAACATAGATTCATTCATAATATTTTGTTATAAATGAAAAAGGAGTGTGAAATACATAAATTTTAGTCCCATTCCAATTATTTATATGTGTATAATGTTTTAAAACATTGATATGAAATGGATTTGGTATTCTCTATGCAAAAAATTTTCATGTAAAACAATATAGAAATTTTGTAAGCATTTTAGTTTCACATAAAAATTCATAACATGGGTTGATGAGAGTGAGGGAGGAATATAATAATATAAAAATAAAATGGTACAGAACATAGTATTTTAAAAAAAATCAATCATTTTTAATTGGAAATAGATGTCATAATATAAAAATGAAACTTGAATAAATAAGAAAATATAGGGATCTCTTACTTTAGTATATGATCAAAATACATTGGGGGGGGATTTTTGAGATCATAGGGGATCCTTGAGAAGACATTAGAGAGGTCAATTTGGGGTAAGGACATGTTCCATGGAATTTTAGTGAAGTAAAATCGGAGCTTAGTATGTTTTTGTTTGAATTGAGAGTTGATTTCTTTATTATTACCCAAACATATGTTTATGACTCTCCGTAATAAAATACCAAAACACACAAACATTCCCTCTACTTTTCCCATGGTTTGATTCATATGGGAGTGGTTTACATTATTTTATATGGCCAGGGGAAGAACATAAATAATTAATTTCTATTATATTTTGTTAGTGATACATATTCTTAATAAACTAATTTTAAAACCATAAATTATTTTAGGGGTTTTGGAAAATTATTAAAATATTAATCAAATTAACCAAAAAATTAATAAATCAAATTATTTTAAAATTAAAACACATTTTGTTAATGGATACCATTTTTATTTTTTATTACATAACATTTTTGTCATTATGATGTCCTAATACAAAAGAAATGTTTATAATGTATTTAATATTTACCCAAAAATTCAGCAGTATCAATTAAATATGAAAAGATCACCATTGGATAATTTTGACATTTTTATTCCAAAAAATAAAATTCATTTTTTCTATTTTTTATAAATTTTAATATTTTTACATTTTAAATAGTAATCGATATTTGTTATGAAATGTAAGGTTTTTTTAAAATTAATTTTCGACAGATAAAAATAGGATTCAACTTCTTTAAAATTATATGGTCATTTATTTTTGATAAAAATTATTTAATTATTTTATGAAAATATTATTTATTTTTATAATAAACTAATTCATCAAAATTAACATCTTAGTTAAAATTTAAAAGTAATAAAAATACCATTTGTGTTATATTGTATAAAATAAAAAGTAGTTATAAAATAAATATAAGAATATAATATTAACATTATTATTTTAATAAAATATAATATACAAATTCATATTATCATTTTCATGATTTATATTCCATTAATACACTATAAAACACACTACTAGAATGGTGGGTGTTGATGAAATTTTAATTGGGTGGTTCTTCATACATATTTTTGGTCGTGACCTTAAAGAGAATGAAATTTTACTATAGTAGTTATATTTCATTATTATATTTCTTTTTCTCATCTCAAGATTGGTCAAGTTAAAATCTTAGTGATCTTATATCCCCTAGAAGCTCTAATAAATTGTATTCACATGGTACGATCCAACTGGTTACAACCAACACATTTTTTATTGTCAATTGTATTTGTTAAAACATTATATTTATAAAAATCCTATAATATGTATTCAATGTATATTTTATCAATGTTAAATATTTGAAATAATCATTTAAATATAATTTTATATTATAATATTAAATAAGCTAATGTTTTTTCTATAATCATAATTGACAATAAATCGTTTAATTAAATAAAAAGGGAAATAATATCTATAATGGTGATATTCTTTTCAAATTTCCATGGATGTGGCTGATAATTAGTATTGTAAATGATAGTTAGGGTCAAGAAATATGACAAAAAACCCAAAACATTTTAGTTTTTAGCATTTTTTATCCATTACATTTTATCATTGACATGTATCACTATTTTACCTATACCATAGTAAACCATTCTTTTTTACCATGGTAAATTCATGCTTAATATAAATGAAAATGAACATACTAACTAATTTAGACCATAAAATTAAAACTATGTAATTCATTTACATAAATTAAATTCAAAATATTTGGTATTTGTTTTTTATAATTATCCTCATGTATGAAATGGGAAGGTATGTTTTTTAAATGAAAATGTTTATATATCGAATATCAATGTTAATTTGTTTCAGATTTTATTAAATTTCATTGATTTATGACTAGTTGGTCTAATTATATATTAATACCATTTTAGAATATAAGTTCACTGTTTAAATAATCTATATGAAAATTATGTTTTTAATTAAGATTCAATATTTTTTAGTATTCATCAATAAATGAATCATATCAGAAAAGTACCCCTAACAAACTGTAATACAATTTTTAGATCCCAATTTAAAAAATAAATTATATTATTTCATATAAATTCTAGAAAATGTTCAAATTTTATTTTTAAAAAATATGGTATAATAAAAGGAAAAATGTTTCATTTAGAAAAATATATATTTTTTCTAAAAAATAGTATTATTTATTATTATATGCTAACCAAAAATATTACATTAATTTTAATAAATATTATTGAATATTTTAAAAAATATATTTGATCAATATATTTTAGTAATAATGATTAATCTAATTATGTAATACAATATTCCATTCTGGGAATAAATACTTTTTTTATAAGAACTATGTCCTTATGATCAATTGGGATTTATTTTAATTTATAATTAATAGCTAACAAATTATTTATTTTTATAAACACGTGAAATCAATATATTTAAAATATAATTATTCTTACTAATCCCCACCATTCCAATGACATGATCATTGTTAAATAATAATATTTAATTGTTTGTTCATGGTCGTATTTCAGAAAAACATATACTATTGAAGAGATAAAAATCATTTGAAATTTAAAAATACTATAAAACCACAAGGTGTTACAATGTATGATTTGTTTGGATAGGGAATGTGTTTACATTATTCATTTGGATTTTTTAAATAATCCTTAACTTCTCAAAGAATAATTTACATTCTTGTTGTCACTCAACATTACAATTAACCAAATATTCATATGATTTATCATGAATATTATTTTTAAATAAACTATATGTCATTAATATATTTTTTATTATATTGTGAATGCAATAATTTTATATGGGGAAATTACTATTATGATTTTTTCTATACTCGATATGGTAACTTTTTGATAATTCATTTTTTAAAAAACTAATTAAATCATTCAAAATATGAGGAAAGAATAAGAGATAGATATACAATTGGGGCCCAGTTATAGATATCCCACTGATGCATCATTATTCTCATGATAAAAATTAGTTAGATAACCTGATTTTAATGAGATTCCTTTGTATATATACCCATTAGTTGTAATCTCTATTGTGAATGGTCGTGACTATAGAGGTATCTTGATTCCTAACACTATCAAATCCAATAATTACTCATTTTTTCTTTTAGAATTCATTCATTATTATCAATTCCATTTTATAAATGATATTATATATTTATTTATATCATTCATATTTTATTAATTTTAAGAAATATTTTTCAGTTATATGTCATGACATCTTTATTATTCCTTATATAATCATGATTCTCAAATTATTTAAACTGTTTTTCTATTTAGTTAATCAACATTTAATTTTTATTATGGTTATTTATTAATTATATATTCCACTCTAATTATCCCTTACTGTTCAATTGATATATCATTTATCCCATTATTAAGAGTCTAATAAATACATTTTGAATGTATTACAAGTATATGGTAGAAGGAATAATGGTATTCTTGAAAACATTAGGCTATAAATTTTTATTTGGATTATAATATTGTAATTATATATTTATTAAAATTACTATTAAAAATAAATTATTCTATCAGTTGTCTTGTGATAACATATATATTATTCCTATATAATAATGTAGACTCTTGCTCTGTTATACTATGTTCTGGGTCACTACGGTAGGTATCATAGCATGTATTGTAAAAATAGTGGGTTATAGATATAGGTAAAAATATTAAAGAAAAACCCCGATGATATAATTTTTGGATATGAAGATAAATACATCATACTATTTTGGTAATGTATAGATTATATGGAATTTCATAGAAATACATTCCTCTCTTGATAATATATTTATACATAGATTTGAAATATATTTACAAAGGGTAAGAACTATAAAAAAGGATTTTATGTATTGACTCATGCTTTAGATTGTCCATGAAAATTGGACTAACTATGCACATAGATTAACAGTCTCAGGATGTAAACATTGGATTATTCACATTTTATTTTTAATATATATGAAGTATTTTACAAAATTATGATAGTCTATGTCCTAGGATAAACGTGGGTTTTATGTGACATAAAACATTTTTTAATTACATAACTAATTGTACTTAATTATATGTTTTTCTAACATGGATTATTTTTATCACACTATGATTATTGTTTCGATCAGACCATAAAACCCGAGAGAATCTAGTTAAAAGTGAAAATGATTAATAATGTTGTAAAAATGATTAATAAAATGAAACTATTCTTATAATAAATAATATCATGATTATTAATTACTATTTATCTCATCATTTGACTAAAATCAATACTTTAACGAACACATGAAATCGCCAAAAATTTGAAGGATGTTGTTCACTATGAGTTAGTGTGTATGAGACCATTGAGAAAACATTGATGGAATCATTCATGTTAGATATTATGAATGAGATAATAAATAATATTTCTCAATGAAACAAGAAAATGTTTTATATGTCAAAAAGCATCATAAATTAATCAATTTATTATAGAAGATGAAAAATATTATATAAGGAAATCAACTTCATCCAATAAATATATTTATTGTTTTTTGTATTAATTGTGTCTAATTATAGAATTATCCTTGTCAATTACATATTCCTAAGGAAAACACATAGAAAAATAATGGAATCATGTAGAAATAAAATGGCTAAAATATTTGTCTTTTGAAATTGTAGAATTTTTTTACCATTGGTAAATTATTGTTGTTAATCTTGAAACATCTAAATATTGTGTAAAAAATAGATTAATAAATTTTTTCAAAATTTAAATGTTCTTAATACTATAAAATGTGTATGATTATATGTTTTAACTTTAGATAAAATATATAAACATTTATTTCGGGGGAATATAAAATCATTAATGATATTTCTGAAAACAATTATGTGATTTCGGACTAATTGTTTAGTATATGAAAAATTTATTTGAGGAAGAATGAATATATATTTTTTATACTTCTATTTAAAGGTAATTATAATCATCAGAGTTGATATTATCTTTATATTAATTTAATTATGTGTAAATAATCATTGATAAAACATGTTTGGTAACAACACATTGCATCTGGTAAGGCCGATGGTCTTGAATACACAATTAAATTGTGGAAAATATTTTCTTACTAACATTTGCCTACACTATTTGAGGGTAATTATGTAATTTTTTCATACGTTATTTTATGGATAGATAATAAATTTGAAAAATTGTTATTACATTTGTGTTTTATAAATTAATTTAATATATTGTATAACATTTTGAAACTATATTTGTATTGAAATGCATTAAGAGTTATGTGGATAGACATGTAACATTTTTGTGGTACATTAATTAAACGAAAATTTTAGTTCATCAGGAATAAAAATTATTTATATATATATTTATTTCATGGAGTAAAAGGTAAATTGGAATCTATGTACATCCAAATAACGAAATGGTTCATTTGAAATCAAATAAAATGAAGAATATATTCATTATAATCTCAATTCAATGTAGAAAAATTAATTAACATTATGAAATATATAATAAAAAAATATTATTATCATATTAAAATAATATCTTAAGAATTAACTGGTCTCTTAAATCACCTTAAATTTTTTTCCTTATTTATCAATTAATTTATTAGTCACTTTCATTTGATCACTGATATATTTTACTCCCTATAAAAATTTACACATTTATTTGATATACACATCAATCATTTCCACAAACTTTCTCTAATATAGAAACCATGATAGGTGTTATTATAAATGTCATTTTTAATTACCTTTCTCTACTACTACGATGATGTTTTATCAAAAAATTTACGATGTGGGATTTCAATAATTTTCTAATTCAAATATAAACCCCATAATATAAAATCGGATATTCTAATTTACCTGATTAAATTTATTGATTGTATGAAAAAAGAATCAACATTATATTTTAAAGGGGAATATCATGTTCAATATAATATATTCTAAGTGAAACCAATCATATAATAGAATAATACACTATGAGACATTATTTTATTTTTCTTTTTAAATAAATTTAATATCCCTGATGTCTTAAAAATAACGAAACACATTGTTAATGAAAATCATAACACTCAATTAAAATATATTTATTTAAAACAATACTATTATAACATTGATATTAATATGGAATGTTAGAATATTAATAACTAATTTATAATAATTAATTTTTATACATATATGAAACAATTAAATAGTTATCCATTTTATATAAATGAAATAATACTTATTTGATAGAAATATAATTTTTTTCAAATAAACTGTAATTTTCTAAATAACAGTATAATCAAATTTTTCATGAAAAATTTAATATAATTTTTTTAAAAATTTTCATGAAAATATAAAATTTATCATTAAAATATATATATATATATTAACTTATTCGAATTTTTACAAATTTTATGAAATCATTAATTAATTAAAAATTATTGAAAATAATTATATTATATAGAAAATATATTTTCATTTCAATTGTATAAAATATTAAATTTTATTTTGAATTTGTTTTCTAGTAAAATTAGTTCAATAATATTACAATTTATCTTATTAATTTCATTATTTTAAATTTTAAATTTATTTCTAATATAATATAATTTTAAAATCACCAATGTTTTCCTTTGGAAGAACAATTTTTTATATGTTTATATAGATTTAATTTTATATTGAATTCTACCACATATAGAAATTGAATTTGGGGAAATGGAATACATTTTTGGAATAATCTCTATAATGATTATATAATTAGTTCAAAATATTTTTTCAACAATAATGAATAGTGAAACCATTAAAAATATATTATCATGGTTATGATAAAATGCGTTTACTATGGTTCTTAAACGACAACGATAAGTGTTAAAAATGACAAAAATCATGTTATAAGACAATTTTTGACCCATGTTTCTACATTACGTTTATAATTACCCATTTCATAGGATTTGGGAAAGTTAAAAACAATGTTACCAAATTATCATTTCAAAATTTCAATTTCCGTCCTCTCTGACATTTATAAAATTCTATAACACGAATCTCATATTCACACATACTACCCATTTTTTATACCATGAAATGAAAAAATAAATTCCATCATCGTAGAAAACATTTTAGATTAATTATTTTCATAAAAAATATATAATAAAAATTCTTTTGGTGAAATCATATAGATGTTTTCTGAAGAAGTGGTATCATTTATAAATGTGGATTTTATTATATATTTTTTCCAACACATTAAAAAAATATTAAACAAAGTATATATAATAACATAATATATATATATATATTATGATGTTATTATTTTAATTTAATTACTTATATCCATCTTCTCATCATTCAAATAATAATTTAATCCATCGATCATCTATAATGAGGACTATCACATTACAAACTCATATAGTTATTTTTCCATCCCCACCATTCATGGAATGATATAATGATGGATTAAACATGTGAATACAATATTTTTGATAATATTACAATTATAGAATTATAATATGAGATATACGATATTCTATTCTATTCAATTTGAAATACTATGAGGGTTCTCATTTGTACAATGGACTATCTCCTCACAAATTGATGTAATTAAGTTTTCAAATATGTTTTTCTTGGAAGGTAATAAGGTTAATTAGAATGAATATATTATCAGTAAATAAAATTATATTTTGCCTTAAAAATTAATATATCAATATATTTCATTCATTTCACCCATTAATGTAATGTTTTCATCACTCGACCGTGCATACGGTCTACCGTGTCTACAAAGACATGTGATAAAATTTCCATGTCAATCAATAATGAAATTTTCTAAAAATTTATATAATTATTAAATATTATATTAAATATATTAAAATCACTATAGAGATGATTGATAGATTCCCAAGATACTTAATGAAAAATTTCCATGAAAGGTCATGCTTGAGATTTTATGGAAATTAACCCCTTGACAAAGTCTAATAATGGAATATAAAAAATAAACTTGTAATAAGTTGTTATAATGATCATATATGATATTATAAATATTAATATCATTATAGAATAAATTAATATAATGTTTAAAACATTTAAAATGGTCAATAAATCATTTTCAATTGAAGAAAAATCATTATGCAAGGGACATCAATGTAGTTTCCCATTAATGATTTATATTGTAATTTTATACACCTAATTTCATTATGATAGTGTGTAAATTTTACAATTTTTATTCAATAACATGAAATACTCATACTTCATCTTATATTAATTTTTAATATGAATTATTAATACATTGGGGATCTAAAAAAATTGACAAATGGAAATGAATTTACTATCTCAATTTTTTATTGAGTTATATTACCTAATAATTTCCATTTTAATTTTGTGATTTTGTGTTCATACACATTTTAGAATAATATGTTTTATAGTAAACTATTTTATATGTGTTTACATTTTATTAAGATAATTAAATATTTTGTTAATTCTCACAACATCATTGTGATACATCCAATGGTTTATTATATAATCTGATTGTATTCAATATTGAATATAGTACAACATATATTGATGGAATATATTAGATAATTTAATAACAAAACCCCAGTTATTTCTTCACTTATTATTAATATTTTTTTCATGTAACAGTATTATATTCCTCTCTTTCTTTTGTATAATGATTGAGATATTTTTTATAATAAATTTTGACATCATTATACTTTTCCGACGAAATTGATTTTCAATTGAAAACCATGTTTCCTAGAAATGTTTTCTAAATAATGTTTAACTGTTAAAAATTATTTATGAAATATATATTTACCCATATTTGAATATATAATAATATTTATATTTGATATTCATGTAATTTTAAACTCAAGTAATATTTAGAATTTATAATATATAAGGTAATAAACATTGTTTTATCCTCTAAAACATGTATAAAATATCTTACTACCATAATAACACAATGTATGTAGCCTTATAATAAATTTTTTCATGATTATAATTAATTAAAAAAAATTAAAGCATTTTGATCCTTTACTTTTAAAAGAATAAATTATATTTGAAAATGTTTTCTCACTCAATTGTGTTTGTATTTAATTTTTTGGGTATTTCAATTCATCATCATCATGAACCCTTTATTGTTATTATGATATATATAGGGTTTCTTCATGATTCCATCATAATTATTTTTCTGGATTTTTTATGATCATTTTGGGGAAGGAATGATATACACATCACATTCATGATTATTTTTTGGAAATCATTATATTTCACTTAAAATATTAACATTATAGTTATCAATTTAAATTATATTTCTCTTAAATATAAAAATTTATTATTATATTCACAAATATTTGAGAAAACATAATTCAAATACACATAATATATTTTACATTGTAACTTACATGATTGAATAAGGAAATTATTTTCAATCCATATTCCATACTCAATATATTAAGTATTTGATAAAAAATATTGTTCAATACATGTATAGATTATATGATATATGAGGAATGGAATCGAAATTTGTATATGGGTGCTTCAGAGTTATAAATATCCCCTACATTAATTAGTAGTTTAATTGAATAGATATTTTTTATGGACTCTTTTAAATGGGATTATATTTTATACCTACCAATTAGTTTTAAAATATCTTATGAAGGGTCTTGATAGTAGGCTTATCATGATTAATGAGATCACGATATCTAATATTTAATAATTTTAAATATTATGTATTTAGTTATTTTTTACTATGATATATTAATAATATTATTATTATTTTTTGTATTTCATGATTAATTTATTGAAAAAATGACTTTTGTTTTCAGTTATTTACCTTTCCATGTTGTTTAATCTATATTTAATCATGACTATAAAAAAATTTAAATGGTATGTGTATCCACTTATTTACCTATCCATTTTTATTAGGAATACTAACTAATGATATATTTATTTATATATAACACTTACATATAATTTGTGCTCATCCTTATATTTTTCCCTTTTCTAGGAATCCAGGAAGTTCAATAGAAATGACATACAAGGATTTGGAAAACATAAAAATGATATTTTGATTAAAAATAATTTTTTATTTTTTTATTAAATTATTTTATGGGGAATATGGGTGTTTCAATATTACTAAGTCTAAAAATCAATTTTGTACATTGGGATATGATCACTTATATCACAAGACAATGTAATAATACAGACACTAGCTCTATACTATTGGGGTCAATGTTGATACATGTACCATCCTCCTACAATCAAAATATGAATTATCATTATCATATTCCACATTCATTCCCTCATGGATAATTATACATTTTCTAACACACCTTTGGATAATTTCATTTCAATAATAATTAACTCTCCGACCATACATAACATTAAATATATTGATATTTTCAATCATTAAAACATTCAATGGTGTCATAAGAATATGAGAATGATAATTTTTGTTGCAGAAAACAAGTTCCCAAATGGTAAGTGTCACACCCACATAGCTCTAAAAAATAATAATATCTGAATAAATTTTCCTCTATATTCTAGATAGTCCACTTATCATATATTTATCAATGGATAAAAATTGTAACAAGTATTTTCTAATAAATGAAAGCATGATAGAGACATCCCTACACATCGAAGGTTATACAAGAATCATGATAAGAAATTATCATATATGAATCCATATGAAACATCATTATATCATTTAGGTAAATCCACAAAAATACATCCCCTCAGATCAAATCAGGAATCCCAAATAATTATTTCTATATTTATCAGAAATTCCATGATCATCCATATAATTTCTTAACGTCCCTGAGAACATTATTAACTGTTGATGAATTATTTTGTAATGTACTACCATTTAAAATGGAAAAAATTCTGTTGTGGAAGAAAACCAGTATGATAACAAGTCTCAACCTTCACCTTTTTTTAGGCTAAATATATAAAAATGATCTGTAACTGAGTTCTTCAATATAGAACACACAAAAAATTTTGTCCTGAACAATATATCTTTTCCATTCTATGATGCCCCACCGATGGTGAACTATGGAAATCATAGATAACCAACTCAATCATAATATATGAAATGATATAAACCCCCTGAAATAGAATTATACAAAATATATACTAACACCAACACTTTTATGAATCACCACAAACAAGTTAGTCACATGAAAATAATATTTTGGTATCACCAATTCGAGACGTCACCTCTAATAGAACCAAATATGTATAAACCATCATCTTGTAAAGGTAACCCACAACATCCCATAATCCCATACTATCTTTCCTAACATGAACTCTTTCATATCATCATGATTATAAAAAGGCATTCATAACACAGCCTATAGAAATCATTTTCAACGAATTATCCATGACATTTCCCTATTTTGGGTTTATAAAAATCATAAAATTGTAGTCATGTTAGAACTCTATCAGTCATCAGTAATAAATATTTGTTAAAACCAAATACAATAAATATTTGGGAATCTTATTTTCTATGAAAAACATTAAATTGATATCATTGGGACTTTACAACATTAAATAAAACAAAACTAGAATATTCTTTAAATCAAGTGTGGAGTAATTTCATTCATGATTTCATAAATACTACAGAAGATATTATCTTTTTACACCCTTTTATATCATGAAAAAAAAACAAGTATACATGGAAATATATTAAAATAGAAAAAAAACCTTCCTCTAGAAAAGGAATAGGCAAATCACAGACAATCTTATCAATCAATAAAATGAATGAAACAAAAAAACAACAAGTGCACAATAATTCTTAATCATTTATATTATGAGTTTTCTTAATATATAGAATTTAAGAGAAGTTATATATGACATAAAGTAGTAGAAAATAATACTATTTAATCTTTATAGATTAGCAATAGGTTTCGAGGATACTAATAAAACTACCATAAGAATTCCCAATGGATCAATATTTTCATTATTTGGAGATATGACAGCTCTATTAAAAAGTTCTCATAATCCCAAAAAACATAAATCAACAAAAACATAATCAAATTATGAAATAATATAACTTGCAACATGGATTTTCTAGGATCTCCATGATTATTCACAAGGACTATAAAATTAATGAATCAATTTATAAATACCATGATGGAATTATATAAAAATTCATAGAAAACTACATTTACCAACCTCATGAACAAAACTCATCCATTTTCTAAACTGAAAAAAATTATAAAAAATCAAAATGCCCATAATGAAATTTAAAATCTTTATTGTAATTTCATAATACTCTAATTGTATGTGATATATTTTAGACTAAAATGTGATATTTGGGGACTAAATTTCCCCAATCTATTATTCATATAAATCAGTAATTCTAAAAAAGGGTAATGCATATTCAGTAAATGTAGATCAAATAGAGATAATCAACTCACATCCTCAACTTTACAACTTTCATAAATAAAAATCTAATATATCATCACCAAGGGGACACAATATGAATGATTGATTATCTCTGTAATAGATAATGATTCCAGATCCATTTTTCTCTCAATATAGAAGGGGATGTTATATAATCTGAAATAAATTTACTATAAACATCGGGTTACAATTTTATTCCAAACAAAATCATTTTTCATGGGTGATGTGTTATAAAC
The DNA here is from genome assembly GCA_963277665.1 of Viscum album. Lineage (NCBI taxonomy): Eukaryota > Viridiplantae > Streptophyta > Magnoliopsida > Santalales > Viscaceae > Viscum > Viscum album. Next base: position 2,125,263,520 of record OY728126.1, on the reverse strand, counting down.
TATCATGTAAATAGAGTACACTACAATTCAAAAACCCTGGAAAAAACCTATGACTAAACCTCCTTAGTAATCTAAATCAACTCATCCAAAAATGATTATAAGAAATCAATAAGACTATGGCCTATTATTAGGGACATTATAACTAATGACAACTACCTAACCTATATAATTTTTATTCTATATGAAAATCCTACCAAATTAATAAATGTAAACATACACCAAGCATATTGAATACATTATATAGATGATGTTTTATGGATGTATCCTTAATTTAATGAATTATCCCTATGAGTAATACTACACCTGAACATAATAAAATTAACATGAAAAATCATTAATGTAACATTGAATACAAACTAGTTTACAAAAAAATAATGGGCCTGGAATAATCTACACCTTATGTCCAAAATAAAAAATAACGGTAGATTTAATAAAAGAATTTGTAGCTATAAAATGAATCATGGAATAATAACATGAAAAGAACATGAATACAGTTCCTATTATAGCATATTTATCACTCATTACGTGAAATGATAAATGATGAATATGACCTAAACCACATATGTGGCCTCTATTTCCATAATGGACAATAAATGCATAGTTTTTACCTCAACATTATCCTTTAGGTTGTGGGGCATCATTGGGATGTCATTATACTCTAAAACCCCCCACCGGGTTTCTCATATTATTGAAAATGCTACTATTTATAATGCATTGACTCTGACTACAATAAAGGCTTTTCTTGAAATAAGGATCATGTCGGAAATTGAATGCCAAAAAATTTTAAGATCTCTTTATTTTTATGGTTGTGAAATTTGTAAGAAAATAAAACCACACCAGTCATGATCGGAATGGAAGAAGATCTACTGTCTATGATGAAGTGGGTTATATTGGGTTCAAACCTCATCCCAACATACTGAAATCTATTTTGAAAAAAATATAATGATTTCATATTCACATAACATATCTGTTAATAGATTTATGGAATACATTACCATGATATCTTGTTTACAACAAAAATACTTTATAATATTTTACTTCCACATAACCTCATGAAATAACATCCTTATAATTACGGTGACCATGCTATGGGTCATTAGGTGAAATTTCTATTTCAAATTCAATACCCAATCCAATTAATATGGATAATGGTATGATGGATAAAATATGATGATCTTATAGTGGATAATAAACACTCTAACACTGGACCCTTATTAAAGGTTAAGGATTTCCGTTCGGTTTTTCACCCTTTTGGTGGATCATACATACACTGCTTAAATATGATACATGAAAGACGTCCATAAATTGGTCTATGAATACATAAGGAAAAAAATATACCACTTCCAAGATGATCTAAAAAACATAACCAGAGAAGAGGAAACATTCTTCCCCCAATGAGAAGGCATCAAACTAAAGTCTATCTCTACCTCATTCTATAAGACAACACCCATATGATTTTAGGGACATTCTCACTAGTGAAAACTACCTAACCTATATAATGTTATTCACTATATTGATCACCTATAACACCCATATGATTTTATTTCGTGTGAACCTCATTGGGTTTACAATAATGATTAATATAAAAATAAAAATGGAAAATGTAGTCCATAAATTTTAACAAAATAAAATATTATGGTAGATTAATTAATTGATTATTTTATTTCTACACATTTCCCATTGTCTTACAAAATTTAATAACATGTTCACAACAACATGATATATGATCCTTACAATTTTATATGTACTACAAGAATCATCATAATACTTATAATGTGCAGTTGACATCATATTCCTTGTGTTATATTATAAATGGCTATAATATCACATATCCTATTGATCCCCCTAGTATACAGTACATAGTATTCCCATCTAAAAAAATTTCCCATACAATCCATTTATAATATCTAGTCACAATATCTAATCTCAATCTGATCTTTTTACAATCACATTTGATTACACAATGTCTTGAAAATATCACTTCTAAGATGCCATACTTATGATGGAAATAAAGAAGGTGAGACATTAACCCCAAAATCCCTATCCAATTTCCCATGGGTTAACAAGTTGCACTGTTGATATATCATTTAAATAAATAGATGGAACTACACTATTAAAAATTATATGAAAGAGATAAGAAACAAAATCTTTAGAGAATAGGAATAATAAAAAAAATAGTTATCCAAATTAATTTATGTTAATACAAAAACTAAACAATTAAAATAAGAACTAAATGGAAAAAATGAAATGCAATTAATATGAAATATGGTAAAAATTCATATATAGTCAACAACTACTCAATGATAGTAACATCTACAAAAATCCTGTAATAATTATAACTGACATAAAAAAATATTTTATTTATTTGGAGGGAGAATTAATAGTTTACCTAGTATTATACCCCTTGAAAATTATAAATAAAAATGATACATAAATGTACCTAAGAACAAATAATATATTAATTATTCTGATTTTCCAAATAAATAGTTACTAATATTTTTCCAAACTCAAATTTGGATCACACACCAAATAATTCCTATATGTATCCAATTCAATATTAAAAACATTTCATTAACTGAAGGTATAATTATTCATGTTCTCTATTTTTTCTCTCTCTCATATACCAATTTCACATATAATATTATCATCCTATAGAAAATTATGTCTTATTTCATGTGAGTGTGGACTAAATACTTCATCTATTTATCTTGCATATGGCATTAAATGTTCTATTATAATCTGTCAACAAATCCTTCATATCATCATCTCCCAAAAAAATGTACCCAATCACATGTCTATAGTCACATATATCCTATGTTAATTTATTATTCTATGGTCACATATATCCAATTAATGTAGAACTATTAGAATCTATATCCAGCATGACAAAATAAATGAATGTGTCATAACTAATGTTATTTCATTTCGCAAATAAATTAATATATTAAATTGTTTCTATCATAAACAATAAATGAAGGCACCATAACGTGCATAATTGGGTAAAAAGTCATTCATATTGTATTATTTCATATTTATATGGTTTTTAATATCTATAATGGCTGATTAATTATTTTTCGTGAACTCTTGTAAAACAATCATAGGTCCATGTTTGTTGTGGGGGTTGTGGTCTGCCTTTGTGTTTCCAAATTAAAATGTCTTTAGAAAAATATTATAATATATGGTGTGACCTATTTGGTGTAACCTTACAATCCATAGCTAACAAGCCTCGCAAAAGGCCTAAAAGAACCCTTATCTTGTAAACAAGATTTGATGTTTCAAGTTAAGGGTGTGGCGATAACCCATGCCCAAACATCAGGATGAGGCCACTATGTTAAAGTGGTAAGAATCAACGATTGTATGATTGTGATCAGCTCTGACTAGACATATCAATATATTAGAGAATGTAGCATTGAAATTCAAATTTTGGCCTTCTACCATTAGAGGTATGATGATTATCTCATCCTCTATAGTCATGAAATTTTATGATACTTATAAATCTCATTCATTCATATATTCTATAATGATATTTTTGATGGAATTAATCTTATATCTTATCATGTCCTTGATGGGTCTTACCACTACATTCGGATGAACGAAGAAACATAATATCAAATGCTCTAAGGTTTACATCATTATCAATGATCATAATTTCAGGATAATTTTTTTCTTGTACTTTATATGTTCGACCACATCATTTTCAGGGGTTGGATGGTTATTTATAAATCCAAAATTAATTTCTATCATTATTAGTTATACTTTTGTTTACTTTTTTGGGGTTTAATGTCATATTTCATTTTTATAGGGATCCTAGAACTAGAAGAGTAGTGATTGTTTCTTCTCAGGATAGAATGATATGATGCCTTTTTTATAGGTGTTCATACATGTCTTAAACCATGATTCGTGTAGTCTGGCCCAATCTCGGTTGTATGAGCACCCTAATGATTTTTAAATTATTTTTTCCAAGTTACCTTCATATAATACATTTTTATTTTTTATCCGTGTTCATTTATGGATAAATATCAAATTGATTTTTTCATACGATAGGGATCATAATGTGTGGAATTATCATAATTATTTGCATGATGTTCACAAGTCTAGAGGAAATATTTTTTGTAGTCTTTCAATACAAGCTTCAGTAGTTTTACAAAAGAATAATGAATATGGAGTGATCCATTGTTTTTTAAATTATTTAATGTATAATTATGATACTATTCATATATTGTAACATATTCCTATGATTAATGATATATTTTTTTAATTTAGGCAAGCAAGATGTTTTTATATGAATAATCCACAAAGGAGGTTACATTATTTAATGGTCTAAGGGAATGATATTCTTAAATATCAATTAATAGTTGATGTGGAAATTGTGAGTATTTTGTTATTCCCTTTTTTAATAGTATTTCTACATCATCGTCTATGGATTTGATGAACTATATCATTTTTTAATTCATGAAATATTTTATGATCCTTTTTTGGGTAAACTTTTGGTGAACTCAATATTAGTGGATGAATATTTGGATCATATAGATATCATCCTCATAACATTATAGGAACATAATATCTATACAAATAATTATAAATGTGAGTCTTGTATTAATGGGGAAATGTTCTTAGGATATGTTATATATGAATGGTTAATATCCCTATATCCAAAAATGATTGAATAAATTATGTATTTGTATCTACCTAGAAATGTTTTGGATTATTAGAGATTCATTTTTTTAGAATTATATTACTATGTTTATTTTGATAAATATCTAAGAATGAATCTATGAATATTTATTTAACTCGTTCGGATATTATGTTCAAATGTAATTAAAATATCCACAAACCATCTGAGGAAATGATGGTTAGATTGTGTTCAGATATAATATAGAATCATTAAAACCATTTTTGTTATATGTTATTTTCTATGATGCATCATGAATTAGATTAGTAAGCATTATGATATATAGAAAACATGTAGTGGTCTATGTATCCCATGAACTAAATATTAATTAGATGAATTATCCCAACCATGATTTCAAGTTAGTTTCTATGATACATGATCTAAAGAAATGGTGCCACTACCTCTTCGGTGATCAGTTCACTTTGTATTTAGATCATATGTGTCTCAAATATTTCTTCACACAAATATACATGAAAATGATGCAATGATAGTTGGTTGAGTATCAACATACATTAGATTTTATTTATTCTAATGCACAGGGAAATGGGAATACTTTCACACATGCACTATGAATGAAATTACCCACAAAATAATGAATGTAACAGTTGGGGGAGTTTATTTTTATGTGTTTTTTCCTAAAATATGTCTGGATATGTTTGAGGATAACCTATATGAGTTTCAACAATTTATTCACCCAAATATACATGAAAATGATGCAATGATATTCAGTTGAGTATCAACATATATTAGATTTTATTTATTATAATGCACATGGAAATGGTAATATTTTCACACATGCACTAAGAATGAAATTACCCACAAAATAATGAATGTAATAGCTGGGGGGGGCTTCCTTTAATGTGTTTGTTTCCTAAAATATGTCTAGATATGTTTGAGGATAACCTATATGAGTTTCACCATTTCTAGAAATATGAATTGGGGATACATTATCAGATCTTGATAGGGAATTCAATAATCATCAATTACCAATGGTTTTTTAATATCCTCGATTAGGTGGATATTTTGAGTAAATCATCATGGATTCTATATTAGGACATCTACTATATAATCTATTCAGTTTTTCCAATATGTTTGATAAAATTGTTGATGGAATGTTTACATTGTTATATAGTGTCTATTCACTAATGGAATACATATATGTACCCTGATATGGGAGGTTATTACAATTTTTATGGATTATTTGACCATAAATAGCATTTATGTCAATGTTCCATACATGTTAAATTATTGATAGAGAGTAAAAAGGGCCTTTCATGTTACTTCATCAGTTACCAATTTCAATTTTCATGTGGGATGAGTTAACTATGAAATTCATTGTTGGATTATCACATTCTCATTGAGGGAGATATATAATTTGGTTGATCATTGATAAGAACAAAATATAATCTAATTACCATATTAATAAATAGAAAATTAATGTGTAATATGTTAAGAACATTTTTGTCTAGGAAATCATAATTCTCTATGGATTTCATTATATAGTTTCTTTTCACAAGTACAAACATTTTAAAACCTTGTCCAATATTTTATTCCAAGAGGAAAGGTCTCCCTAACTAATGATTTGTATGAATTATAAACCAGATGATCAAAGATAATACTCAATGTGATATTTACCTTTTTAGGATATAATTTTATCATGTAGGATTGATTTTTTCATTTCGTGGAAAATATTTATGCATTTGGTTCAATTTACAATAACAGTAGTTATCATTCCTTAATGGATAATGTCTCCCATTTATGAAAGGAATTATTGGATACGTAGATCTCCCTTGTGTTGTAAATATCTTGTAGAAACAACATTGGATGAACCGGTCATTTTTAAAGAGAAAAAAAAGGAATAGTGGATATTCATGATGTTAGTGATGAAACTATGTCTATTGAAGTCATATGAATAGAATTATCATCACCTTCTATGGTTTATAATAAACGACTGGATTTCACACATGGTATGTAACTTCATTTAATATCATCCATTCAATATATATGTTATGTTTTAATAATTTTTTTGGATTTTTTATTCAATCCATAAACATGAATGATTGATTATATGTTGTAAATTTCATTATATTTTTAATTTGAGAAAGAATTAATTTAATGATTTTTAATTGAGGTTTTATCAACTGATTAATTCTCATTTCATTGAATGGTAGAATATAGATCGTATACCTAACACCTCACTTGTTGAGAAATTAATTCTTATTAGTGAATTGATGGATATGTTTTTGTGCTATAGAATACTTCCTTCAGTGCATTTATTATTTTAGTGTTGGTAGGATATTCATGTTACATGTGAAGAGAATTATCGATGAGGCTATATTGGACTTCTAGTTTATCAACACCAAAAACATGAGTTCTTTATATGTGAAAAATTATTTTATAAAATTGAGAATTATCACACTCTAACATGTTTAATTAGGTAATTAGTATCTATTTTAATTATATTTTCAATTTATATGGTTTAGGAGATTGATCATGTATTAAAAATGAGTTCTATGACATTCTATTAAAAAACATCTTGGAGCATGTCCATGATGATTGTTGCATGGTGCTGGTGAATTTCACATGTGATAAGAATTTATAAACCATGAGTTATGAAGGTTGTGTTCCTTAGCATGGAAACTAGTCATGTCATAATGTTCAACATCCAACAATCCTCAACACGGTCAGGGTGGAGCATAGGTCTTGTTCGAAACATTGAAGGTTCTGAGGCCAAGGATTGACCAATCCCTATGGATGACCTCCTATCATAGGTCAGTATTCCATGGATGTATTCCACATGAAATTATGGTGAATTGATTTACTTTATAAAAATTATTTTCCATCACTTAAACTATAGAGGATGGATACTAAATGTGTGTACCACCATAATGAGTGGATTTAATAAATCACTCGACTATTTTCCCCTGTATATAACATTTTTTCTCTATATTTTCCTTGATTCCAATTATAGTGTTCCAGAATATGTGTATGGATATTCTTTTCTCATATAAAAATGGATTTTTTTCATTTATCATTTAATGGATCATTAATGATCTTGGTTTCTGTGAAATGGATAATTTTATCTCACATCACAGTTATTGATGGAAACAATATTTTATTTTTTCATGATTTTGGTTCCATTATATATTTGATATATCTCTTTATTTAACATAGGGTATTATAAAACTATTTCGTTTGGTTAATGGAATACAATTATATAAAATACTTTTGGGTGGTTTTATGTAATTTAAAATGAATCAAAACCAAGGTCATCCTTGAAATGGTCACCCGAGCTAATCCGCGATAAGGCCCGAAGGGAATTCTTTATTCTTATGGGCAGGAAATTAGTGCCATGCATCAATATAAAGTAGTTCGGAATTATTTTCCAATAAAAAAGACACACAGACATATATATATATATATAAACTAAAAATTAATATGTAAACACTTAACAGGGAAGAAATAATAGAGTTTCATAGAAACAAATACATCTATGTGACAGTATGGGCCACCCCCAATCATGGATCCACACTCCCATTAAGAGAGATCCAATACTAAAAGAAGATGAAATTAATATTATAATGTACAGGTGAGAACCAAAATGATTTGTTGGAATTCCAATGATTAACTATGTCTCATGCCCCATTTCTAATGTGGAATCCATTATTTCTAGTTTTCAAATAGAATACATGAAGAAAATGTTTTCTACTATTTTATTATAAAAAATAATGAGACTATATTTAAAAAAAAATTCCCATTTCACTTCCCAAAAAAATTACAGAAAAATATAATTGCTGTAAATAAATTATATTAAAATATCTATAATTATGGAAGTGGTATTTAACAATAAAAATCCATTTAATGGTGTCACAAAGGAAAACAGAAACATACCACTTTGTTATCATGTGTGTTTTATAAAAATCCATAGAGTGACAAACGGACATACTCAGTTAAGAACCACCATCCTAATTATAGTGATCCCTTAATCATATATCCAAATGGCCTCCCACAATTAATGAATCAGGTGGAACATCCCACCTAGACAAACAATATATTCAGGAGGGTACCAACCACTAAATCAGAACCGCCAAGCAACAATCACCCAATCATTAAAAAGATGTACCAGAACCGATGGTAATAATATACTATATAATTGGGAGGACTCACATGTGTGAGTCAACATACATGTTGTCACTGCACTGGCCTACCCCAAACCCTAACAAAACCTGTATGATAAAACAAATGGGGAAATGCCTAATTTTTGTGTCTGTCACATCACAATCAAATTAAAAATATATGTAAGGTTATCACATTAGATAATCTTTTTTTCCATTTCATAATGAACATTATGTTTAAAACTTGGAACTCAAACATTCAGAGGCAAATTACAATTCCAAAATGACATAAGGTCACATCCATGCCTTTAAAAATACCATTCAAATATATTAATAACATCAAACCATTTCAAGAAAAATGGAAAACACTTCATCCACAAAAAAATTCCAAATGATACTTCTCAATTTCTATTTCAAAATTTACTTTTGAAATACCATCAAAATTCTATGTTAATAATATACACAAAGAAAATAAAATGTTCCAAAAATTCCTTCATTCCAATTAGTTTTCAAGATAAATTTTTAGTTGTCAAACATGAAATATTTATACAATACAGTTATCCAAATAAATCATGTTCCACAAAACACACACTACGTGCTATGAAAATATAAAAAACCATTCTAAATCAATTAAGATACTTATAATTTAAAATAAACATGTAAACAATCTCAGACATGTAATATAAATAAATTGAAGACCAACTCAAAGGGCCACAATTAGTTTATCCCAACACTTATATATGAATATATATATATATATGTCACAAAAAAATTTAAATGTGATATGAAATCAGGGAATTCATAATTAATGGAGAATTCATTGGGAACGTACCTCAAATGGGAAGGGATCCAAGCCGAGACACATTAGCTCATGATTCGTTTGGAAAAAATGACCAAAAATTCCACACACATACAATATGACATATATATATATAATTAATACATTTTATATATTCCCCACACAATGACGTAATATGAGCAATGAAGATGAACACACACAGTCACCCATATATATACATACCTATATAAGTGTGTGCACACCAAAAATAATGATATAAAATCCCTTTAATTATGTTTGGGGAACCAATAATGATTTAGAAAAACAAACTAATGATACTAAACAAAATAAATGTTTTGAAATATTATCCTAATCAATATAAGTGAACCAAACAGAACCCATCTGCCCCACATATAGAGGCGGATGCGAGAATATTACCTGTGGAGCCCATTGCATACCATATTATTGGAAGAAGAAAACAACATTGGATAACCCATTAAGAAAGGTTTTTTTTCAGACTCTAGAGAGTGACAGAGATATGGAAAAATATAGTAAATAGAATAGGAATATAGGGAAAAATGGTTACATTATAATTTTTGACAAGGAAACTAAGAGGAACTCAGTGGTTTCGTCGAATGAAGAAATGGTCGAGAGGGGGAAATAAATTTTCAGGGGAAGGGGATTAGAGGGGATGCATTGTGTGAGTGATAGGGGTGTGAATAAATGAATGATCATTAATAAAATAAATAAATAAAAAGAATAAATAATGAAATAAATGAAATCAAAAAATTGAAAATTTGGGTTTTTTAATAATGTAAAACCCAATGGGAGTGTTTAAAGTTTAGAAAACCATTCACTAACCATGCCCTAAAAAATATCATGTATATCCCCCCCACCCACAAGGTTACCAACTAGAAGTTACACGGTTGAGAAAACAGTGCTGAAACAATACCACTTGGTACTATTCGATAGTAGACCATCGTGCATAGTGTTTGTACCATTAATCTTAATTGTAGATAACCCATGAACATGATCCTCCTTCCTAGAAATTCTCTAAATTATTCATAGAACAGAATAATATCAAAATCGAGGATAAAAATAATAAAATTTATCTTATTTTTCTGTTCAGTGTGTTACAATTTTCCCACCTCAAAAAGTCATTCTTCCATAGAAAAGTAACCCAACCAAGCGACACAATAAACTCAATTCCATTCTCAATAAAAACATTTAGAAACTAAAAACCCTAGGGTGTGACCATCCACTCCACATGTCACACATGACTGATCAAGAAGAAACCACAATACATGAATGAGGGGAGAACAGTAGGTTGTTCTCCCCACTATGATAACTAAACTAGTACTAAACAATGCCAAACGAAACCACAATGAGATCCATGGTGCATTTCCCTACTATTTAATAACCGAACATCTTCGAGAAACCTTGTATTTTCTAACACTGGACCACTCTAGAGTAACTAATGTGAAGAGAAATAATAAACCCAACATAATCTAACCCTATAATCTCACATTATACCCAACCCCACTACATGGGGCCCCAATGGAAAACCCAAAGCAATAATCAAACCAAAAAACCATTTTTTCACCTAAATAATACACAAGAATCACTGAAAATTGAAAAAATATAAATCTAGAACTAGGACAAACCCACATAAGGTTTAATCACACTCAGGAATTAAAAAATGAATTATGGAACCACCTTAAAAACATAAGAGAGATATTATGTGGGAAAATGATTACCAAGTATATTAAATTGATAAAATAAACTCATAATGAGATGATAATAGAAATAGGATGCCAGAACTATCTCCAAACTAGAGCATGAGACAATGGTTTGATCAAATTACTCCATAGAACCTATGTTCACAGACAGTGTGAAGAGATTCAAAATGAGACCAATGGCTGGAGGTCGGATTTCCCAAAGCATCTGTTACACCACAATTAGAAGTTGACATCCTCTAAGAAAAACCTTCACATTTAAATGAAACCACATATATAACATAATCCTGTGACCCAGATGGCTATGTCATTGGGAACCACATAAAGAATTTCCAAAAGATGGCATTAAAATGCTTGTACTGGCCATAGTAGTAGAATAAAACTGAATGGTTTGATGAACATGAGAGTTTTCCCAATGTAGAAGGCCATTCTCAAAAATTATCCTTTAGTAATAAACCCTTTCTAGTCAGGGAACCTTCATGATCAATAAGAGATAGCAGATTACTAATTTACAATACTCTAGAAACCAAATGAGATAAAACATTCTTCTCACACAAACATTCCAAAACAGATCTTCTGATTCTTCCTCCTTCGAAAATAAAACTACATCCTTAATCTTCTTAATATGTGCATTCATCATCTAATAACATTTCTAAATTCTCATAATGCCCATCACATTGTTCTTCTTTCACTCCACTGGCACACACTACTAGAAGAATGTACTCTTAAGCAATCCCCATGACACAAAAAAATTAAATGATGTTGTGATGACCACCCTCCACTTGATCAATGTTAGACCTAAAAAAAATCTAAAAACCCTGAACTCTCAATGATTCGGGAGACACTGAAAGTACAATCGACTTCCTCAAGCCACCCCATATCGTATAACACCCCTCAATAACTTTGAAAATGGCCAAAATACAAAATAAACTCAACCCCACCACCCTAATACAATTTTCGGTAAGGTTAAAGAATGAAAGAAACCAAAAACGTGTAGTATATTTATGGGAAGGATACTACGAATAAAAAAATATAAAAAAACAAATAAAAACTCAACCAAAGATAAACCAAAAAGGACATCTCGTACAAAAATCCATGATATATGGCCAAAACATAAAAAATAAAATTGAAGCTGAACCTATTCAACGTTGAACCGAATCATAAAAAAAATAAAACCACAAAACTCATATAAAGATGAGATAAGATTACTCTTTTGAGAATCACTAATTTCCCAATTCAAACAATTTAAAATTTAATCCCCTTTTTAAATCAACAATAAATTTCCATTTCAAAAAACATTCTAGAAAATATGCTTAAAATTAAAAAAACCATCACATTTTTCACTTTAAAACCACAAATCTCTTTAGAAAAAAAATTTTATTATCAGAATCCATTTTCCATTTCTAAAACTAAAATGTGAAACAACATCAATATTTTATCTCCAACTTCACAACCATGTTATCACATGATCCTTAATATATGTTTTTTCTTCACATCCTCTTATATCATCAACACAAATAATACAATATAAACTTTACCTAGACACCCACACAAAAATATATGAAAATCCATAAGGAATAGAAAGGCTTAAAAATACCATTTCACCAAAAAAATAAAGAACTCCCAAATAAATTATCATTTCAAATTTAATTAATATTTCCAACATTCATAATTGTTCTCCATCTATTCAAAAAACTACCCATGTATTGGTTTATTATGAAATCCGATCTAAAAAAATAAGTACTCATTTCATAACTAAAGAAGGCATCATAAAAAAAATTAAAATTCACCCCAAACAAAAAAATTCACATACACTAAAGCAATTATATGTGGAACTAGTGGTCATGAATTACCCGAATAAGAGGTTTAGATGATCATTCTTATCGAAAATACCAACCAGGAGGAGTGTCTCAAACCATATACTCATACATCACATGGTTTGTTACTCCATGTATGTTTTCAATGAAACACCATCTCACTCCCTATGTCAACCCCATCCGTACAAACCATATCCAAAGTCTCAAATCACATAATACACTAGGAAACAAAAGGATCATGATGATCCTGATTTCAGGACACTCTTACCCTATCTACCTCCCTAGTCCCAAAAGTCATAGTTTGTAACTACTTAACACCCCAACTAATAAGAACCTCCTTTTGATATAATTTTTTCAGGAACCAGCCCAGGTTGACCCATACCCAATCAATTAAGCCGATATGCCTTAAGGCCCTCAGTGATATCCCGATCCCCATAAGATTAAAAATAGTTACAATCATAAAATAAAATCTGTTAGAAAATATTTTGACCACAAAAAAACCCAAAAATATATAAATTGGAAAAATATACACTAACATTAGAAAAAATAATTTATTTCAAAATTGAAACATACATCAAATTGAACTCATGGGTCACCAACAAACACGGAACCATGCTCGCTCTAAGGGACGTCCAGTAATAGAGTAACTTTAAACTGAAAAGATATAGTAGTTTTGGAACCATTTTTACTATAGGAATTCCAATGATAAACCACATTTAATTCCCCACACAGAATTTGAAATACATTATTTCAATTTTGAATATATGTATTGAGCTTCAATTTCTAAGGATACCCCCTTAATCTATTTCAATTCCAAAAATAATTTCATAAAACATATTTGTCATTTCTATAAATTCATTTATAATCTATCTAATTATAGTGAATGTATTTAGAAATTAAAAATAATGTAATGGTGTCACAAAATAATGTAAGAACATACATATATGTTATCACATGATTTTCCTAACAATACCTAATGTGACCCCTAGTCATATTTGGTTCAAAACCACCTTCATGTGTATGGTGAAGCCTTTAATACTATATCCAAATGGACACCTCCAACTGACTAATCCAATGGAACCACATGCCTAGCATAACAAAAAATCTAAGAGGGTATCAACCCGTCTAATCATTGCTAGAAAGAATCCCTCACTCTATCCTATAAAAGAGATCGAGGAACCCATTGTAATAATATACAATGTATGTGAGAGGCCCCAAAACACATGACTCACCTTACCTTTCATCACCGCACTTTCCTTCCAAAAACACTGTAACCACCTATTTGATAACCCATTTGTGGAAATCCCCAAGAGGGGTTCCTGTGATATTGCAATCCAATTGAAAATTCCAATAATTCTATCACATCACAGAAACCGGTAAACCATTTCACAAAGCACTTAAAGTTTCAAACTGGTCAATCAAACATTCAAAATCCAATTTCAATTCCAAAATTACATAAGGTTCCAACTGGAATATTAACACAATAATTCCAATATATCATTGATATATTTGAAACCATTTCTAAAATAATTTGAAACACTACTTCAACAATCACTTTCCATACAAGCATTTACCTTTTCCAAACCAAATTCACTTTCCTATTCAATTTCCAATTATATGCTAACAAAATACACAACAATATTAAAATGTTCCAAATGATCATTCATGTTGTTTGATTTTCAAGACACATTTTATGGTGTTAAATAAGAAAAATTTTAAAAACACATTTAACCAAATATGTCATGTTAAAAAAATACAATCATTATACGATATAAATCTTTTAGAATCCCATTCTAAAACATTTTGGATACTTAAAATTTAAATGAAACATGTAATATATATTAGAAAATATATGTAAATAAATAGTAGAACATTTACAAATGGTGATATCAGGCTTACCAAACCCATAGATATGCATATATTAAAATATTTATAAATTACATAAATATAAATACCCATTTATTATTTGATAAAAAACTTTGGAATTCAAAATTGAAGGCACAATCATAGGGAGACAACATCAACAATGGAGTGGACCATTCTGAGAAACTTTATGTATTGAATCATTTGACAAAAAAATCCCCACACTAGTATAGAAATTTTTTTATATTTATATATATACCCTTAATAAAATGTACATATTCCCCAATCAATGAGATAATATGTGTATGGATGATATAAATATATATATACAGGCACATACATACATATATATGTGTGTGTGAGCGCACCAGAATGGATGATTAAAACACTGTATAATAAAATAGAGGGACTGAATATACCTCAATATCAACAAATTATGAATGAAAAAAAAAGATTGGTTCCTATATTACCACCTATCGATAGTGGTGAACCAAACCAAACCCATCTAGCTCACCTTCAGCATCAGATTATGGAATTCACACAAACATGATTGAGGATCTCATCCCATACCCTATTATCGGATGAATGAAGAAAAATTAGTTGACCCCATTACATAGGGTTTTGGGAAAACCCTAATGGGTGCCAGCGAGAAGAAAAACTCCTCCAAATATAGAAGGAATATAGAGGGATGGGATTCCATCATGGTTTTGACTATGAAACTGAGAAGAACATGTTATTCCACTGGAAGAATATAGGGATGATAGGGGGCCAGGCATGCGACCAGGGTGGTGGGGGGAGGCCTCCCATGTGGGAGAGGTGAGGAGAGAAAATAAATCAGGGAAAAAGAAAAAATATAAATAAATAATGAAAAATATAAAAATAAAATAAAAAAAATTCTTCTTTTAGAATGCTAGGTAACCCACACGATGGGAACACGGTTTACCAAATGTTGTGATGATCGTGTGTTAGAAACTACCATGTCCAAGAACCCTCTCATTGTTACATTCTTGCAGGCACATGATTTAGAATACCATCCACAATCACTTCGACTCGAAACTATCTAATACTAGACCTGCATGCTTGATTGTTGTACATTTATGCTTCACCTTGCATAACCCATGCACTGGACCACTCCTTTTGAGTGATATTAAAATTTTAACCCAGACCCACCTGAAATCAAAAGTGAGGATATAAATAAATAAATAAAAAATAAAAATTATGTT
Organism: Viscum album; assembly: GCA_963277665.1. NCBI lineage: Eukaryota > Viridiplantae > Streptophyta > Magnoliopsida > Santalales > Viscaceae > Viscum > Viscum album. Next base: position 2,125,247,316 of record OY728126.1, on the reverse strand, counting down.
CATGGTGTGAATTATATTATATTTTGTGGATTAGTATAGAGGTTTTATGGGGATTTACATTATAAATATTATTACCACACCATGTGATTGATGAAATCCCACAATGGTGATTTTTAATAAAAATGCATTTTCAACCATGGTTGAAAGGATTATTAACTTAGGATGAATAATTATTCATTTATGGAATGTATTCTTTTATTTGTGGTGAAAATTGATAAATGGAATTATTCTGGGAACCTTGGGTAAGGAAATACAAAAACAATAGTGAGTGTGAAACCAAAATGGGTTAGAATTATGATATTTATAGTCCATGGTAGGGCTAAATATCATAGAAATGTTTTCTATCCCTAGTGCAGTGTTCCATCCATGCAGAAGAAACTTATTCACATTTTTATAAGCCGTTAATGTTTTTTACATCTTGGTTTAATTTATATAACAAGTTTTAAATTACAAAATTTTCATCTGCATTGATTTGGATTATTTTATTATATACTTCTATATTTATTTCATATTTATAATAATGTTCATTTGGATGTGAATATGGAGTTTTTTGAAAATAAAAAATTATGTTTTCAATCAATGATTTTTAAATTATCTTATAGTTATAAAATTGTTTTATTTTCAAATTTAGCACTAATTAAATCATTTTGATAGATATTGTGTAGATTCATGGATGTATCATACTATGAATTAGAAATCACAACCAAATTTTCTATATTGTTTTTTATACACTTGGTTTTATATAATACATTTTATAAAAATAGAATAATATAAAAATTTTGTTTTTCCAAGGATAATGTCACAGTAATAGTGGGTATGGTTGTTGATGATAGATGTTCATGGGGGAATGTAGTTTTTTCATTGTTCCTAACATTGTTTGTTTATGGATTAGCCTTTTTTGAAGTACATTTGTATGTCTCATGGTTATGTATCTATTCTTTCTTGGTTGATAATATTTTATCTGTCTATTTCTTAATAAAATTGAGATATATTTTTGGTTAATTCATCGATCAGATCATTGTGGTGATCTATATTAGGTGAAAAGTCATGTCCCCTTAGGTTGGTCGACTATATCATGGTAGAGGAGGTAGATAGCTATTCATTTCCTCCTTATCCTAGAAGTTGGTGAAACCACCAAAAAATCATTTGGTTGTATATTTAAATAGTAATGTCTGTGAGGTATCATCTGATATAGAATATGTAATTAATATCATGTGTCAACCATTAATAGGGAAACTACTTATTGATTGAATCATATATTGTAATTGTAACACAAAATCATCAACTACCACTATACGGAAATGGATATAAAACAATAACATCATCATTATGATAATTATTAATTAATTTATTTACCATAACAAACCTCACATTAACCATTTACAAGATTATCATTTCTGTCTTCATAAGTATTATTTATTCAAAAGTAACAATTATATTATATTTATTCTAATTTATTTCTTCATAATAAAAAATTATAAATATTATAGAATAAACCAATTATATATAGTGTATCATGTTCAACAATACTATAATTTACCATAATAATATATAAATATTTCAACATTACTAATGAAATACCTCATCCCATATTGTTTTTTATTATTTATATATAAATCATAAAACATTCTTGGAAGACTAATAATTTGACATACCTACAACAACGTTACAACAATCCCAATAGTTAGAGTATGAAAAAATCATGTAGTGAGGACCTGATAATAATGAAATTTTTTCACTAAACAAGTGAGAATTTAAAATGTAAAAAGTAAGAATCTTGGAATATGGCCCATTCTGAATGATTACATATTTTTATAGTGTACCACACCATTTAATATAACATCAATATATTAATGAATCACTATTATCAAACATAAGTATAACCTGGGATCTCAACCAATTTCATATCCATCAGAACAATCATCAATTAAATCACCTCATTCATTCATCACATTGATCATTATGAAATACCATGTAGATATGTTTACTAATAAAATTACACAGAGGATCAATAAATTATTATAGCACACACACATTTAATATTTAATTTCCCCATATTGTAAAATACATAACATATTTCTATCTAACACATTTATACATTCCATAATAAAAATATTCTCCTTCATCACAGATGAAATTATCTATAGAAAAAGATCCATTTAATTTCATTCATATATTAAACTATTTATTTTTAATAGGTCTTAATAAAAAAAGAAAACAATCACTTGACTAATATCGATGAATATTTATCAATATAAACATTTATTTGTCATTATATTCAAAATAAATAAATAAACATGGATGAATAGTTCTCACCATACATTCCTAATTCTTAAATAGAGTTATCATAATTATTTCTATATTAAATTTTTACTATATTTCCAACAAATTACACATTTTAAAGAAAATAAGAAAATAAAATACATGTATAAAACTATCTATAAAGACAATAAAAAAGCAACTATATATCATGATGCACTTACGATAATAATACCTAAAAAACAAAAAAACTTAATTTAATTCAACAATATTTTTTTACAAGGATAATTCAAACATTAAAAAAATTATTAAATAATGATAATATTAGAATTTGAAATTAAATCAATATAGAAGAAACATATACAATTCTTAAACATAATGATCTAAATGTTCATTAGGAAATATTAGATCCCCATGAATCAAACATCTATTACCACTTCAATACAAAACATTTTATCCCATTCAAATTACCATATTTGATATACATCAACCATTAATAAGTTGAATAATCATGAAAATGTAGAAAAAAACCAACCATAGAATGTTAATAAAATATAAATAGGGAATGGATCCATTAAATATGATTAAAAAATCATGAGATGAATTATACTTTTCTCATGATGATAATGAATATTCATAAAAAAGTGGGTGAAAATTTATAAAAAATATTTTTATCTTGCTTATGGTTTAGAGTATAATAGATTATGGATGATGATTTTAGTGCAACATAATTATTTATACCCAAAAATTAGAAAAGATAACTAGGGAACATATTTTTTAGTTACACTGTAATACATATGGATTTCAATAATTCGATTGAATATGATGTGTGGTCATGTGGAAAGAATCCTTATCAAATAATCCAACCGAAAAATCGTTGTACAAATCCCCATAGAACTCTCCTCTTTTAAAAACTTGATAAATTATGATCCTATACCCATGGGGGAAGAATATAGTGTAACCTCATCCTACAATTTTTATCAAAGAAAAATCTATAAGTGATAAGTATACTGATCCAACAATACACCATTATGAAAAATATTCCCATGTTTTTGCTACATTTTTCAGGGTAGAGATACAACCACCTATCCACTAGTGCACTACATTTAATCCAACCACTACACTGTATATACTAATATGGAAGAAGAGACACTAAAACATATTCAATGGGATATAATAATATAAAATACCTCTACAACATATCTAACTCATAGGTACAAGGGTCCTTAAAATCTCCCACCTCAAAACCCCCAAACCATAGGGACCATTCCCACACTAAAATATGTCCTGTTCTTTGAAACACAACCTATATGGAATATAAAAATCATGGAATTTACTTTTTTATGAACATCACAAAAGAAATCCATGCATACTCTACGACATATCCAACCACCTGAATATGAACGTCAATATTAACATAATCTAATCCCATATAATATATCACACAATGTTTATTGATAATAAATATGTTTTAAAACTTGTATAATAGGTTATTTTTTTAATATCTCATCCAATAATTGGGAATAAAAAAATAGAGTAACTTAGAGAGAAAAATATTAGAATTTTACCAATATATATACATTATAATATTAAAACAACAATAATGATGTGAAATAAACATAATTGTGTATTCAATAATTAAAAATCTAAAAAATATTGTAGTTAATATCAGTATATAACAAATGCATTAATTACAACATAGGTGTTTAACAGACATCATTACCAATAACATTTTTAATGTGTATATGGATAAATTACATTAAATAATAATTTTGTTATTAATATCAAATAAAATATGTTCAGGGCATTTAAGATAAGCAGAAACATAGAGAGAATATAATTATGTATGTATAATTAGAATATAATTGTTAATTATACATATATAAGTAATACATTCCCACTAGTTTGTCTTGATGTACTAGGTTTTGAGGTTAGTGAGGTGAGTTGATATTTTGAAGACATATAACCATTATATGAGATGATGTTTCCCATAATGTTCATGAATATGAGAAAAATGGTGAAAATATATAATATATGATATAATATTAGAAATACTTGTTTTATAAAAATTAAATTTGATGTATTATTACCACATATAACATATCATTTAGAGGTTATTAATGTTAATATCTTTGAAAATTATGTAATAGTAATGAAATATAGATATATCTATAAAAATAATTTAAGAACACCCTTAGTCATTTATTTACATAAAATTTTATATCATATTTTTCATTACCACAAGATGAACTAAGTTTATCTACATTTACATTACCAAAAAATGAATAGAATGTTTACACTATTGTATCAATTACTGATGTTAAACTTGTTTCCTTAACATATATTTTAGGAATAATAATAATTCTACTTATAAATTTTTAAAATTTTAATTTTAATTTTGGTGAGGATTGAATTAAGACGATATTTAAGTTTCATAATCAAAATGTATTTATGGATATAAGAAAATCGGAACCATGTGATGTTAATGTAATATATTATTGTCGGGAAATAAAATTTGTTTTTTGAATATTGGTGATTTTTTTTCCTAATGTTGATAAATTATAGGGAGCTCATGGAATTCTACAGTTTCTTAGTGGAAAAATAAATTTGAATAATTTATTATCATAATTCTCTTTAAATTTATAGACTATATTATTTTATGGTTTTTAATTCCTTTTATGGATCATATTTCCACATTAATCAATTTTTTATACTTAAAAAAGGATGTTATGGAAGGTTTTTTTTCCGTGAAGAAAAATGACAACATCTAAATGAGAGATGAAATGTGTGTAAATTTATCAAACAATCAATTAATATCCCATGATGATATTTTTACATCAATCATACCAAATAAAATAAATAATTTTCAATCCCATATTGGTACTGAATTTTAAATTGACTACGTTTGGTTTTTAAAAAATAACATATTGGTAATATTACAATGGATTAGTATAAAATAATATTTTATTTCTCTTTCAATTTATCCTTTATTATTTAAAAATATTATACTTTTTCTATGAGAATAAACGAATATGAATTTTTCCCCTTATGGATTACATTGGATGATATTTAAATATATATTAATGGTCATAGACTACATAAATTTGAAATTTGTTAATATTTTGAACATATTTTACTTTATCTAATATTTGATTTGATAAATTATTTAAGATGGGTTATTGAAGATATCCTAAAATATGTACTTGTTAGATCAACTCAACTAGCTCTAGCAGTACTAACACGTGGCTCAGATCTTATTAGAAAAAATAGACTATTATATAAAATTTAATCCATGCAAGGACTTTTAATACTATTGGAGATATATTTAAAAAAAATAATAGAAATAGTTATGAAAATTAACAATAACAAATTTAAATATTAAATAGTAATCAATAAATATTTCACTAGATAATTGTGAACATTATAGGAATAATGGATAAATGTTTTAATTTTTTACATTAATGTGATAAAAAATCCATATAAAATTGAATTGAGATTAGAAAAAAATTATAATTATCCAAAGATTAAAAATGAAATTAATTAATTAAATAATTTATAATTATGAAATTATATTATAATTTTTGAGAATATGTGAATAATTTTTACTATATAGGATAAATGGTAGTTGAAATACTATTATAAAAGAACTATTTTTTTAGTTTGGTTTTGTATGGTTTTTAGTTTTTTATATTTTTATTGTGTTCTTAGCTATATATGATGAATCCATGAAAATGATAAACATAATAGATATCTCTATTATATTATAATGTTAGTGTTTTAATTTTTGTTTTCTAATAGGTCTATCACCTCCTTGTCCGTATACCTCATATCCTTCTAAATCACATAAACCTAAAAATGAATGTTGAAAATAAATGATTAATATTTCATGTTATTTTAATCATTGTAATTGACCTTACAAGGAATATGGAAAGCTTTATATTTGTTTTCTTTAACTAATATCAATCAAGTTTCATTTTCATCTATATATATTTATATATGTATCTTTTGGATGCTCTTAAAATAAAATGTCTTTTATTTTTTTCATATTATTTTTATATTCAAGAAAAATTTTAAATCATATTTTAAATTATTCCATAAATATTCTCACTCATTATAATAAAATAATTTTACTATATTTTAGACACTAACATTGTCAATATATCAGTCAGTTTTTTTTCTCTATATATTATGTTTTTGTATTAAATATCCAATTATTTGGTTCAATATGTCACACTATATAATTCATATATCACAGTTTTGGAGAAATATCTCATACTTTTCTAAGTTAATAGATGATTTTTATTGGTACCATTTTTATATACACGAAAAAATATGTTATATTTTTATATCTCATATCATATATTGAATATATTTTATTAATAGCAATCACTCATAAACTATGTAAATACATTTATAATCTATGATCGATATTTCATTCTTTAGATTTCATATTTCTTGCAAAAAATTTTATTACCATATCACTTTGAACACCTTTAAGATTATTACAACAGGGGGAGACATTTTCCTTAAATGAACTATTTAAATTTTTTTATATTAATCTCATATTAATTCTCAAAAAAATGGGTATATTACTTTATCAAATGCCTCCATTTTATTTACAATACTAATAAATCAGAAAAATTATATATCTAATAGGATTACATGATTCAAATAGATTATTATATGTGTTGAAATTGGTGACCAAGAGAATCATGATTTGGTCATATATAAATTAATAATTTTATAAATCAATTTACAAAAAAATACATAATGATAGTGAAAATTTTATTATTCCATATAAATAAGATATTTTTATTTTCTTCTAAAATATATAATGATTCAATTATTTTAGATAACTAGTGACTCTAAATATAAAATGTTTAAAAAAATAAAACGAATGATGTTCAATGTAATAATACTAATTTAAATTATAATAAAATTTCAAAAAAAATATAAAGGGGTTTTCATTCACTGATAAACTATGTGATTGTGAAATGATGTTAACATGAGTTAATATGAGATGATTATATTCCACATTTTATGGAAGCAACTATATAATAGATCAAACATGTCATAAAGAATATATATGAGGATTATAAAAGCATTAAATTGAATATAAACACCAACCAACCTAATTATGCCTAATTTACTTAAATATTTTAATTTAATTAATCCAATAATCACAACCACTATTTTTAGATATATTATATACTTTAATAAAGGGAACAAATGAGTCTGCCTATTATTCTTGTTAAAGGATAATGATTATTAATTATAAAAAAGTTATTTTCTCCACAGTTAATATGAATACAAGATAAAATATTATAATTTTAAATACTTTTTTGACATTGTTTAAAAATCATCAGGTAACTAAGAACATTTTGAGATTTATAGTAAGTCCATTTAAATATAAATTTATGACCCATTTCATTAAAATAAAAGTCATAAAAATTGACTATATAATACATGTTAGTGAATTAGAATATTTATATTTATATCTATATATTATAATGTGACTCATATATATTATAAAGATACATTTTTTGTGTTTGAAATTTCAAAATAAAAATTTTACAGTAATTATCGTATATTATCTAAATTAATTTTTGTTTATATTGTGATTATATATGTTTCATTGCTTAATATACGTATATATTCCCAGATAATTTTTCTAATATAAAATAATAAAATAATAAAATTATATTTGATAACATAAATTGTGCGAAACACTGAGTATATTTTACCATACATGAAAAATTATTTTTCTTTAATATATTGTGTTATACATAAGACCATGTTTTACAGGCAATTACTATTAATGTAATTATTTATCAAGATATAGATTATCGATCCATTTAAATATAGAGTATATATAATTTTTACAGAATTATAATCTTATTTTTTACTCATGTATATAAATATTTAGTTATTTGTGGATAATTATTTAGAAATGGAAATTAAACCATTTTCAAAATAAAAGTAATTATTTTCTTGAAAAAAACTAGTTTCATTAACACAAGTGTGTTTTTTAAAAATAAAATAAAAATTTCACCGAAGTTGGTTTATATTAATGATTATTATATGTAATATGTTCAATATAATGTTTCACATTGAAATATGTAGTATATTTAAAATTGATAAAAATATATCAAATATTATTTCTATAAAGATAACTTCTTTTTCATGAATTTTTTTTCTCATTAATGATATAGTTATATTAAAAAATCTATAAAATTATTACTTTTATGTGAAATTAAAGATAAATTTATAAATTTTAATATCATAAATATATTAGGGATAGATTTTTAATATTTTAAAATGTTTCTTATATATTGTTGAAAATACCGAATTTTAATTGGAAAATGTCATTTTACCTAAATTACATAAAATTTTAAATTATTATTTGAATTGGTTATAATGTATCATTATTCACACTATATATAAATTATTCCAATTTAGGTCATTGTAACATTGGTATTTTTAAATTTAGATATAAAAGAATATAAATATTTTAATCATTGTCAGTTTAAAACATCACATCTTTTCTTAATCTATGGGATTAATTTTAAATTAAATTATAGCACTTATATAAGTAGAATTTTTAGAATTGGATTTAATATTATTAATATTAAAAATTTATATTCTATGTTACGGTAATAATAATTATTAACTAATATATTGGTGGAAAAAAATAAAATAATATACAATGATTAATGTAAAAATGTGTTTACGTAGTGGTTAAACATTTAATATAAGGTTAAAAAATGAAGTAAAACATTACTAAAACTACTTTTAGGAAATATTTTGAACATTATGACCAGGGGATGTAAATATATCTATTCATATGAAACATTTATATGATTTTAACCCATATAATATTTTAACTAATGAAAAAGTTAAAGAAATGTAAATTTTATCCTTGTAATATCTATAATGATTTGGGGGTAGGTAAAACAATAAAGTTTGTTAGAAATATTATTTTGGAAGTTAAAAGGGTCATTTTTATCATAATAATTATTCGTTATTCTTAATAGATAATGTAATCACACTAAGTTCCTAAAAAATCAAACACATAGATTACATTGTTAATAAATAAATAAAATAAATGAATCCAGAAACATTAAAAGCGATGTAGACAAAATGAATTATTAGATTAAATTATAATTTTTAGATGAATAATTACTTATACACTAATTTTGACATACGATATTTGAATTACATAATTTTATTTATAATCATAATAACAAATTTATTGAATCATTGAAAAATTGAAATTAAGGTTATTTTCTAATAAATGATTTTTTATCAATTAATTAAAAAGCACTAAAAACAATATGTAACATCAAATGATTTTTAAACTTTTATTAATATAAACTATGGTACATTATGGGAAAATGATTTATTTCATAGTGTATATAATTACACCTAAAATATAAAAATCATTACAGCACAGTTATGGTTAAAGTAGTGTTTTCACACGTTAGATGTGCTAGTGTTAAAGAATAACATTCAACAGACATAAAAATATGATTTCCTAAATTTGGGAATCATTTTTATACTAATTTTTTCTAAATTATATAAAAATTCTCTCTATAAATAATTATTAAATGATAAATTATATTTATTAGAAAACCAGTTTCCATAATGGAAAACATAAATGGTAAAAACAGGGTAGCATAGATGATAAGGAATGAAATGAAAAAAAATGTGTTCAAATTAATGTTGGAGGTTTATACTAAAAAGAATTAATTATAAATTATGGAGACAATTTAGATAAGATTTATATCCCATTATTGAATATTGGTTAAAAATTATAAGAATGAGACTCCTCCTAAACCAAAAAAAAAGAACTCACTCTGATCACTTCTTCAAACCAATCAGGAAGTTTATCTCATCTAAACCATACCAAAATCATATATATAGATCCATAATCCCATAATATATTCCATTGTATTGGTAGGAAGAATTTCTATTAAATTTCTAGAGAAAATATAATGTGGATAACAAAATAAGAGGTTATGTTCTCCAAAAAAGTGTTTTTTTTTATTTTCAAATCCACATCCTTCAATTAATTTTATATAAATAAAATATAAAAACCTAAACATCTAAAATATATTAATTTTTTGTTTTTTAATGGTATTACCTAATATTCTATACACACCCACTAAAGGGTTTTTGAAATCATCCTTCATGGATATGGAATACTGCTTCGTTACGGACCTATGTCGTTGGTTTTCCATTTACCAATATTCTGGGTTAGTAAATATGATATAAATAATATTATTACATGATATTAATGATAATTATGAATGTTAGGATTATATTATTTATTTTTAAATAATACATAATAGATACATTCAAGATTCTATTTTCTATTAATATGATAATGTCATTCATGTGTACGACGGACTACCCCTCATGATGTAATGTAATTCATTAAATCATCACATGGAGTGTATTGAAGACTGGATTATGAATAATATGTGATATATAAGTAATAAAATTCTAAATTAATGATAATATATAAATATATATTATTTATTTTTCTTTCTTTTAATATGACATGTAAATGGGACCATCATCCATGCATAACTACAACCCACTGTCTCCATGAATTGTGTATTTCATTTCGTATCAATATATTTTATAAATTAATAAATATATATATATAATAAAAATACATATATAATTTATATCATCTTTTAAACATAGGAATCATAAAATAATTATCGAATTATCCATAAATAAGATAGCTACTTAATACTTATATTAAAAATAATGAGTTTTTACTCCAAATGTAACTTCAAAAAAGAATTTCAAACTACAAAATAATAAATGTAAATGAGAAAATAATATATGAAATTAAAAATAATAATATTGATATTTACAAATTCAACAGCATGTTTAAATTTAATATGATGTAGGTTAAAAAGCATTCAACAGACACAGAGTGTGAGTTGGTGGTATTTCATGTATGACATTTATTTTTTAGTGAGTCAATCCATATTCAGAAAATATATTTCTTGTTTAGTGTATTTAATAAACATGGACATATTTTATAATTATTATAATTAAATATTTGAGGATTTTAATATCCTATTATATTCTCTATTTCATGAATATTACTGTTATAATGTTACCAAATTGGTATGGGATGTTTGTCATAATGTTCATTCTATGATATTCATGTTATACAAAAGTTTATAGACTAACTCATTGACATAATATATCATGAATATCTATATGCTCATGATATAATATGCCTAATTTTTTTTTATTTTTTATAGTGATTATGATTCAATGTTAAAAATGTTGTAAGATTATTTTGTTACAATCTCATCGATTATTGGTATTATCATCAAATCTCTAGAGCATAAATATTAAAATTATCATGACTTATTATCTTCTATAATTATTTATGATAAATAAAAGTAACTGTACAAATTTTCATACACATTTATTGTTAAAATTTCTCATAAGATTTTTTTAGGGAAATCAGAATATATTTCACTCTTTGGTAAAAAATCTGTGATTATTCAAAAAATTGATTTTAAAAATGATTTCGAATTAATTTTTAATTATATTTAACACATATTTTAAAATCATGTCTTTTTAAAAAAAATGTGTTTTAAATGATTTTTAATATTTAGTTATAAGTATTACTTTTTCTTTTAAAAAAATGATTTATAATTTATTTATGTTTCGAAAAGTGTTTTTCAAAATGAATAGTATATTTTCCAAAAATAATAGTTTCATGGTTTTTAATTGCATTTCATTTCATAAAATTAAAAAAAATCTTTCTTTTACTTATCCTCTAACAGGGATATTTTTTATTGATACCATCTTCAGTGTATATATTTGTTTTTAATGGTTGATTCAATGAAATTGTTTTTCAGCCCATTTCGTTTCATAGGATTTATCATGTCTCAATGAGATTGTTATAGAACCCATTTATTTCTCGCGGTATAATCATTTATTTAATATATTAACATTATCAAAATTTATTTTCAATGGGTAAATCATGGTATAAATGGACCATTTACTATTTAAATGAGTTTGTGAAGAAAATGTGTATTCTATGATATGATAAACGTGTATTATATGAATTGGGATATCTCGAATCAACTAATTTGAAGGTTTGATCCCCATTTCATCTTATAAGTGATCCCGATATAATGTATATGATTGTTTGAGCACCATTATATATCATGAGAAGTGGGTTATCCCGATATAGCTTATGTGATGGTTTGATCCTCGTTATAGCTCATGGGTGAGCCTGATACATATTTTAGATCAGTTGACTAACATTATATATCTCCAAATAATTGGGTAATTAATATATTTGAATTCATCATTATGGTTATTAAAAATACATGTGTTTTCTATTATTTTGCTGAATATTATGATCCACATTACCAAAAATGGTTTTCATTGCATGTTATTTATGTATAATTATTCCCATGATCAAGATTGATATCACATGGATAATGATTATTGATTATAATGAGTATTTCGTTTAAATTTTTTCAAATATTATGATCCATGAATTTATGGGTATGAATTCTTTTTTAATTCACTTACGCACTTAGATTATATTTTCATAAACCTATTCCCTACTTATTCTCCTTGATATAATTCAATTGATAATTATTATGTTTTCTCTTATAGAGATAATTTGATGTACCTTATTGTGTTTCCTTTCACCTAAGGGTTAATTAATTGTATTAAATTAATTTTCAATAGAGGGGACTTAATATAGATAATGTTTTTGTGTTGATGTAGGAAATAAAATATTTTTTAGGTGTTGAAAATATTATATATAGTTAGGTGAATTGATTAGATAGGTTCTTTTCATAATTATCTAAATATAAAAACCGAAAAGGTTTTTGAGTTTTTATTTGATCAAATATTTTTGTTTATTGATTTAGGGGTTATATGAAGTGATTGGGCCACAATTATCACCATCAAAGAATGAAATATAATATTTATAATTTCATCACTGTATTTGATTAGGCATGTTCTGGGATTTTATAGTTGTATCAATAATTGGTTCAAATAACAATAGATATTAGGATGATTTTATTTGAGTTTATTTTATGATTTATAAATAGCATCATAATATTATAATATTATTGTTGATGATATGTTCAAAGTCATAAACACCACTTTTAGGATTTTAATCAGAAAATATTTTTTATTATTAATGAAATTTTGGGATAAATTATATTGGGTTATAGTATTTTCAAAAACTATGATTATCATGATGTAATATTTAAGTAGGAATTATTTTTAATGATAAAAATAGACATCATGTATAATGGGTGACAATATGTTATATCATTCAAGGCGAGGGGGTGGAGCAAATTAACAACAACAGATAAGGATTTTGTATCTACAACTGGAATAAATGATGTCCATGTGAGTATGAATTTTTTTTAGTAATAGATAAATTTTATTTTATAAATTATATTTTATATTATTTGGCTAAAAATATAATTTCAATATTGGAAGAATATATGGAAAATATATATATAATATTTGGGTTCTAAAAATAGTAAATAAATTCTTGAATAATATTAACGATTGTTTTTATTGAGTGGTATTGAAAAATCTGTGGGGATTAATTATATATATTAATGTGTCAAAAAATTGAATAATCTTTTTTAAATTATCATATTGTTAGTTAAAATTTTTAGTTTTTTAATGTATAATGAAATTTGAAATAGGCTGACTAGACCTTCAACATTCATGTGGCCTTAAAAAGTTTATTTTATTGCATTTAAATTTAAAAAACAACTTGAGTACGCATAAAATATATAAAAGGTGATATTGTGGTGAAAATTGACTTGGTTTTGAAATTCTACTCAACATTTATGTATCTGTCCAAATTTATTTTAATAATTAAGATAAGATAATTCCTAAAAACAAGGAAATGAATTTTAATCAAAAATAATATCATAATACCTTATATATTAATTAAACAATGGCTATTTTGAATATAATTCATTTTTGGTTTTTATGCCCATAACATTTCATGGATTATTCAATAGTTTGGGATCAATGACCTCAATATATTTATATTTATTTATGATTTTCATCCATTCCCACCTACATTATACTATTTGGAAAATTGGTTATGTTTTGTTTAAATGAAAATTATACATAATTATCAATCTTATTGATTTGATGTTTTATTAAACCTTTTTAAGATGTGGGTTTTCAAAAAGAATATTTTTATTTTCTACCCTTTTATTATCGAGATAAATTTGATATCCCAAGGAATAAAAAATTGATATGGGGGTTGTAAATCCCTGTTATTATAATATAAAAAAATTATATTAGGTGTCCGAAGATGTTTCAACACATATTTTATCTTCTAAGACGTGAATAATGCAGTTTCTTTTTTCACATTAGTTATACATTATACCATGTTTTATTGAAAACCATATGGTATTAATATAATTAGGTTTACATGATAGATTTCGCCGACCTGTTGGAATTTTGTGTTTAGAAAATATTTTATTAATTAAAAAAACATTGTAAATAGGTATATATTATATATTATTTGGGAAAATTTAATTTGAAAAAAAACACTTTTGAAAAAAAAATATTCTTGTCTGAAAACTCGATTAAATGTACATAAGTTTGGTTTATAAAATTAAAATAAAACAATAAACCTATTGAGATTATATTATCTAGACATAAATGTAATATATTAATAAAATTTGTATCTTTAATTCTATTTTATTTAAGAAATTTATTAAATATAAGTCCATTTATAGGCATAAAATGACATATTTATTCAGAAAAGTAGTTTTTTCACTTTTTTATAAAACTATTTTTTAAAAATTTTATATTTATAATTTAAAAAGTGACCATAATTTTTGATATAATTATAAAAAATTATGATTATATATAATTTTTCTTATTATTTTGATAATTTTAATTTTTTTGGGATAGTGATCATATTGAATATTAATTAACAACTATTTTCTCACCTAAAATATTTAGAAATGTAAATATTCTAATGAATTGGATATTACGAGCCGTAAACTCACATTTATAATAATTAATCATTTTTAGTTCATTAGAATAATTTTCAAATTAAATGCACATATAGAAACATAGTAATCATTTGAAAATTTTCACATTGAAACCTACTTTGTTGTCACATCTGTAAGACTAATTTTAGATTAAATTCATCAACATATGTGTTATAAAATTGAAAAATTGATGTTAGATTTGGAATCAGAATAAATTTTTTTTTCTATTATGTTAAACCTAATTTTTTACAAATGTTATTAGTTCATTTATATAAATTAAATACAAAAATTAATATAAAATTGTATCTAAGCAGTCATTAAAAATATAATTTGTTGGCTACAAATGACTCAAAACATTTACAATACCTATTTTATGGACATATTTATACACAGATTACCCTATTAATTAATTTTATGTGTTTTTAAGACATTATTCCATTAATAGGACCCATAGAGTATAATAACCAAATAAAAAAGATAGATAATTTACCGTTTTTATTTTTAATTTATAAAAACCATTAAGGGTATGGAAAAACTACATTTTTTGGTTATAAATATTTTTTTAGATTAAATTAGAGTTATAATTACCATAATAATTATTCATTAATTTTTTTATCTGTATAATCACAATAAATTCTTATTAATTTCCATCAACTAGTTTATTTAGTTAACAATAAAATAAAATAATTGATTATAAAAGACTTATAATAGATCTAAATAGAATTAATTAGCGTGTACCATTATATTTTACATTAATATATCATTTTATTGAATCTTATGTTTCAAACACTATATAAATAATTAACCAAAACATCAATAATTACCATGGTTTTTAACATGTTTTATTCTAGAAGAGATTATTTTTTAAGGCCTAGGGAGAAATATAATAAAATAATAAATGTGAATATGTGGATGTGATTCATACTAGTTGATAAATTTTTTTACAACCATAAAATAGATCAATGGTTTTGGTTGATTCATAAAGGATCTATAAAATTAAAAAAATAAACAAAAAATAAAACAATTTTAACTGGAAAACTTATTCTTTTACATAAATACCATTTATAGTCTTTATTGCATCACTTTTTGGTTATTATGTTGTCATAATAATGAGAGTATATTTATGCATTATTTATTTTTCCAAAAAATTTTGAATATTTCATAAAATTATAAAACATTCAGTGTTGGATAATTACAAAATTTGGATTCAAAAAAATTTATTCATTTTCAATAAATAATTAAATACATATGTTCATTTTTAAATTTAATATTATAATTGATATATATTGATAAATTTAGACCTACATGAAAATAATAGAATTATTGAAACCTTATAAATAATACATTCAACATCATAAAAAGTATAAGATCATTTAAATATGATAAAAATTATTTGATAATTTTGTTAAAATATTATTTTTTTAAAACCCATTTATTGATAAAGGTATACATATTAATTTAAATTGAATAATTTGTATAATACCATTTATATTTTATTATATAAAATCAATCACATTTATAAAGTAATGATAAGATTTTATTATGAACATAATTCTTTTGAAAATATAATATAAATATTTATATTATTATGGAAATCATAATAATACTATTAATACACTAGGAAACTATATAGGGGTATGCAGAGCGACTATGATATATTTATGGGGAGGATTGAAAAACATGATAAAGGATGTGATATTGATGAACTTTAACATCCCCAATATATTTTTTCACTTATGTTTCAGTTTTTGGATCTCAAATTTGGATTGTTCTGTAGAAAATAATTTAGATTATATATTCCATATAATATCTAATAAATGGGCTTAATAGGGTCTGATCCTACGTGTTGAGGGAATCACATCATTTCGTTGTGTCAATTGTATTTGTTAAAACCATTTATAAATATTAATAACAAGATAACGTTTCAACAACTATATTTTCTATAATAATGATTCTTAATGATCCTCTAATCCCAACAAGGATTAATAAATCGAAATACATTCATCTGTTTTCATTAACCATATTATATAATTAGAAATTTTATCAAAAAACAAGGGGAAAATTTATTTATAATAATTAGGGTCATTATAATATTCCCAACATAATTAATTTCCCCCATTATATTTTCATTTCTAACATTAAAACAGATAAGATTATTTCTATATCATCATATCCTCTAGTTCCCAAATCACATCTTTTGATATATGGTTTCTCCACAAATCATTCAACCGGTTTTTTTGTATTTCATAGAACATGGTCACGATGATCTCAGTTCATAAAAAATTATATTTTTAGAAGATATTTTATCAAATGATACCACCTATGGATTTAGTAAATTTGAGTGGTTTAGTATGTAATTTTTCAAGAAATAATCATGGAGTACATAATGTACATGATATTAATTAGATGTGTGATCTAGTCTGTAGAGCACTGCATTAATGCAATCAAGGATCTCCATAGGGCTCATGTATCCCAGACTAAGTGACCCTTTCTTCTTAATTCCCGTCATTTTAATCGATTGCTAAATGAAAAGGATTATGGTGTATCCAACGTCAACTATATGTATCATCGATGATTGTTAGTATATCTATTATATATACTCTTAGGGTCATAGATTTTTAGATAAATGGTTTTATACTTTTCCACCATATCTTTATCCAATTGAGGACCTAACAGTGTTTGTTTCCCAACATGTTCCCAGTATGTTGGATTTTATCATCTCTCTCATAAATGTATCTATAAGAGGTCCATTTGGATGCTTGAGTAGAAACCATTATTGTATGAGAACTCAACCAGATAATGATAGTTGTACCATACGTCTTTGAAGAAAATAGAAGATTCTCCCACCATGTTTTACAGTGTTTGAAAAGTCTTCAGATATTAGTCATAATATTGAGTATTATATTATATACTAATCTTATGATATGTTTTTAAATAATTTTATAGAATTATCTAGTACAAGGAGGTAAATGTCAAATCATGATTAGATGAAATCGATAGTTGTACTCCATGGACCCTCATCACATTTATGATATATATTTGAGAAAAATGATCTACAAAGAAACCATATTAAATCATAATTATGTATGATGTCTTTGTTTGATGGTTTTCCACAATCCATATAGAATTATTCACCATTTATGTCTTCTAAATGATAGTGGAAAAGTACATGGTAATTTTTCTCATTTCCATATATGTATGGGTATTGGTTTCATCATCCCTTTGGATTTTTTCCTCTCTTCTATCACATACTAACAAATAAGTAATCTTCATGAATATTTTTTGACTTATTTTTTCTCATATTCCCACCAGTAGTTTTCTCTGTGATCATAATACATCTTTGTTATTCCATGGAAAATGTCAAAAGTTTAACAATGTTCATCATCAAAAATATACTTCATTAACTCATGATTTGATGGTACACATTGTAATGACTTAAATCTCAAAAAATGTTCTACATTAACAATTAATTCTAAATATTTCTCTTTTATTCGAGTATAAAAATTATTCTGAATTCTGACATCATTTCACTGAGAATACATTATCATTTCTAAAATGGGTAGTTGATAAATAATCTATGAAATGATTGATGATGATAATTTATTTATGATTTCCTTGTCAATCATTTTAATAATTTAGAATATCATATCCTTTTCAATTATAAAAAGGATAAATTTTTTTGATCCTTTTTATTTTGAGCATATTACGATTTATTCGTTTTCATAGGATGGTTTGTATAGAGTTGTCACAATCCATGATCAGCTCAAACCATATTTGTTGGAATTTATTCAACTCTTATGTGTCAATACATACTTATGGCTTTTGTGATCTCAATAAATTTATCAATTCACTACTAAGAGATAATGCCACAATATTTTCAAAGAGATGATCACTACAGCTAACTCTAAGTCATGTCTTAGGTTGTTTTGTTCATGAAAATTTAAATTCGAGGAAGTATATGATATCACATTTTCATTTAATATTAACACATATCCCAATACATTCTTCGAAGCATTGTTGTATACTATTAAATGTTCACCACCTGTGGGTTGTGTGAGAATTGGGAAAGTGATAATCCTACTTTTCATCTAATTTATACTCTTTTCACATTCCTCATTACATTAATTATTGAATCCCTTTTGAATTATCATCGATAGTTCGTTTCATAATCACATAAAATTTCTCACAAATTGATCATAGAACCCAACTAATCCAAAGAAACATTGGATATATGTTACATATTTTGGTTTAATCCATTGTTCAATTAATTTTTTTGAATGGGTGTATAGATATCAATTTTATTGTGATGAAATGTCCCATGAATTAGAATTTCATCAACCATAACTCACCTTTTTTTTAATTGGAATAAATATAATAGTTTTTTATGTTAATTTGGAAAAAAGATCAAATGCACCTCATGCTCCATCAATGATTTGGAAAATATTATCATATAATCTAAAATTATTTAAAATTTTTTTGAGGATATTTATAAATACCATATTCATCTAAAATGTGAATTATATAAGAGAATTAGTTTCTACTAAGGGCATCACATAGAACACATAATGCTCATACCTCATAGAAAAGGCAGTCTTAGAAATATCCCCCTTCATCCAAACATAGTAATATCATAACCCAATATATTCCACGAATATATATTTGGCTGCATATAACTTATCTACCATGTAATCAATCCAATGTATAGGATACTTGATCTTTATCATGACCTTTTTTAGTTCATGAAAATCTATGAAAAGGCACATAAAACCATACTACTTCTAGATTATTGGGACTAGTTCGACCAATAGTGAAGAACATGGGTGTATGAACCCATTATACATATTCTCTTGTTGTTTTTTTGTAACCTCCTCATGTTGCAAAACATCCACTCTATATGGAGTCGTAGATAATGGTAATGCCAAGTGTATAAATTTGATTGAAAATTCAACCTCAAGGCTAGGAGAAATACATAGAAATTCTACAGGAAACACATCATTGTCTTTTCTCACAATAGACATGTCTCAAATGTTGATTAGTTCCTTAGAAATTATCATCTAAGATACATATAATTAGTAATAGGGAAATAATATACATTATTAAAATGTTGTTTTTAAAGAAGAATCATCCTTCTACATACAACATATACATAATTGTGGTTCAATTAATGAAACATAGTATGATTACCTTCTACTATAAATTTATATTAGATCTATATAAGGAATCCCAATCACACCATTAATTTCATTATATTCCACCAATGTGATTTGGACAATGTTGATTGGGTTTTCAAACTAGAAAATTGTGAGGGGAATAGAGTAATACACTTGAGATTAAATAATTTACATATTTTTCATTTTCACCTGCAGCTCAACTACCATAATTTGTGGTGGGGTTTGAGTAATTATACAAAATATTCTTGATATAATGTAAAATATAGAACCATAATCAAGAATAATGTTCTATATTAATAATTAATTAATCATGCTTATTTCACCACTTCGTTGTCGGGATCTACCTTATCAGTTATGATGGAAAAATTACACTCTTTTGACCATGGAGGTTGTTTGTTATCTCAAGAAACCCTTCTCTTTATTCATTGATTTTAGAACTATGTTTGTTCCATACCATTAGAGAAATGAAAAATGAGTTGAGGGTTTCATAGAGCATTCCTTATTCTATCTCTTTAGTGTATTTATATTTTCATCAATATCAAGATAGGTTCCATTTGTTCCACCCCCTAAATCATTTTCTCACATCCATATAAAATATATTTGTGTAACATCTTTTCGAACCATTGAAAATGGAAGGTATAAATATTGTTACTTCATTAAATTCAAAAATCAGACCACCAGAATTAAACTCGATTTACAACTTATTATCACATTGATATCATTATGATTCACCAATATTCATTTTGAATTTGAGGGCACCTAAAATATTTTCATGTGTAGTCATCAAGGTCATTAATCTCTAGTGAATTTTTTTGACTATGTTTTATACCTCCAATGAGGCAATAATCATTTCATTATAGTTTAACAACGACAACAAATGTGTATTGTTCTAGTATCATGATGCTTTAGTTGAACATGTTGAGAGATTAATCATATTTTTATTATTGGAATGAAAATCCCATTCCATTTTATATCATGGAGTGAAAGTATATCATTTATCAATTTTTTTATTAAGCACTTCCACAACATTGATCGAATCTCTTTCTCAAGATTTAAAATCATTATCAATATCAACCACTGATCAACTTCCCCCTCCGTATGATCAAAACCCATTATGACATTTTCTAGTTAAAACATTGGAGGATGGATGATATCATCACAATGGAGTTGATACATTGTTTCACGATTAAGGGATCATATGATCAATTTAATGTTGGAGGCCATTCATGCATAATATAATAAATTGTAGATTGTTCTTTGTTATGGTAATTTTGAATATCAACCTAATCAATGATTATATTTATAATATGAGTTAGTGATAATAGTAGCATCGCAATGATTGTGATTTATTATTTCATCATGTTGTGGATCTCATTGGGGTAGTCATCACATTGTCTATAGTAATGAATATTTACTTGATTCCTCATATTTATTTCTAGTATATAGAATAAAAGGATTATTATGGATGAGTATTTATAAACTATTAAATTCATATATGTGTAATGAGTGATGTTAAAGTTATAACTTATAAATAACCTTTTTTTAGTAACTTATGAATTTTTAGGATTCAGTCTACACTTTTCATTATCTATTTCTTAGAAAAATACTATTATGGTAATGTTTTTATTCCCTTAAAAATTATTTTTAATAATAATATGAATTTAACAAATAATATCTCTCATGTTGTCAACCATGGATCACAGTAAGGCCCTTTTTCATGTACTATGTTACACTGATTCAGGACTAACGCACCATGTCAACATTTTAATCCCTAGATAAATAAGATATAGAACCATGTCTATGTGAGGTATTTTATAATCATGTATTTTCATGATAGACCATATGTTATATGGGTAGAAAAATATATGGGTTTTTATTAGACATATTCTTATACCAATCTTATTATTGTAGATTTTTCTAATCCCAAGCCAACTAATAAATATACATTTCCTTTGATGGCAACTATAATCACCCTTCCCTTTATTTCAAATTAATACATTATTTGTTATATGTAAGTACACATAATACAAAAAGGAAGATCAAGAATCACCATTTCTTTTCAAATTAGGCACATATCATAACATCTTGAACATGGGATATAAAAACAATATCAAATACTTTTTAAACATGATTCTAAAAATCTATGGATTTTAATACTATAATGGATAACCTGGGGAAGTACCTAAGAAATGGATGTTCTATAAATTACATTAATGTAATAAATAGGTAATACGTTGATACATGACATATAATAGTCATATTAATGGGGGATAAAATGTGTGGGAATCATTAACATGTATAATAAGGCATGACATAGCTTGATAATCATAATGGAACATGGGAAATGTGGAAACAAATTGAAACACAACATCGTAAAAAAGTGTCAAGGATAACATACATGACATCATCAGGAAAAATAACCATAAATGAATAATTTTCACTCCATATCCCCACATTAATTCTCATGACACTAATCATTACCCAATTCATTGGAATATAATATAATTACTGGCACACCCATCACTTTTATTTCATTCCCATGATTATGTGTGCTGCATAGATCATGCAACATAGTTTCATTCACAAAAACATTTTATTTCATGATAAAGGAGTGTTGATTAGAATCATTTAATTCCCATGTGAAATAACTACAAGTTCATAAAGATGAAGCCCCTTGATAGAAAATGGGTATGGTATTCATTGTACAATTTTTTTATCATGGAATATTATAGGGAAATTTGGATAACATAATGACATCATATAAAATATAATAAAATTTATTGATGAGATACATATTAGCCTCTAATAATTTTCACAGAAAATGGGAATTAATAGGGACCTGGAATGGAAAGACCCAAAATTTGGAACTGTAAACAAAATGTAAAATTTAATAAATATACTTTTCCAAATAAGAAAAGGTGAGGATCCTTAAATTGATTTGGTACTCAAAATTTTTGAGAGGAGCTTCTTGATAGCTTTTGGTAACCTTGTGAGGACAATACGCATGAGATAGAGTTGTAATTATGTAGGCTAAGGAATTAGAGTGAACTGAAATGGGATCATGAATGGGTTTAAATAGGAAATGTGTGGGGATTTAATTTTTATTTCTCATAAATATGTTTTGGACTGTATAAAAAAAACACCCAATACTTTCCCATGTGTTTTCCCAATGTTTTGGCCAAAATGTAGTGGTTTTTATTTTATTATAAGTCGACAAGAAGAACATAAAATTACAATAACATTTCATATGTGGAATAGATTCATACTCTTAAAAATAATTATTTTAAAACCTAAAATCATATTAATGGGTTTGGGAGATTCATTATGTATATATAAAATTATCCAAATAAACATTAAAAAAATTATTCTAATTCAAAAATGTATATTTTTTCATGGATACCCTTTATAGTATTTTTACTACACATTTTTGTCGTTGTTATTTCATGACACACAATGTATATTTATAAGTTATTTAAATTTTACCAAAAATCTAGTCTCTATACAATTGTTATGAAAAATTAACTACTGAGTAATTTTTATGTTCTCTTTCCAAATATAATAATCATTTATCTAAAAAGATTTATAAATATGTGAAAATTCACTTTTCAAATAATAATCATCATTTATTGACAAACAATGGGTTTTATTTGAAAGAACAATTTATTAACCCTTATAAACATTACATTCTACTTCATAAAAAGTAACTGATCATTTAAACTGGGAAAAAATAATTTCCTAATTCTATAATTATTAATATTTATTTCAAAATTCTATTCATTCCTCAAAATAATTTTTTTATAGATATTTGATATTAATCAATAAACCTTTTGAGTTTTATTTATATAAAATCAATATCATCTATAATGTACCAATAAGAATAGAATATGAACATAATTATATTTTTTATTAAAATATATTATTCATTTTATTATTTTTTATGTACATATAAATTTAACACACCATAAAATTTCATAAGGGTGTGGTATATGACTGTGAGATATTCATGGTGTGGTACAACAAACATGTTTTGGGACCTGATATTAATGAAATGGAACTTCTACAATAAAAGGGTACACTCAATCTTATGTTGAGAGACCTCTGAGGGGTATTAATTATGGAAAAACCCAAGTGATGTTATATCCCGTTGAATCTCCAATAAAGGTGCTTCATAGGGTATGATCCTACAGGTTGATGTAGTCAAATCTTTTTTCTATGTCAATTGGATTTATTAAGACCCTCTATTTATAATATTCAAATGATCATAGTCAAAAACCTATTTTACCAGTAGTGATTATAATTAATAGTAATTAATATATGATATGTTATAATAAATCCAAAAACAAATTTTGTTTTCTATATCCATATTATATAATAATACAATTAATTAAAAGATAGGGGGAATTTAATTTTTAATAGTTCTGATAACTACATTCTATATGGATAATAATGTTACAAATAGATTATTTTGGAACACATTTCATTTCAATATGTTAATAAAGTTTAAAATGTATTATTATGGAAACCATTTCTTTTTAAAGGGTTAGTCATGATTCAATTAGATTAACAGGAATCCCAAATCTTTTCTATGGGTAAACCATGTTTTTAAATGAATAATGACTTCTTATAAAATATTATAATGAACATATTTTATTCCTAATATGGAAATTGAGTAGTATACTAAACATGTGATACCAATACAACTGATTTGAATTGTTGAGACACATTATTACTCTCCAGTGATCTCAATATAGATTATAGGATTGGTGGAGAACCATTTAATCTAATGGGAAATGAGTACGCTTGATATATCTTATATAATATTCGAAGCACCATTATAGCTCACGGGTGAGAATGATATGGATTATATTACGGTTTAACCCCATTAGATAAGTCAAATTCAATGTGTAATGTATTTTTGGTAGTCATTCATATGTATATTATAAACAAATGACCCCAGTTTCCCAGAGTTGGTGCCTTATTTTATTAAAGTTTTCATATAAACATGGAATATTTATCCCAAAGGACCAATTACATTAGTTTATTTTGGATTAAAGATGCATATATTTGTTCAACATTACATCATGAAAGGAAATAAAACACTAATTTATTCCATTAGAAACATCCATTCCTCATAGATTATTCTATAAATTCAATCCTTCTTTACATCATCATTTCCTGGTTAAATTAAACATAAGAAATACGGGAACAAAAATTCTTAGCAAGAGTAATAAATACAGTGGAATATTACACATAAATTAGGCATGGTGAATAATTTAAGGCACATTCCTTTAAATATAATATACATAAACACATTATTTTAGGAAAATTAGATGAGTAAATAATTTCATAAAAAAACATAATCATGGGTATTCTATTGGTCCAATAACCACATGAACATTGATTTACCTATAAATAATGAATATGCATCCGAAAGGGCCAAGTAGTTTAGTTGATTTAGGAAACAGGATGCATAAATATGTTCCAAATTACATCATGAAAGGAAATTCAACACTAATTTATTCCTTTAGAGACAACGATGCCTCCAAGATTTTCCCTATAGTTCATTCATAATTTACTTCATCAAATCCTAGGAAAATGTAACATAAGAAAGGGGAAATATCATATTCTCAGTAAGAGTATGAAATAAATCATCAGATACCATAAATATTAGGCTTGGTGAATAATTAAAAACACATGTCATTAAAAATAATAAACATGGACACATTATGGATGGAATATGAGATGAGTAAATAATTCCATAATAAACCATAATCATGGGTATTCTACAAGTCGACTAACAGCATGAACTTTCATTTACAATATTCACAATTAGGAAAGTTCATATGACAAACATTCTTAAATAATCCATCAAGGACTCAGCAAGGACACTTAAAATGATTAATGCCTTTTGTAAAACTATAACAAAAAATGGGAAAGGCCTTGACCAAATCCATGTATATTTGTCTCATGAGACCTACCGATGAATCAAGGAGATATAGAGGGCCCCGCCAAACACATTATATGATTAATGAATTCCAAATATGAGGTGGACAAAAACAAAAAACATATATTTTCATATTGAATCTAATATATGAAAATAACATTCCATGAACATTATGATTATACACTAACCATTCAGGGTAAACTTGTGAATGGTTTTAGGATAACACATCAACATTCAAAATATAAATAAACCATCCAAATAAATATGGTAGTTTCTATACTAAAATTTTAATCTGAATAATAAGAAATTATAAACAATAGTGTTCTAATATACAAAAATAATCATATAAAATCATTCAATAAATCTTGAGATAAATACTCATTTATATTTAAAAGAGGAGTTATTTTGAAATAGTATTCAAATAAAACTAGAGATGAAGTAATATATTATTTTTATAATAAAATTAATTATTTATGAAATATAATTTTTTCTAAAAAAATGATTATAGTGTTCCCTTGAATTTAGGTATTAATTCAAGAAATTCTCTTGAATCAGGCTTGTACTTAGAAAATAATTTTGAATGTTATTTTAAAATGTGATATTATCTATAAAATAATGATGTATTATGGTTTTTAAACATATATAGATCACTATAACAGTATTTACATGTTTCATATAATAATATATAATATTTTTATTGATGTAATTAGAAAATTAAAGTATCCCCAATGAAAAGGGAGTTTTGGTTTGAAAAACCATTACTTTATGTGTGAATGTTTTCTGCTCTAGAAATTAAAGCCCTGGAATTTGAAATTATATTAAAAAATAATATATTTCAGAACCTATTAGATATTTTTTAGGTTTTTCATTATTTATTTATGCCCATTATCTCATTATTTATTAGTTATAATATTGAATTCATTCATTTTAAAGTGTTCATTTTCTTGATTTTCATAATCAGTTCAATTGTTTTTATGTTATGGAGTTCATGTGGAATGGATGTATACCTCCTGAATTGAATTTAAATATTATTTTTGAACATAAATATGTGTTAATGATCATTTATATCATTTGTATACATTACTTTTGCAGAATCATTAGATGAAATATTAATCACATTCACATAGATTATAAATGTGGTATTTTGACTATTAAGAACTAGTGAGGTCATACGATTTAATGATATGTATATAAAATGGTTGATAAACATTATATAGGTTACAATACATATTTTATATCTAGGTTAAACCATAAAATGGTTTCATGACCAGTAACAAAGTATAATTTCATGAACGCTACTTTTGCGTTACCGGAGGTTGAAAATTGCAACCTCACAAATGTTGAATTTGTTTATAAAATAATAGATATAGAGTATGAATATTGATGATTTTTCTCCAATTCAAATCATAAAAGTATTGTATATTGATGATACTATAGTTTTCAAGGTGATTTTTATAGAGTAGTTGACGATAGGATACAAATATAATGTAATTTGGAAAGAAATTAAAGGAAATAAAATGTTAATTTACCTCTAGATTCCATCTCCTTGAAATTCTATTAAAGGAAAATGGTTTTATTATTTTGGAAACACAAAAATCTTATTGAACATGGGAGTGACTATGTAAGGGTATTGGTGAAGAAATTTTTGGAGGTTCAAGGCTTAAAGAACTGATGAGAAGAGTGAGTGAGGGGGGGGGGGGTTCTGGTGGAGGAGAGGAGTGAATTTTGAATATTTTATTCATTATTTTATTACTTCACTCAATAAAAAAATAGTTTATTATAATTTGAACCAAAAAAGTAATAAGTGGATTTAATTTCGTACTATGTGTCCTTACATTACTCATTATTTCATAAATAGTGCATTTAACTGATAATTTATATATACGGTATTTGACTATATTTAACTTTTCATAAAAAATCAAGAATTTCAGAAAAATCACAAAACTAAACCCGAAATTTTTTTCAACATTATGTATTAAAAAATGTACTCAATTTTTAAAAAATAATAATATAAATATTATCAAATAAATTTTTAAATAATATTATATATATTTCAAAAGTTATCTATTTTAAGGTTATAAATAGTTTTATATCACATTTAAAAATTAATTGATATCTCATTGTCTTATTACTTATATAAATTTAAATAATATCATTATTTACTATTAATAAGGGTCCAATTTCAATTCATTTTATTATTCATAATGGTATTTTACCATTCACAAAAATTCAAGTTGGTTCTATTAGATGACAATTGACTAAATGATGACAACATTGGATGACCATTTTTCCAAATTCAAAACAATGTAGAGGAAAAGTCATGTTTAATGGCTAGAATTTTTTTTAATTTTTTTGGACTCAATGTTTCATGCATTCAATATTTATTTTCAAACCCAAGGTGTGTTATTGTTATACATATTAAAAAAAATTTGTAATTAATTTATTAAACTAATGCTCCATGGCACAATAAGGGTTTTAATTTCATATTATGGGTTTCTAATGATTCTCTGGATAAAAATTTTTATCACATGGAACTTTATAATTAATATGGCTGACTATTACCTATTGTAGATAAAAATATTAAATGGTATAGGTATTTTATGGTATTGGTTATTTTATTATTTACTAATTTACTTTGATAATGATATCTTACACCAATGAGATTCGTATTTCCATTGATAACATTCAAATATAAATTCATATGATTACCTTTAATGATAATTTGAGTTCAACCATATTATTTTTACTTTTCACCATGTTTTAAAAACATATGTTGAATGGTTTATGTCTAGATTTTATATAATATCGATGGTGATTATGTATTAAAGTGAAATGTTGGGTTAACTAGGGAAACTCTCCTTTAACCATATGTGATTTTTTTAATGTATTAATTTTCTAAATTATTGTATGATTAGTCTTATAAATTTAGATTTAGAAAATTATAAAATAATTAAATTATCACTATTTATAAATGTTATTATAAAAAAATGGTATTTTTAATGTTATATAAAATTATAATTACATATTTTTAAATTTGTTATGCCTATTTCCCCAATCCCATTATTGAACCACCATTGGGAAACATATATCACAAATAAAGACATTGAAATGGTGAAGGATAATTGAAATTCAAGATTTATTTTTTGTAAAGAGAGTTTCAAATTACTATGTGAAAAAATCAATCACATGTTCTTTAATATATGTATATATATGTTATTTTTATAAACTACTCACTGTATTCTATTATTATAAATATTGGTTATTTTGTTAAGAAAATTTATAAATAGTTTCGTGAAAGAGTGTACCAACTAATTGATCATTAGTATGGATGTTGAATAATTTACATGGGTTTCCTAACTATAACCCCTTTTATTGAATGAGTATTTTTTTTAATTAATCTATCAAAATGATCACTCATAGATTATCTCAAATACACTAAATATTATATAAGACAAGATTGAGGTCCAATTGGTAGAGTATCCAATGAAAGAGAAATATATTATCTCATCTTAGCATGATATATTTCTTCAACTTTTTATTCATAATTCATAGGTATAATAATTAACATATGAAATTGTAGTTCTATATTCTACCATTTCATCGGTAAAGGGAGAAATTTTATCTCGACCCTATATTTTCTTACCCTATTTGTACATCAATTTAAATAAAAAAAATTGTAATAGTATCACAAATCCAAGAAATAAAATTTTAGTGTCATTGGAATATTACGTTTATATATAAAATATACATAATATACCAAAGAATTATTTTATTCCATATTCTCTAACTTTTTAATGTCCCTCATCTTATCCTTTGTACATGTAATCATTAGAGGATATAAATAAATTAAAGGGGTTCTCTATGATCCCAATAAGAGGATAAATACAAACATTAATTATTATAAAATGGGTGAGCAAAAATATCATGACTATATCTAAATTTATGGGAAATGATCAAAATAAATATTGAAAAATGTTAAAATTTCATAGAATGTGGAAATGAATAAAAAGGAGTCATAATGTATTATTGGCTAAACAACACATAGTTTTGATGAATGATTACATAATTTTCATGCATAAAATATGTGAATAATCATAACAAAATAATTTAAAAAATTAATAACATAATGTTAATGAATATTACACATTATATTATGGTAAAAATCAGATTATATAATTCATTGGAGTGCTATAAAATTTTGGGGGCACCCATGACCTCATAATATTTAAAAATTTATATACTCCACATGGATCATATATCATTAAAAGTCATGATGTAAATATATCGATGATGATGGGATTTTTCAGTATTTAATAAATAATATTTTCAAGAATAATAATAATAGTTTAAAAATAAAAAATCTAAAAACATACATGGTATATGAATCATTAATTATAAGTAAAGAATAAAGAATCTTAATGGAGTCGAGAAGTGTTTTTTGAATAATGAGTTATTTTGGAAAAATCATTACATTTTTTATAATACCCTTATAGAAACATGTATATCCTAGAATATAAATAAGAAGAATAATTCAATTATAATTATTCAAGACTAAATGAATGTCCATGCAGATTTTTAAAAAAAGGTAAAATCCAAGGAAATTGTGTTGTGTTGGAGAATTCCCCTAGCATAATTCCCCTATAATTTCTCTACCTTTACACATTTTGAAGAATAAACATATATTTATTAAAATGATAATCCCATGATTAATAATATAAATTTATAAAACTATTTATCAATAATAATAATTAAATTAAAGTTTAATTTTTTTTAAAGAAATTTACATGTTTTGATTTCAGGTCTTTCTTAAAAAACATGTTTTCTATGATTTATTTATTTTGTTGAAGGTAAATATTAAAAAAGTATTATTAATTTTCGAATCAAATAAATATATTAATTTAAATATTTAAATATTTTATATAACTCATGTTTTATATCCATGAAGTTTATTATTGGAATTTTTTTTCGACATCATCGTATGTGTTTAATCGATTATTAACATGACATTGCCAAAAGATAGGGAATGAAAAGTATGAAATTTATATTTTACATAAATAATAAAATTTTATAAGGCTAAAATAATTAATATTATTTAAATATTCTGTGTAATCAATTTTTTAGTATATGGATAAGAAAATAAATTTGTAAAATAATAAATAGAATATGAAAAGAGGGATGATTTAATAAAGTCTTACTCTCATCAGTGTAGATTCTCTTTTTTTACACTAATAATCATTGGTGATTAAAGTTGGATTTTTTAATTATTTAGATATCTATTATAAATGTATTAGTTGGGGGGTTTTCTAGATGTTGGGATTTCTAATGGGTGAAATAAGAAGTTTCCAATAGAATAGAGATAGATTATTTATACATGAGATGAGGTGTATTTTTAGAATAAAATATTGAATAAAATAATGTATCATAATTAATTATTGTAATATTAATTTTCTGAAAATATAAATCATATATAAATAAAAAAAATATTTTTCCACATTAAATCTCATTTTTAATTCTAATTAATGTTTTTATTAAAAATGAATGTGTATAGATAGAAAATTGATATTTTAAGGAATCAAAATTGAATTTTGATTTTGGAATGTTCTTTTTAGTTTTGGAAATTGAGATTATTATATTTTAATTCAACAATACTGAAATTAAAAATACCATGTCGAAACCTAATTTTCATGAATTTATTATGTTATTATTACATAATTAATTATGTAATTTGAGTTACCCCAATTATATCAAAATTTATATTCTTACTATTCAATTGAAAATTGTGAATTTTAAGAAATTTCTGAAAAAGTCACTCTTAGATAATTATTACGTAATGAATTAAATAACTAATATTTATTTGTCATAATATAATTCTAAAACAGGTAATTTTATTTTTTTAAAATAAGACTAATGTTTTTTATAATATATTTTACAATAATGTTTATTGAAAATATATTTATATTTTATTTCAGTTTTGAATCATGATATTTAGTTATTGGAATTATTAATATTATATTTACATAATTTAATCATGTTAAATATTTTTTCTATCATAATTTTAAATTGTTAGGCAACATTATAAGTATAATGATAAGGTCACTATTCACAACAATATGCTTAATATTCCAAGAGTCATATTACTATTAATTTAATCACAATATCTCTAATAAATAACTCAATAGTTATTCATTAATTATTAAACTCAATTGACATTACAGTTCTATATTAAAATTTTAATTTTTTTTTCTTTTTTTCTAACATTACACATCATCTCTACAATTTTTACATTGATGGAAATGGTTTTAATATACTAGGGTGTTCCATATTATCCCATTTTAGATTTTATATTATATAATTTTTGACCAATTCTGATTTTTCAAATTTAATTGGTTTTATTATGGATTAATGTAACTGTATTTATTAATTAAAAAATTTATTTTTTTAACTATATTTTTTATTTGTACAATATAATACAATATACATTTATTCAAGAAACAAATTTCAATAAAACACATGGTTACTATATTCTTCCACATTTATAAATTTGATCCTCAAATTTTAAACTCATTATCATTGATGAGAATAGATTTGGGTGATTATGTTTCTTTATTTCCACTAGTTACAAATTCATCTCTTCACACATATAGTTCTTCTACAATAATTTTACATTGTTAGTTATATTATTGCATAAAACATTTTCATTATGGTCCATGAAATTCAATGTATTTTAGTTATATGAGATTCCATTGTCCAATTATATCACATATAGAATTTGTAACTCTAAGTGATCATGTGTGTACTTTCTCAGTGGTGATACATGGAACATTTCATAAATGTCATCCACACATGGTGGAAGTAAAATCTGAAAGTCCATTGATCCAATTAAAGAATGGATATCAAAGACACAAATGTATCATAGTCTAATAATTCCATTCTTTCAAAAACACATAACTCTCTTCCATCGATATATTTAATGGAAAATATTGTTTTCATCATTAATATCATTGTCCATTTGATGGATTTAATCATATATCAATTACCAAAATAGAGAATCATTATATTTTTTGCATGGATTGATCATTATTCTTCTTCTCTTAAAAGAGATAATGTCTAGATACCATTTGTTCCTTAATACCATCCAAACATATTTAAGTTCTACATCACATACCGTATAAATTTATACAGATACATTTGAATCCTAGAGTGGATGTTATTGTTGTATGATAACATAACTAATATGATATGTTGTATTATCCTCCTTCAAATTCCATTATGCATGCTCATATAATTTTCTTAGGAGTCATATTAGAAATTTTTGATATTCTATCACTTTTTTGTGATAGTTAATGATGAAATTCAATTAATTACTGAAATCATATTGGATACCTCTAAAAAACATAGAGTAAAAAAATGGATCATGATCTAGGATGATATATAGTGGTACCCCATGCAGCCTTTCCACTTCCTGCATAAAATCCATAACATTTTTTTCAAATGAGGAATCTTTTGGATTATCAATAATGTGTGCATTATAGCTGAGTTGATCCACCACAACACACATAGGGTTGATTACATTGTAAAAATTCAAGAGAACAAGGAATGTTCCATAGATACATTCTCCCATTTCTATGTGGGTATAGGAAACAGTTGAATAACCTATTTATACATATATTTTCCTTCTACCACTAGCTGACATAAAAAACTGTGAGATATACTCCAATATCATCATCTTAATATTTTCTGCTTAAATATTACTTCTTGATTAGGATAAATTGTGGTTATTCCAAGACGAATATTGAATTATGATGAATGTGAATTATCTATTAGATCCATATTTATCTCATATGATGCAGGAACAAAATTACAAATTTGAAACAAAATCCCTCCATTATCATGTGATTGTAATCCATGCTTATTCCCTTCCCATATTTTATTCACCTTATTTCAAGCTCTATACAATCACTTTATGCCTCCATGTTTATCCCTTGAATAAATATTTGGTTAAAAATTTGGGAATTCTAAGATGTATTTACTATTATCATGGTTTCCAAATATATCATCTGTATATCCATAACCACAAGGTATTTCTAAAATCGTGTCATGGATAGGGTGGATGATTATTTTCTACAATGAGATTCAACTATCTTGTTTTCTATTCCCGGATGGTAGTGAATAGGAAAATTATTGTCCTTGTATAGTGATAGCTATCTCATATGATGGATGACAAGATCTTTATGTGTGAATATATACATTATAATGTTATGGTTGGAATATATATCAGGCTTCTCAGCATAAATATAATATCTCTAAATCTATAGAGTAATAATTATAGTTCTTTTCTCCATATCTTTTGTCTCCTAGTTATGACCATGTATCTTTTTCTATAGTGTGGCATAGGCTCTCACCTAATCAATCTACATGAGTACAAAACTAAATAATTCAATTTTGAGAATAAATATATGTTTCAAAAACATATCGACCTGTTATTATTGTGTATACATTGGAAATTATTATCCTCCTCTTGATTTCCTTAAATTATTCTTCACATTTTTCTATCATGAAATACTTTAACCCATTATTAGTTATCTTAATAATGAGTTAGATGAGAATGAGTGATTTTTTGAAAAACATCAATAGTACCATGTGAATCCATGAAAACTATATATTTCCATTACCTTAGTGGGTTACTCCCTTTCTGCTATTTATTTATTTAAGTGTCTAATGAAATTCACTCAATTTTGATTATGTTCCCCAATAATGTGAATTGTTAAATATAGAAGCGACAATTTCTAAACATATCATACATCTTCTCCTCATTTAATGCCTCTAGAACAATCCTTTGGTTTTTTTGATGTTCCCCAATTATATTATATTAAATAATAATAGCATCAAAAAACAAAACAAAAAATATTGTGGTAGTGTGTGAAGTATATATTTGTCAAAACCATTATGATTTCAACGGATTTTTTAAGTCAGAAAAGCATCACTATGAACTCATAGTACCCATACATTATATGGAAAATATAATTTTCAGGTTACTATGTTTTCTACATTATTTGATGATATCTAGAATTAATATTCTTTTTATGTGTATTATTCTTCTCTTTGTTGATTAAAATATTCATCAATCCTTGGAAGAGGATATATGTTCTTTATTGTTATCATACTGCGACCTCAATAATCGATATGATTTTTCATTGAACTTTCCTTCATATTTTTTAAGAGCATTGGCACACCCAATGCTGATGATTTATAGTGTATGGACACTTTTTCTAATTTATATTGGAGCATCTTCTTTTACACATCTAGTTCAATAGAGGCCCTCCTATAGGGGAATTTTGATATATGAGTGTCTTATTTTATGATATTCATTTATATATCAATAAAATGATATGATAGATATATATGAAACTCTTCAAGAAATAAATTATTATATTCCTTAACAATGGTAATTTCTTATATATTGATACGTTCCTTCGTCTCGATCATTTAGTAATGGTATACATCTTCACAGTGTATAAACAGTGCCACCATTGACGTATGTTCAAAATATGTTTCATGATCTTCCTTGAATTTTTAGAGGAGAATTGGAAGGTTAGAATTATGAAAGGTATTTCCATTTCCCAACAATAGATTTCTTCTCTATATATTTAGTGCCAATCAAGGACATGTATTGTATCGAATTCCTAAAAGAGAATCATTACAAGATTCTTTGGAATAATATTCCAACATAAACCAATATGAGGATCAACCAAAACTTTTGAATAAATTATTTCCCCACTTGTTGTTATTATAGATATTTCTACATTAATGTGTTTGGGAATTGATTCAACAATTCCAGAAAATAGACATGAAATAATGGAATGTGTATAATCATATTCTAATAAATCATTTGGAATTTTTGAGTGAGTAGAAATTGTACCTTGTACAATATTTTTTTCTTTCTCCCATTATGAAGTAGTGATTCAATAAGTGTTATTATTAACCTTTGTATTTGGGGGCTCCCAAGGCATATTTCACTATGAGATATAAGGTTTATTAATCTGTCTTTCATAGATCCCATGAGGTATTAATCCATATGTGTTTCATTAGTTGGTTTTTCCATTCATTCAACATATTGGCCATATGCCTCATGTCCCCTCAACATTTAGGAGCCTGGTTCACTTCTCTCCCACATAAAAAGCATCTCCCCCACTATTTGAGACAATTTCCACGACTCTTCATCCTAAATTCTTGACATATATGTATTTGGACCCTCCATCCTCCTTTTTCATTTAAGCGATTATATTTAAACTCCATCCTTCTCTTCATATCTCCATAACAATGGGACCATTCTGTAAATTTTATCATTTCTTTGAGAGCACATTAAACTAATATCTTTTAACTCCCAATGTCTCTGATTGA
The DNA here is from genome assembly GCA_963277665.1 of Viscum album. Taxonomy (NCBI): domain Eukaryota; kingdom Viridiplantae; phylum Streptophyta; class Magnoliopsida; order Santalales; family Viscaceae; genus Viscum; species Viscum album. The sequence continues at coordinate 2,125,210,498 of OY728126.1, read as the reverse complement.
TACGTCCATTAGAATATTTTATTTCAAACCAATAAAGAGTAGTTTGTAATTTATCATTATTAAGAACTACAAAATAAGAATATATTAAAACACATTTGATTTTTTCATCACAATTCATGATTGATTTATCTTCTTTTTTCGGATACTCTATCAATTTTCTGTTGATATTTTTTTGAATAGTTCTTGGGAAATACATTGAATGAAAATTTTTCATTATTTTTTCCAACTCCATATTTTATATTTCACCATTTTTCTTGGTGTTCATTACCAACTCCCACCATTGACCAGATTCTCCACATATATAACAAACCACAAGAGTTACCTCCACCTTCTATGAATAATGGATTATAGAAAACATCATATCCGTTGATTTTTTCTAATATTACATGAGAACTAGATCATAAGTTTCTCTAAACATAATTCATTGATGATTCATAGAGGAATCAATGGATTATAGATCTATATTGGGTGTTGGGGGAAATTTCAAATGTTTCATGTAATTATTCACAGGCTGAGGTAGTTGGGTAATAATTTCTATAACATTTTGAAATCCTCCTCCCATGACATTGGGGATATCATTCATATTATTGTTAAATTATCATTGACATTAATGTTTGGCCTTTTTTCTCTAACCTCACACCTTTTCCTAAAATAGATATTGATTTAAAAATACATAAATCCACAATGAGCGAATAAATAATTATTATTTTTTGAAATTATTTCCCAAGGAAAATATTATTGTATCAATATATTTATAATTTTTATTAAACAATGATGCATATATATATATATATATGGTCTTATTATAATGGATTTAACATGTGTTCTAAAATAAAAATACCCAATTTAGCTAAACATTCTTTGATACCATCTATTGTGACCATTCTTTTAATTACATGACTATTATATCATCTAAGGAAAAAACATAATAATATTACAAAAATTGGATCTAATGGTTTATTTTCCTTTGAAACTTTTCCTTATACATAAATTACACATAATAAAACATAATTATTTTATAATTATCTCTTCTCTAGCTTCTTATTATCCATCATATTCCCTTTTTTAAATTTAATCACTAAGAGTTATACATCCTTTAAATAGAAAGTTAAAATCTCAGTAATTTGATAAATAAGAAATTCGATCAGTATATCATGGGAGATCATAAAAATTTTCTTAATAGCATAGGAATCATATCACCATCAACAACATGGTGGAATGTGATTAATTCATGGAATATGGAATTTCATGAAAATGAACTATCATGTATTACTAGCCAATTTAACAGATATTTTTGAGAAAAAATAACATCATGTCCACTAATAACATATGTGCATAATCATAAATTCATAATTGTGAACAATTATAGATAAATATTTTCCAAATATTTCTTATTAACTCATCACATACATCACATTTCCCAATTCATTGGGGAAATATGTAATTATAGGTACACACATCACAACATAAAAATTAAATATTCATGCATGCCATATATAATGTATATCAATCAATTTTATGATGCTAACCAAAATAATAAAATTTATATATAATGATTCCATGTAGAATAAATAAATGAATAAACATCGTGTTTCCCAAATAAAAAATTAAAAATAATACTTCTTATAAGAATAATTAGTATTTAGTAAAGAAGAAAAAAATCACAATGGAATCAAGATGTGTTTTGGAATGAAGAGTTATATTTATAAAATAATTTTATTTGTTATAAAAAAATATTGGAAACATGTATATCAAAAAAAAATTTAGAATAATTAAATTAAATTAATATAAAATTAAATGAATAAATATATTGAATTTTTTTAAAATAGGGAAAGCCTATTGATATAGATTTGGGTTCGATAATCACCATACCATAATCCCCTATCAATTCCATCACTTTTATGACTTTTAAATAATAGATTCATATATATTAAAACAATAATATAGAATTGATTTATAGTGATTTATAAAACTAATTATCAATAATAATCAATTGATTAAATTTTTTAATTTTTTTAGGTGAAATTCAATTGTATGGATATCATATTTTTTCTTTAAATTTCATGTTTTTATTTAGTTTTATATTTTGTTAAATTTAAATAATAAATTATTATAGTTAAATATGGAATCATATAATACATCTTATATAAATATATGTATATTACATATAATTCATTTTATACATCTGCGATGTTGGTTATAATAATTGTCATCACAATGCCACCATAGGTGGTTAACTGACCTTTAACAGGATGTTGTTAAACAAGCATGAAAGGAAGGTATAGTATTTATATTGGTCGTAAATATAATAATTTTTCTATATTAACACATTAATATAATTTTATCTTACATAATAACCCAATTTTTTAGTATATTGTTTTTAAAAGAATTGGGAAAATGAATGATGCAAAGAAAAAAGGATGGAAAAATAAATAGAGACTTATGATCACCTCTGTATAGCTTATCTTGGGTGATACAATATCTCCTTGATGATTGGATGTGTATTTCTACATAATGACCCAATAAATTCTAAAATGGGTTAAGAGCAATGATTAGCTTAGATCATTGGACTTGGAATGGGTGGGGTAGTGGAATTTTTATAGCTGGGAGAGGTTTTTTTTATACTTGAGGATATGGTTATTTTTAGAATAAAATAATATATCTAAATAGAAATGTGTAATATTGTTTTTATGATAATATCAATCATATATGAATTTAATTGTCCTCTTTTCCTACCTCATATAGGCATTGAGTTGGAGACTAGTAATTTAGGTGTACAAATATCACTATATGGGAGGAACTATCACTTATAAAAAATCAAATTGGGGGAAAGTTGAATCATCCGGAAAAAATCCAAAACATAATATAGAAGATAAACACAAATCATCCCACTTGGATGGATAAATAAAACTAATTCATAAAAAATTAGCTAATTTAAACTACCAAAAGTTATGATAAATCAGTAACACAACAACTGTAATGGATTTAAACAAGTAAGGTCCAACATGGCCTGTGAATTCCTCATAGGAACCTAAAATACTATATATATATATAAGGCGAGCATACATGTATACTATGAAGGAAAAATCCAATCTATCAAGCATGTGTGAGAGAAGAATACTAATTAACCTATGAGAAAAAAACCAAACCAAGAGAGACCAAAATATGTATATTTACCATCCAAACGTCACCAAGGATCGATCACATAATAATGCAAAATATGTAATATAATATTTAGTAAATAACATTAATGATATTTTACCCCACACTACTTTATCACTAATTAGAATATCTAAAATCCCAATGGAAAATGACATGTGAATCTCACCTCTTGATAATACAACACATCACATCACACTCACACACACTGGGGCCTCACAGCACATCACTATAAAATAGACATAGTCCCCAAAACAAATAACACCTCATCATAATGAAACCTGGGATACCGTATCAAAACACCTCCTGAATACACATGGTACATCACATCACAACTCTCCCTAAAGTCACCTTGGATACCACATATCATCACCTAATGCACTAACAAACTTCTTTCAATCACAGCCTATGCAATACCTACCTTACCTAGAAGAGGGAGAAAATAAGTGTTTGGTCCATCCATCTATGCTCATACTAGGATTTTAGGTAATTACACCCCTCTCATGACATTGCGGGTGGTCACACATAGTTCTCAAAATTGGTGGGGTGTGTATAGAATTAAAAAGGAATATATATATATATATATATATATATATTATAAAACAGTCAAGGCCGACCTGTAGTTTCTTGAAAAAAAGCTAACTCAAATTTTTTTCCCTTTTTTGACACCCATAAGTGATTTTATTTGTATCTACAACATTCATTTTAGAAGGTGGAGATTCCTGATTATATAATAATGCTTCATATTTCCTCCTTGTTGAACACCCATTCAATTCATTATTTAATGTCAACCACCTTTTATCACACAAACCATCATTAGATAATTTATTAATAGTTTCTATTCAATTGAAAAAACTAAACCATGATATCCAAAACATTATTAATGAATTATTTATTTATTTCATCACTACATTGGAATATAGCATAAAGAAACCACATTTCACAAATTGTCCAATATTACATCACCTCCCCGCCAAAAAAAGCATCACACATACAAACACATTTCCACCCCAAAGGCCTAGCACACAAACCATAATCCCCACATGCCCCAACCACATATCATCATCCCAAAATAAAGACATCACATTACAACACACCATGATCCATAAATAGTTTTAAAATATGGATTTTACCACATTCCACATTAATTTAGGGGGCATTATGACCCAAAATAAAATATTGCGGAAACCATTTCAGTAGCCATGTATAATTAATTGACCAATTTCCATTTCTGTTGATATTATAACAATAACAACAAATGAAAAAATCACAATACATATATCATGTGCAAAAACATTAAACAATGTCTTTTGTTTTCTATGAGGCATCACACATGAACAATCACAATATCATAAGAATATCTAATCTATAGAAACATGAGAACCAGACCCCATTAACATTAAATATCAATTAAACCATTTCATTATATTTAATTCATCTAGAAAAATTATAATACACATTTAAAGATAAGGTAACCCCCATTTACATGATACAAAAAACGGTGAAACAGGGGAATCCTGACCTCAAAAAAGATTTTACACTCACAGTGCACCATTGAGTGAAGAAGGAATCAGCCAAAAACCATAATATCACCATGAGGAAACCCAAATAAACCTAAAACACACCCAATTATAGAAAAAAAGCACCACCGAAGTTCACCCCAAATTGAGGGAACACCACTGCAGTAACTCCTTGTGATAAGAACAGGGAAAAATAGTGGAGAACTCACCATGGATGAATAATATAACCCTATTGAAAAACCACCAGGATAAATAATTAAAGGAGGGGAAAATGGCCAAATGAACACCTCGGGCACCTAGGGATCACACAAATACGATATAAAAAAGTATCCACAACTGACTGAATATGAATTCAGACTATTTTTTTTAAACTCTACTAGATTAGTGGTTTACATAACATGAAACACCATTTGACCTTATATATATACATGAGGATTAGTTTTACTAAAAATATTATCACCTTTTTATTATTTAGTAATGATGAAGACACATCTTGAAACAAACCATGACATGTTGTGATAGTAACTTTCATGTCGTGTGATCCATTTAAAAGACAAGTAATTCCTGCTGTAGTTGGGCAACACCTCCATCATCCACCAACTAGTCCAAGAACCTCCCCCAAGCACCTACAATACTCAATATAATAAAATGGATGGTAAGGTATTGTAAAAAACATTATCATCAGATACCTAAATAATGATTCTCATCATAAAAAATTCTAAACCAAGCCCATATACAAGGTTTCCAAACAACCATCATTTGATATAACTCTCATAGATCTCCTCATAACTCAATTTATACCACAAACCAATCACGACAAGTAAAAAACCATTAAAATCATTAAAAAATTCATTAGTATTAAACAACAACAAAAAAAATTATATTCCCTCATGGACACACTACCATGTACCATATCAACCTCTACACAACTCTAACAAAAAACCACTTCAACCAATGATCTGTACCATCCCAGACACATGAATCAAGGAATTCTATTTTCTATGTCAAGATAATATCCACTCTAGGTGCCACGAACTCACCCATATGGGTTTAATTACATCACGGTTAATGTGTCTCAATTAGAATTTTTTTCCTCCACATTTCATATATTTGGACATCATCAGACATCACACAACACCCATCAACATCCATGTATAAAAACACAAATCATAAAAGAAAATTATCCTAACATTGAAATACAACAAAAATATCGAGAAGAAAAACTAAAACAAACATTTTTTATTAAGGATGAATCATTGAATATCACTCCAATACAATCTTCTCCTACCAAACATGCCTCCAAAACACTAAAACTAAATAAATTGTCCTAACATGCATTGCATTATCCTTAAAATCAGAGATCCCTACAAGTAATTCCAAAAAGAATTTTCCAGCCTCAATATCCAACTCTCCCCAGTCAATGAAAAGTGATTTATTATGAAGATACCAAACAAATTGAGATACGTGAAAAATGTTGTGGATCCTCTCCAACCACAATGGAAATGAAAAACATTATGTATCCTTTCCACCTTGCCCCAACTCCTCAATGGGCCCAAAAAACTGGGAGAAAAAAATATTCCAAAGGCAAAACTCCACTACCCATGTTGAGGGAAATCCATCAAGAACACATGGTCCCCAACCTCAAACTGAAAGGGAATCCTCCTGCAATCAGTATAAGACTTTTCGTAGTCCTCCAATTCTTTCATCATCCCCAAATTGAGTTTAATATTCACCGTCGTTCTATACCCAAAAAGGGGACCAAGAACTACTTTCATTACAACCTCTATCTAGCATAATGTAGAAAGACATAGTCCCACGTAGAATTTATCAAATGGGTCCAATAAAATAGAATATTGATATATTTTATTATAAGAAAACACCACCAAGGGTAGGTGTCGTACCCAAGATCAACAAATTACATTGATGAATTCCCACAAAATATCCTCCAACATCATTATAGACTGTATTGTCTACCATCTATCTGAGGGTGGAATGTAGTGTTAAGGAAGAACTGAGTTCAAAATGAATGTTGAAATACCATATACAATTGTGTGGTAAAAAATGCATCCTAATCAGAGTAAATGGACCTAAGAACTCCATGAAATCACACCACATCATCTACATACCTATTTTCCAAAGAGTCAATTGTGCCCGACTCCTTAATCACTATGAAGTGTCCTAATTCCTCGACCGATCCCCTATCACCCAGAAAGATTAATAAACTCCCTATGCTCGAGGTAACAATATGAAAAAATACATTGATATTTCATCCCAATTTAATATGTGATCATATAAAGGAAAAAACAATCAATTATAACCATGATGCTTGTTCTTCACATTCTAGAAAACCAAGATCTTTTTCATAGTCTCTTCCACTTCATGTTTCATATCTGGCCACCAAAATTTTGACCAAAATCCAAGATTCCTCTAATAATCTACTCTTTGTACCATAATATTTTAGTTATTAGACACAGAAAGAACTCTAATGTTCATTTATATGAGAAAAATATACATCAATGAAACACCATCATGATTTGACCGTCCTCCCAATGTCCATAGAGATCATCACTGTAGAGAACATGATCTCACATAACCACTTCCTCAAAGTATCCCCACTGAGACTACTAAGACTTATACATCATAGAATATTGCATGATCATCTGAAACATATTTACTACACTAACATTGATTCATTCATCTAAATGAATGGATTTCAATTCCTCCATTTCCATATATGATTCTATAGGCTCTCGAACAACACCCTTCCATGAATTCAAACTCAAAACTTCAACCACAACTTTCCACTTTCATGAGGTATAAAAAAGCTAAAAATCATGATACAAAAGAAAATACATCCACCATCCGCACCACAAAGTCAAAAAAAATGGGAGAATATATAAATCAAATTGTTGTTATTTATTAATACTAAAACGTGCACCCCTAATGAGGTAATGTTGCAATAGTTTTAGTGCCAAATTAATAGATTCCATCTTTAGATCATTGGTAGAAGTTTTATGCTCATGGGAATGTAAATTTCATGACCCCTAATAGATCACTAACTTATACTCCATCATATTTAAACCCAATCCTAGATGGGATGCATTAAAAAATGCTTTAAACAACATAATATTCTCGGGCAGCTGATGCACTAGAGCACTAATGAAATTCCACTTGAGGTATCTGAATGATTTATAGAATTGATCAAGGAAAACAAATCTTGGTATTTCCTATTAAATATTGTAAACGAGGATAGAACATGATATAAGTTGAGTAGAAACCAATGATAATAGCATGACAGACCAAGAAAACTAAAAATATCTTCTACATTATTGGGTGCTACCAATTAAAAAATAACAACATCAATCAACAGGTCTACTACAACACCCTTTTGAGAACACAACACAAAACCTTGTAATTTCCTAGTAAAAGTTGTCATGGTGACAATAACCTGAGAGAGTTCAGCTATAAACCATTGATAATAGCATGTGCGACCAAGAAATATACAAATAAATTCCACAATTTTGGGTATTTCCCCATATAATACTACTTCATCCATCAACTAGTCTACTTCCACACCTTTCTGAGACACAAAATTCGGGAGTACAATCATATATCATTTCCTTATCATACAATTAGACAATATCCTATAAGGATGGAAAGGTCGAATAAAATGAATGTCTATTATGATAAGCTAATCAATATGCTCCACTGACATCAAATAGAATAAGAAATAATCGACAAATATGATAGAGATGCTATCATTGAACTCATAGAACATGGATTTCATAAGTCCAATTAACATGGCTACTGTTTCATAACACCAAATGGCATGACTAAAAACATGATGTTCCCATACCAGAATAAAATTTAAATATTCAAGATAACTCCCTCTTTCTCCCTCAAATGGTAATATCTAGAAAATATATCAATTTTGTAAAACTAACACACCCATTTCAATTTTTGAAAATGTTCATCTATCATTATAGAGGGTAACATTTTTACCATAACCATATTCAACTTTTATTAGTCTATAAAAAACCTAATACTCCTAAACTCCATTTTAGAGAACAACATTGCAGACCCCATTGTGACACTATGTCAAATAAACCCCTTCTTCATATTATCATATATCTCAATTTTTATCTCCTGCAACGTATAATGTTCCATTCAATAAATAAGCATCGAAATTGGAGGAGCAACGCACTGTAAGTCTATCGTGAAATCAAAATCAATCATTTAAGGAAGTGTCACAACCTACTTGGTAAAAACATCCAGGAACACCCTAAATGCCCTATATACCTCTACCATCTTCACTTCCACTAATTCTATTGATATCTGAGCCAACAAGGAATCTAGGTCCTCCACATGCTCACTATGTATATAAAGACCCCACTCACCACCAAAAACCCCACATTGGTCATCCACATTAGAAAACATGACTATATTTCCTAAGTAGTTTATAATAGAACATATAGAGTAAAACCATTGCATTCCAATAATGATGTCATATGGTTTCATTTGTAGAAATAAAATATACCCATGAGACAGATGTGGTCGCAACACAAGAATACACCCATAGTAAAAATCAAAAAAGATGGTCTGACGTCTGACATATGTACTCAACACCTTGGGAATGGAAATCCTGGCTATTTTTAGTCCCATTGCATGGGATATAGTGGGTGAAACAATGGAGTTTGAAGCTTATATATTATGAAATTCACTAACAAGAGTTTTTAACAACTCGATCATACCTCTAACGATCTATTGCACCTTTGTAAATGTTTCCTTCCCTGTATGGAACTAACCATGACTAGATCCACTTCCTATCTAATGATTACCATAACCATGAACACACTTCGGTCATTGTACATGAATACGAGGAACATCATAATGTCGGCTTCTAACATCTCCATCTCTCCTTGGGGGAGAAATAAAATTTTCCACCACTCCTGAAACGGTATCAATGGAAATTTCTACTGAGGCTAGGGATGAACCTATCCACCTCCATGAAAATGAGCACAAAGAAACAGCATACACAAGTTATAGATATTTTATTGATACTAATAAAAAAAATATTAAAAATATAATAATAAGTGGACATAAACAATAAGAAATAAAATGTTAAAAAGAAAAATGTTGATGTTGACTACCTATAAGATCATAATTTGAAGGTAAAATGGATTAAAAATACACTAGAAAAAACTTCTCCTTGAAGAAAAACAATTTGTTCCCCTATAACATATAAAATATCCACAATTTCATCATCTTAATTCCCTATTTATCTTATTAATTTACAAAATATGATGACAATGTAAATGGAGTAATTTCCTAATGGATAGAAGGCCAATGATCCCCCACAAAACATCTCACATGACACTCCTCATCAAGAAAGAGATATAGGGAAAATGAATAATTCCCATGAACTTTATTTTCAGATATCACACATACATTCTCCTCTGCTAAAGAGAAATATGCCCCTTTCGTTTTTACTACCTTCATGGTCAATGATTGTAACTATACCAAGAACTCTATATGGAAGCCAACCTATAAAATTTCAACCACATTTCACTCTCCCGGATATAGAGTCCTCCAACTATTCCTAGCTACATCTAAATTACTGAATAACAAAGGGACCATGTACTCCATTGTGGCTCATATAGATTTTATAGAGACCTCATGATCCTCTAGTCAGTTCTTTGTATCCACATCTTTCGTTAGAACTTTTCCAAATCCTACCACTATAAAGCATGCAACATCCTCTACCATTGATCACCCTCTTCATCAAAATCAACCCTGTAGTGATCAGTTAGATTATCCTAGTGAACATCAACTGCTTGAGCTACATGCATATGATAACCCAGATCCATAACAATAAAGAGAGACAAGTATGTACTAATTCTGAGTGGAGTTGAATTTTCGTTAATATTCAATTTTAGTAATTAAATTCATTATTGAAAATTTTTACATTTCTAAAACAACCCAATTAAAATAAGAAAAAAAGTCATTATGTTACTTCTACCTTTCTTAGGTCTCTTTTCTATAAGTAGGTCCATCTCACTTGGTCATTCAATAATCATAGGTTCCCTGAACTAGATCATAGGAGAGGCTAGAATCTAATGTCTTATCATGTCTTGCTGCTATATGTCACACACCAAGGACAAATGGAACTATTTCCACAACACCTTGTGAAATCCTCAATGTTCTTAACTCCAAAATGCATCATATATCTCTACCATCATCTCTGATATCATTCTGTCATGTCCCCCTTACTCCAAAGATACCCTTCATGGTCTGGCAATAAATAATGCGAAACAATGAACTATGATTTCTACCTCGAGTAGGCCCTAGGTTTGTGACTAGCTCTGACGGTGTAGAAATGTCAAAATATGGTAGGAATTACCCTTTATAAAAAAACAAGATCACTAGATAAAATGAATCATCCAAAAACAAATACATGGCATATTATATAATAGAAACTCTAAACAAGCCACATGAATGAATAAATAGATCTAATAAAGACCTATGTTTGACAAGAAAATACCCAAAAGTCAATCTACAGAATCAATTCAACAACTGTCAATGATTTGTATTTGTATGGTCCAAAAAAGTCTGTGATAAACTACTAGAAAATTTTATGTATATTTATATATTTAGGGAGAGTATACAATTATACATAGTGGTAAAATTCATGTCCCCCATACACTTGTTATAGAATCATACGAATACACCATTGGGAAAAAATCAGTAACAAATGGAACCTAAACAAGTATACTGATCTTCCTAACCTCACAAAGGCACGTTACCTAAATAATAAAAGATAATAAATATAATATAATATAAATAACATATTTGATAGGGTACTCCACACCACATTCCCACTGATTAGACACTCTCATATCCTCCATGTAAAAGATCATGGCGCTCCCACCATATCCGAATTTACAACATGAAATCCCATGCGCAGAGAACTATAACTTACAACACATCCTTCACAAACACACATGGCCCTCACAACACATCATATCTCATCCATAAGACATATATGAAACGATTTCAAGAATAATCCAAATGAAACCTTGGACATAAAATCACAACTTATCGAAAAGACACATAGGATACCACAACTCATCATCTAATTCACTAATAGACATTTCTACATCACAACCTATTTAATACCTACCTATTCTATAAGTTAAAGTTGGGAAGAGTGGTTTTCCATCCATCCATACACCCACTGAGATGTTTTGGAAGTATACAACACATGTGATAATGAAAGTGCTTGGCACATTGTGCTCAACATGGGTAGGTGCATATAGATATAACAAGAAATCATAAATTACATACATATAGTATCAAACACTCAATACCAACTTCTGGGTTCCCTAACTAACAACAACAACAAAATCTCCTTCTCTACTAAATATAAATGCATTTATTAGTACATAAAATTGTAATTTATAAAGGTGAAGAGCCCTGATATTATAATATGGATTCAAATTTAATCCACATTTAACACCAATTGATTTCCTTACTTAATATCAACCAACATTTATCACACAACCCATCATAAAATTATTTATTAAAAATTTAATTTCTAGTAACCAAAACAACCCATGACATCCTAGACATTATCAAAATTTGATTTATTTATTCTATCACTACACATGAATCAAGAACAAAGCAACCACATTCCACAAATAAGTTTATATTTTATCACCTGGACACCCCAAAATCAGGGAAACAAATTCAATTCCTTACAACCCCAAAAACACAACAAAAAAAATCATCCCCATATGGCCCAACAAAACATCTTCATCCCAAAAGAATGAAATCCCATGAAAACACATCACAGTCCATTTATAAATTTATAATGTGGGTTTTATCACATTCGACATTAATTTAGGGGGATTTAGCACAAAAACCAAAATCCTAGGGAAACCATTACGTCATCCATGTATAAGTAATTAACCAATTTCTGTTTTTGGGGGTATCACAAAAAATACAAAAAAATAAGTAATCAAAGAACATATATCCATTGTAATCAAACACACAAACCACCACAATTTTCAATAGGGCATCATGCTCGAACAACCATAATACCATAAACATATCAAGGGTGTAAATACAACATAAAACCCCCCTTTACCTTTAAATTTAAATTAATCCAACTATTTAACATTTAATAATCAATAAAAACAATAATCCAATGGTAACTAATAGTTAACCCCTTTGGCATAATTCACAACAAGGTAAATCTTGGGAATAATTACCTCAATGAATCTTTTAAACATGTTGTACACTACATTGTGAGGAATGAACCACCTATATACCATGACATCCCCACAATTAACCACAGATCTAAACAAATGTCACCAAATGGTATTAAAAATTATCCCAAGCACACCCCATTCCAAGGAAGCACCAATATAGTAGATTCTCGATATAAGAATTAATGATAATAGAGGAGAAAAAATTTAATACTCCCTACAAATCAAAGACATATTAAAAATGAACAAACACTATGATCAATGGATAAATGAGGGGGGGAAAGTGCTCGAACAACACCTCAATGTTCCATGTGTTCTTCAAAAATGGGATGATGAAGAACCCAAAATAAATCATTGATAATTAGTCTAAAAAAAAATTTCAAAACTATATCATATCTGTGATTAACAGGATTTGAAGACCCCTTTTACATTATGATATATTCATGGTTCATTTTCATGGAAAAAACCTTTTTTTATTTATCCAAAAAAACATCAAGTCATGAACCAAATCTGTAGAATCCATGATATCAACAATCACATCATGTACTGCACTTACATGGCATGTCATTCCTGAAGATGTTTGGTCACACCTCCATCTTCTACATAAATCTCTCGGAGCATCCTTGAACTCCTCTATCACTCAAATTGATAAATGTAATAAACCTGAATTGCATAGAACAATAAAAATACATGTTTGCAATTATAATTTGTTATTTTTTTAGAAATTTAATAATAGATAAACAATACATATATTTTAAAGAAACAAATTTGACTAAGTTGTTTTGGAAAATTATCTTAAGGTTATTAAGTTCCCTTCGTTTTATTTTAATGTACCATTAATGAGATTTCCTTTACCATGACCTAACATAATGTTCTAGAAAAGATTATTTCACTATTAAATCATCAATGATGTCATTTTTTGTTATGTTATTTATGTGAAAAAATTTATTTTTAGTATTCCCACTAAAATTTAGGTATTTCATGAAGTTACCGAAAAAATTACTCCGGGATAATTCTAATGTGATAATTTGAAATATAATAGTAATTTCAAAAAATTAAATTTCAATAATTGCAAAATTTAATTATTAATTTTAAAATATTTAGTTTTTCATAATGATTCAAATTAAATTATATTAAAAATTTGTATACCTTTTTTATTTTTTATCATTATATTTATTATTTTGAATTATAATATACTTATACAAAATATTATCATGATAGAAATTAATTATATCCTAATTTTGTTATGATGATAAATTACTATTCAAAGGGTCATGTCATTATTCTCAATGATTTGGTTACTATTCCAATGGTCACAATACTATTCAAATGGCCAAATTTACCCTATAAATACCATTGTGTCCCATCCATCACTATTCATCTAAATTACTGAATAGGAGCTATATTTTCATTTTATATATTTTAGTATTTTTTACTAATATTTTTCTTCTTCTCTGTGGTGTTTGTAGTGGGGGTAAGGTTCCTGTAGATTGTGAAAATCCAAATTATCCCATTATTTAATTCCAATTTTATATTTTCCACCATGTTTTGATTTTTGGAATTTTAAGTGGTTTCATTTATGATTAATGTAACAATGTTTAGTAAGGAAATAATGTTTTTGTTTGTTTATTTGTATTTTAAGTGTGTCTAATATAATATATCACACATATAATCATGATAAAATATTACTAAAAAAACATTGATATTCAAAGAACATTTAGATATACAAACCATTGAATTAAAGAACACATGATGAAGGTTTTTCGTCATTTCATATATTGATATTAATTTGTATGGATATGAGGAAAAACTATAAATAGAATTAAAATTTTAGTTATAAAAATTCTATTATCCTAAATTGAATATATAATCCTCATTATTTTTTCATACATTCCCTGATATATTATAAACCAAATCCAGTGATATAGGATTAAAAAATAATGTTTAATTAATTATTTATTTAAAATAAATAATCATATATTTTCATATAATTATATTTATTGTATTAAAATGTCATATAATTATTTTTCAATAATTTTTTTCCATTATGAATCAATAAATCATGAATTCAATGCCTAGGGTCTTACAACCATATTAAATTCCTTGTAATGACAAATATTTAATTTAGTATTCGGAATTAGACAATAATAATAAATTATATGGCATTGAGTTTTACTAATATTTGAAATTTTTCAATAGCGCCATTAGATTAATTATTATTACCAATATTAAGGAATAAAACAATAATTTCGTTCCAAAAGTGGAAAAATATCACGTAATGTGACTTTTATGGAAAAATAATTATTTACTACTATAAAACAACATTGCATTGTAAAAAAAATGAGAAAATGACGTATTTTATAATATAAATTAATGAAAATGGAACTCGGGTAATTTGAATCATGTAATAAGTTTCTGTATAATACTAATTTTTGATGTTTACAAACACCTTGAATGTTTCATTTATGTATTAACACCAATTTGTATTATAAAATTCAATAAAAATAGTAAATTGTTACTAAAACATTTCCATCAAATTTTTTCAAATCGATTTTGAGTCATTTTACAAATATATGATTTCTTTTATAATGAATTTCATATTTATGGTTCTTAGAATCATTGAATCTTCCATTTTTGGATTTCTATTACGTTTTTAATAATACATATAATCCTACATCTATGCCTTGGTTTCAGTCCCGAAAACTATGAATTAATGAAGAAGGGGTATCCTGTGTATGGTGGCTAAGAAATAAAGCCACATGATTTGTTTTCATGGATGGTTATGGATGGATTACATGGCTCAATGGTTGTCTTAATCTGTGTTGGGGGGAATATTGGGCTCCTTAATGTATCCATGTAGAAGACTCTGTAAGCAATGATACTGGTGGAATCCTGAGGGTTTCTTGTTTTATAAAACCTATTTTTGAAATGATAATAAAAAAACATGTGATAAATAATTACTACATGATGTGGGATAAAATGACCTATCAGAAAAAATCATAATGATTTTATAAATGCATTTCATAATTTAAAAATGCTAGTTAAATATTTGAAATAATACATGGAATATTTTTGAAGCCATAAAATGAGTCTGTCTTAGATTCAGAGGACCGCAACACCTCTGTGAATACTAAATTAAAATATATTATATATTATTTTAAGAAAGAACAAATTATCCAAATAATTAAATAACTCCAAAATGGTATATCGTATTAGAATTCTATGACCACTATTAGGTCAAAAATGTATTTTTTTACCCTATGAGGAGTATACTATTAGAAGAAGTCGGGCATTTGGATACCTTCATCATGTGATAATGTTACAAAATAATATTTAAATTAATATTTTATATTGAATAATTAAATATCCCTGAATAGTTGTGTTGTTTTCAAAATCATATACCATCAATAGTTCGGGTATACAATATTTACCATATCTTGGGTATAAAATTTTTATGTGTTGTACAATCAAACATATCACTCTCTAGAACATCTAATTTAATAATATTTTAATTTTTAATCCCCTTTTTTAATATTAAAAAAAATCATATCTCCAAAATTGAAAGTCTTATGAGAATTCTAAGACCAGGGATAAGTCATAAATGGTTGGTAATGTCCCTATAGCGGATGACTGAGCGGTGGAACATGGGCTGGTAGTGGGTCTGGAGTGACACCAGATCACTCGGTAGATGATTAATTTTTTAGGGTTTTCATTCATACTAGGTTTTTTCCCACATTTGGGGTCTTTTCTATATATGTATTTCTTATTTACATTTTTTCAATCCAATTATTTTTATTGTTTTTGTTAATTATTGACCTTATGACTAGATACATAATGTATAGTCACCCAAATGTTCTAAGGAAGACCCTAATTGTTGGTCGGAAAACTCATACACATGGGGATGGATTCATGAAGATATGAAGAATTCTAGCTCGGACCCGGTGGTTCGGGTCATGAAGTTACAAAATGGTATTATAGGCAGGTACCAACTAACATTTTCATTTTATTTTTTTGGTTAGGATAGGATAGATATGAGATAGTAAATTGGGACTCAGGCATGGGAACTATGATATTTCCAATCTAGTACTGAAAAGTGGACCACTGGGTTTCCATAAAGTGGGGAATTTATGTTTTGTTATTACAATTGATTCACCATGGGTGACATACGTGATGTTATATTTGATTTATGAGAAATATCATAAGTTCATGCATCATTATTTGATACATAATTTCTGATTAAATATATATACCTATTGTTGTGATTCATAGTAGTTAATTAATTAAATTCTTTTAATTATGCTATCTTTTTGGGATAGTTTCTTTGTTTGATATATTTGCATTTCCATGTTTTCTGATATATCCTTTTTAGCATTAATTAGTTGAATAGATCATGCTATTATGATAATATATATATATATGATGGATTTCACTAACATGAAATTATGACAACATGGGTTATTCCTAGGAGTGATGTAACATAGTTTAAAGGTATACTCCTAAGAAATGTTTTTTATCCCATTGAATGTAAGGAATTGTTGTCTTCATCAATATACTTTTGTTACTGGTATTTCCCCTTAGATTAATTTGATATAAGAACCTATTGAGGTAACATGGGATGCTCCCATTTCACCACCTGTGGTACATGAGAATATACCCTCACACTATCTTGTACCAGAATAGGTAATCCAAGCTATAGAGCCTACTCAAATTAATACATTTTCTGTAGGTTCGTAACTATGGTGGGGAAATTCAGTGGTCTATGAATAACCATAATTGGGATTTACAACATCACCACTCTTAATCATTCTTAGGTATTGGTGGTCTATAGTATTTTGAGGATTGGATAGACAATATTAGATTATTTTTTAGATAGACCAGACCCGTGAGTAAGAGAGAGTAATTATGGAAACCATTATGTTCCATGAAATATCCATAAGAAGGTCAACTTCTATGAATCTAGCTGGGAGATGGGAAGGTCTTACATTGATGACCATGTGGAGTAATTTGTAGAATAAGACATCCCATAAATGATGATGTTTTACCGTGCCCATGATTTCATGTAATTATGACAAGGATCGATGATATTATATGCATACTCTTCTCGTTTTAGGGATTTAATTCACATTTCTCCTTTCTTGTGAGGGAAAGAGGAACTGAATGCTTAGGTGATCAATATTGAGCTATGATCAGAGAAAGGATATATGGTTAGGGGTTTTGAATTGATGAAATACTATCTAGTGCTTCACATGTACCTGAACGTTGAGAAGGGGATAGAGGAGGATAATATGGCATACATAAATCTGACTCATGATGAGCTACTGACAATGTCTTCCATTATTAACATATAATTATATTAGGATATTTTGATGTAAAATAAATAGAATATGAATTGTTGAAATAGACAGTCATGTCATAATAGAACTTCTTTGGACATGTGCTATAATTGAGGGCTATGAGGGAAATATTATAGGCCATGCTGAATTCAATAGTGTAATGACACATATGTGGAATTGTTGGCCATCATTAATATATTTACTCAAAGGAAAAAAAATGAATACTAAAAGGCCACTATAGTTTTGGAGTGGGGAAACCCAGAAGATTATAAAAAATCCCCTAATGGAGAGTACATGAGTATATCGTGAATATGATCATGGAGATTAGGCAGACCATGTTTATGCTGTGGATATAGCACTAGAAGATGGTGAAAAAGAATTTGTTATTGTACATGGTATAGTTTAGATCATGTTTGTGATATTATTCCATGTTTTAATTATTTATTCCCCTTAATATATGTGAGTAATAATTGCATGTTACTTTGAAATAGATATGTTTCCCTAATTTACCTTTATCAAATATTTCATTAAATGAGACAAAAAACCTAGTATATGCTAGAGAGATTGTCTGTGATTATTTTAGTCAGTGACAGGTGATAAACACACTTATTTGATTGGGTTGGTAGAGTATCATCTGGAACTCTTATATCACTATCGAGTTATTCATGATGTGTTCTATGATTCTCATCTTTGGAGGTACATCCCTGATCTCGTGTGTATTCAATATTTCAAGGATGTTTTGTTGGAACCTATTTATTTTTATGATTACTATCCTATGTTTAATATAATGTAGATTGAGAATCAGCTCTATGAAAAATGATTCTAGTATTATGATTTTAGAAAATAGGTCCTTGAAGAGATATGAAAACACAAGCTTGGTGTTTGAGTTTAGTTGTATAAGTTGATTGATCAAGCCCACTATAGGTTACTCTAATGGATGAAAAGTTCATAGTGGTGAGAATTGTAGTATCCAAATTTTATTAATGATAATAAAATCCACTTTTTGTTAAATTTTTAATATGTTAAGTGGGAAAATGATTTATTGATGAAATAAATTAGTAATTTATTAAAAGCTATTCATAAGAGAAAAAACATAGTTAACACTTTGAAATATTCAATGGAATATTTTTTTAGCCAGATATTGAGTTACTGCATGATTCTGAAGCCCAAAAAACCTCTGAAATGGGAGAATAAAAATATTAAATATATTAATTTAGAAATATATAATTCATTCAAAAAAATTGAAAAACTCAAAAATAGTGAATTATATAAGAAATTTGAGACCACGGTTATGAGTTGTATACATCAGAAGGTGTCATAATTTTGTATGTCTCGCTTATGTGATAAAGAAATTAAATAATATTTAATATAATTTATTATTGCAAAAAATTAATATCATCTCAAACGGTGTGTCGTAGGGGAAATATGAGACTAACAATTGCCCTTGGATATGTGTTTACCATAAGAGGGGTATAATATTTGTATAAAGTAGACTTTGGATGTATCGGTCTAGAAAATCATTTTTATATTTAATTTATCATTAATACATTTTTGGAATATAAAAATTTTTCTATCCCACTAAAGGCACATCATATTAAGAATATGACACCACAGTTAGGTCTAGAATGAAGGGTATGGGCCCAATGGTAGTCAGGTGAGTAGTGGAGCATGGAGTTGAAGCATATTGGGACATGCACTAGATAACTCCATGGATAATTATTAATTTAAATTTATGTTTCCTTTTTATTTTTTACTTGATTTTTCCTTCCACATTTATTTTCATTGAATTATATGTATGTCATCTTTACATTTCGTCAAATTACCTCGAATATTTATGTTTTTGTTGTTGAATACTATTCCTATGACTTGATACAGAGTGAATATTATCCCAAAAGTTTTACATGATACCCTCGATTCTAGTTTGTATCTTATTATGTATGGGGAGGCATCCGTGAGGTCCTATATTATAATTGATTGGTCTCTATGGTTTGGGTAAGGTAGTTACCATAGTCTTTGGGTCTTTAGAGTGCATGTAATAGGTCTAGATCCTATGGTCATTTGATCTATGTAAGGTTACCTATCAACTAAATTAAAAAATTTATTATTCAAAATCAATAAATAGAAATTATACCTTTGGGAAAAATATATTCCATTTCTAAGCATCAAGTGGTTATAAGAGGAAGAAGAATATATTATGATATATTTTCCATATAATATATTTAAATTGAATCTATCAAAACATTATATATTAAAATGAACCATATATGAGGTTTTTGTAGAAGGTTTTTTAAATCATTTTACATTTCCTTATAGGATTAATATTTTAAATAAAATATCAAATGAACATTAAATAAAATAATATCCTTTTATGTCTATTTTTCATGAAACATTAATGAAATATTCTTTATAAATTAATGACCAAAATAAATTAATTTGAAGAAGTAAAACTTCTGGGATAATCAAAATCCAAAAACTACTATATAAAAATTAATTATAAATTTTCTAGTAGAAAATTAGGTTAAAATGATCAATATTTAAAAATTGGGTTCATTATCTATAAAAAATTATTAAAAATCAGGTTTCATATGAGTTAATTAGGAATAATGTATTTATTAATATTATTTATTAAGAATTTAATATAATTCAATGTATCATAAAAGGAATAATATTAATTTTTATGTACAAAAAAATATTATATGAGAAAAATGTTCAATATAAAAAAATTATATTGAAGAATAACATTTGATCCAATGGGAATTTTTTAAAATTTATGGGAAATATCATTGTAATTTAAAATTTGATGCACATGAAATCCTCTAATATATCATTTAATTTTAAATATCCACTTTTATGTGTTAAAAATCCAAAAACACCAAAAATAAAAAATAGTCTGATTTTCAATTCAACATCATGAAATATTGTGTTTTTGATATATTACTTTTAATAATGAGGATGACATGAAGTATATATTCTATTTGATAAGAATATTTATTTTTAGATTTTATGGATTAAAATCAATGTTTATGTATAAAAAATGCTTAAAATGATCAACATTGTCATTGAAATGTTAATTTATCTTACACATTCTAAAATTCCTTTAAATTATTGTTCCAATAACAATAGAAAAACCACCATAATTTTATTCCCTGTAAATTTGTAAATTTATTATGTAAATTAAAAGTAGTAATATAATATTTATTGCAAAATATTGTTCATATAGAGATCAAAAATAAAAAATAATTTCTATTTCTTAAAAAATTTATATAATTTTCCATAGATCATTTGTGATAAATTTTATAAAATCCATATAAATTTGATTCCAAAGGACTACAAATCCCTTCATATAGATTTTAATAATTCATTTTTTTCAATTAAGAACAACCATAAAAAAATAATGAACAAATCAAATGATATGTCTTTTCTTTAAAACTATTGAAAATATATATTCATTTATTTATAAGTTTTATATATAAACACAAATAAATGAAATTAATATAAAAATAACTATCACTAAAATTACAATTAGATTTTTATATTAATTAATTGTGTCAAAATTTTATAAGGGATAAATAATATTAAATGAAACAATGTTACTATAATATATAATAAAAATAACTCATAGGTTATTTTAACGTGTAGTTAAAAATATCACGAATTTGATAACTGAGATTATTAAATTCATAAAAGTAGTTTTTAGAAATTAATTTACATTTTATGTGTCATGTAACCCAAATATGGAAAAAATAAAAATGTTATAAAATTTTGAAAAATTAATTAAAAGGAAATTCACTAATTTTTGACTTCTATGAATGATTTAGAAAAAGATTTGATGTTGGGGATACATTGAATCATCAAAAATGTCATATAAATATTTATATTTTTTATTATGTGCTAAAAATAACTAAAATAATTGGAATGAAATTTCACCCAAAACAACAAAATGGTAATTAATCCACTTATTAAATCTAGGAAATAATTTTTCATAAAATTGATGATTTAGGTATATCAAATAACTATATAAATCATTTTATGTGTAAAATTTTATTTTTCGTATTTCAAACAAAATCAAAAGTGGTTAAATAAAAAAATAAGATTTATTATTCCTATATAAAACACAAAAAATGAGCTTTATCAAAGAATAGTGTATTAATAGAATTCTTTATATTTTCACAATCATAAAATTAATATTCAACGACTAATACTCAATTTTATGTATCAAATGTGACTAAAATGATAAAATAAAAGTCAACTAATTCCTCTTCTATTTCACCTATAAAAATTTGTATGTAGATTAATCTTTGATATATAGGAAAAATCAATGAAAATTTTTTATTCATAATTAATTAAAAAGTACAAAAAGTTCCATTCAATCATTTCTATTTGTGTATTATTTTAAAAAGTTAATTAGTTGTAAAAATGACCAATGGAAACAAATTAAAATATTAAATTTCGAAAAAATACCATGATTCCTTTGTGAGATACATGTTTCAATTAGGAATGATTTTAATTAACATAGTGCTAATAATCATTTAATATACCTTTTATTGATTAAGTAATCATTTCTAAACATTATTGATATTTAAAAAATTTGAAAACCATAAAATGATGTTAATTTAATGTGTAAAATTATTAAAAGGTCTAAAATTTCATTTTTTACCAATAGTAACTATCCAAATAAAAAATTAATAACCAAGGATTTCAAAATCAAAAAATGATGAATTTTTTTAATTTTATAGAAAATGTTTTATTTTTATTAATAAAAAGAAAAGAAATCAATCTTAAATGTCATTTTTCAGTTGAAGAAATTTTATTAATTAATACTAGGGTATTATTAACATTTAAATATGATATGTTTTAGGTAAGTATGAATTAATTTTAAATAAATTGGTGTTTTTTATATTTCTTTTTGTTTTTTAATGATTTATATTTTTCAATGTTTAATTGTTTTGAAATTATGAAATAATCTATATATATATTATAAAATGAACGTAATGTATTATTTCTTACTTTTTTAATATATAATGAGAAGGGGAAATTAGATATAACCATATAATTCCATTAGTGACTATATTTTTAAATATATATATATATATATATGTATGTATGTATAGTAGAATTTACAAGTAGAACCACATTTTATGATATCTAAACGGTTTTAATGACTAGTTTATTTGTATAAATTTTTCTTGTCATTAAGAAATCACAAAATTTATGTATCTAATATTTTTTAAATTCCATCAATGTTCATTTTCATATATTTTAAAAATATTATTTTTAAAAATATGAATCTAATGTTTTCATTTCTAATATAACTAATTATATTTTTTATTTCTGGCTTTTTTGGTTTTGTAATTTATTATTTTACTTATTTATTACAATGTTCAAACTCATCAAAAATCCTTATTGTGAGAAAAATTGATTATTATATAATTTTCATTTTTTATCATTAGTACAACACTATTTTTTAGAAATTATTTTTTAATTTAATTATTCCTTGAAATCTAAAATATATATTGTAGTATTTTTTCTAGTATTAGATAGTATTAATGATATTTATTAATTATATTATCTTTTATATTATTTTTATTTTTATTATACATTAACGAATATGTGTTGGAAATAATTTTATTGTGAATATCATTTCATATGATGACCCTTCTCATTAATCATATAGTTCATTTTTTCATGGTCTATCATGTAATTGCATTGAATTTACCATGGCATTCATTTTATATTCAATGTTTATGATTTCATTCACTCACATTTTCCAGGAAATTCAATATCTTTGATTCTTTACATTATCTCATTGCTATATTCATTCGCTTATCCAATATCCCCCATCCTTCTTGCTAAAACATTTTTTAGTGTGAGTGGTTTATATTTTCTGTACATCATTCAAACATTATATATTATTTTACTAAAAAAATAAAAACATTTTTAAAAAAAATGGTATCAAAATAATAATGATAAAATATATAATAAAAAATCAATAATCTAATAAAATAATAAAATAATTTAAAAATAATAATCATATTTTTTTAAATTACATAAATAAATTTAATATATAAATGGAAAAATGAATTTATATAATAAATAAATAATTATAGTATTTAAAAGCATTTATTTTAAATATAGTAATGTTTATTATTAATATATATCTGATTTCTAATATAATAAAGAAAAAATAATCAATCTATATAAGCAAATTTTTTCAAATAGAAATTAATTAAATTTATTCATAATAAATTCTATTTTTTCATCGATGTGTTCAAAAAAATACAAATCTAAAATGGATAAATTCATAATAATGTTATTTATTTAATAGTTTTCGTTGATCAAATAATATATATATCCTTTAATATTTATTAATTCCTAATAGTACTTAGAGAGTATTTTGGAATTTTCTAGAGATAGAATTTCACGACCCATCCCCTGAGGCCCATTTAATAACAAACCAAATCCCACATTCTATTGGCATGTGGTCGGCGACTAGCACTGAAAGGCATATCCCTGAATAATGGCAATGAATTACCTTTAAATCTGCAAAGACACGGTCCAATAATACAATAAGAACAACCCACGTAGTAAAACTGCAGAATTAAAAAGATGAGTACTGAAATTGAAATGGATGAGTATAGTAATTAAATGGGTTAGGAATACATGCCCATATGAAAAGTAAAACAGAAAAATAAAGACATATCCAAGAATCATTTTCCAAGGTTCATACCTGAAGGGTAGGTACAACACACGATCGATCGTCACTGGGGCACGTCATGTAAAAAGGTCCACCAACGAGCACCATCTTATCCTAGCTCCCATACCTCAGTAAAAGATCTCAATTGTCTCCACAAGACAAAAAATGGTGTGGGAAATTCCCAAGTAGAGGTGAGTATAAAAATAATTTGTAAGGACTCCAAGACCCCCGAAGGATTCCAGGAGTTTGAAGAATGAAAACCCACAAAGCATGACCACAATCACAAAGAACAAAGAAAAATAAACCACTCAAACCAGGTATATAACTCACTATCCATGAATAAATATGATTAGCCTAATGCTATATTGTAACACCTGAGACTTTTATGTTATATAAATCATCAAATGAATCATTTTCTACACAACACTTTCTTGGCTTGCTTTACACGAAATCACGACCTTCCTCGATAGCTTGCGTCGTACGGAATACCGAGTTTCACTAAACAATGATAAGCAATTAAAATATTATTAAAACTAGCCGTTATGAATAGTAATAAATACTTTTTTAAATTTTATAAATTTTATTTTTCAAAATGGACTTCATTTTTGGATTCTTAATATCGAAATTAGCCTAGGGTAAAATTTTGGTATTTTTCTGAAAACTTTCCATTTTTGATGAATAGTGAAACCACTAAGTGGTAGTTAGAAAAACTGAATATTTTATAAAACATAATTTTACCACCTATGTGAGTGTAATTTCAAAAATCCTAGATACATGGTTGATGTCAGTAAGTAAAATGTGGTTCAATGAGATGAAAATAATTTTTGGTGAATAGTAACTTTTTACATTTATTTACCACGGTTAAATGTAAATAGGGTAATTAAGGGTAAAAATGATATTATAATTACCCTAAAACATGTCCTAATTCTGTTGGATAAGTGTAATTTGACCAAAAACAAACTTAGGAATAAAATATGACCATTTAGGCCTACTTGGATTAGATTAGGACATTTATTATTAATTTATTTAAAGAAGGGTTAAAATAGTTAAAATCAATGTTTAATAACTACATCATTTTTAATATGGGGTTATTCATAAGATAAATTCGACTATAAATATTCATTAGAAAGATAAAACTATTACCTACATAATGGTATTTTATTTGTAATTTTTAGACATTAAATAATTTAATTTATTTATGACTCAACGATGATGCAGTAATTATTTTATTAATGAAATATTGACATAATTGATGTTATAAATACCCAAATAAATATAATTTGAGACTTTTTATGAATTAAAATAATTTTATAGATTAATATGACATGTTAGTGTTGATTTAATTAACTTTTTTCGTACTAATCATTCTGTTATGATTTTCACAAAAATTAATAACTAAATAGTGTCAAAATTGACATAAAATAGTTTTTAAAAAAAATATTATATTAGTATTTGTTATTTTATTCCTAAAAATCTGAGGTTCGGAAAAATGACTTATAAAAGGTTATATATATTAATAATAATCAACTTGGGGTTATTTTGTCTGCTTATAGTAAGTATATTAACCTTATAATATAAGAACACAAGAAGACACGGTAAAATTAAAATTATTTAACTTAATGTTAAATCTAAATGATATGGTTAAAATAGGAACCTAAACTTGTCTAAATTATATTGGATGAGATGGTTTCGACCCATACCCACCTTATCCTAGAAATAAATCAATTTGGAGCTATTTAAAAATGAAAATGACTTTATAATAAAATAATATTTTTTGTTATTCCAAAGGTGCCCCTCTCCTCCCTTATAAAAGGGCACCACCTCCCTCTCTTCCTCACACCACTTTTATCCTTAAATATCGTGAAACCCCTGCCACATTCTCATATCCACTTCCCTAGAGACATACTAGAGGTTCTGGTATTCTTCAAAGACCTATTTTAGTGCCTTAAAAGGAGGTCTCAAAGAAGCACTTCAAAGAAGAGGTAATGTCTATTACCTATTCCTTCATCTTTATTTGTTCTTCCACTTCTTCTTCTTTAGTTGTTTCATTATAAAGTAATAACATCAGTATCACTCATATACGGATATGTTATTATATGTATGAAACAAGCCTATTTCACCATCTATCCATCCTACGGAAAAATAAATCACCGCGCGTGCGTACATACGGAATACCGTCTCCACGCCGTGGTGTAATATATTTTCCACCACCACCTTACATGGATGGGTATAATGGTGTAAATAATGAATATATATGACCATTATAAAGTTATACTAATTCTTTAATAGTATACATACACTCCAATACAATTCAACGATCATAGGAATGATATCATCACTCATGCGTACGTACGGAATACCGTCTCCACGATGTGATGCGACTAGTTCTACATGATATTCATTTCATAATGATTATATAAATGAATTGAATGAATTAATATGATATTTATTACACTAATACCATTCTGTAAATGAGGTATCTATAACCTAAAAAGAAGAATAATAATTTATTCGACAAAACACGCGTAAGAACAAAAACTTATAAACACCCGAATAACAAGTAGCAATGAAATATTACTACTAAGAAAGAATATGACCAAATATGAAATCATAAAAATAAGTATGATTATTGAATAAGTCAATAACATTATTTAAATCATTATACAGGAGGATTGGACACGTACAAAGCATATCAGATCTAAGGTAAGGGAAAATATCACAATCTCATTTTTATCCGAGATTGTTTATACTTTAGTATTTATTGGGGTGTGTTTTATCATCCACATCCATGTTTCCTCAATATGTAATATTATTTCCATCCACCTACAATTGTTTAAATCCAATTTTACCTTTCAGTGAGTTTTTATTAATGGATATGAAAGGAATCTTTTGTCATTTTTCATACGAGGTAGTTTTTGACTTTTCCGACAAAAGTATGAAGAATGTTTTTTTACTTATACGGCATGAATGGATTTTTAAAACATTATTTACAAGAAGCTTCCTTTACAAGTTTTCAAGTTTATTTTTAATCAACTTCTTTTAGTTTAAAATTGTATGACATGTTAAGAAAGTAGAAGTGTTTTTGAAGTAGAAATTATATTTTCCTCAAGAATGGAGTTCAAGTGTTTTATCAAAATTATTTTCCATCTATGATAATATAGGGTTCTGTTTCTATCCCTATTATTACATGGATTTGATTATGTTGTGATGGAAATATTTTTATAAATTCATTTATCTTATATGAATTGTTTTATGTTGTCATGTTGTTTAAGAATCCCATTTTTACTACATGGGTTATGCAATGATGTATGATTTATGATTTTGTTGCACACATAAGAATGGTATCATTATAAGATGGGTGGGACCTATATCTCCCTCCAGTGCATTGGGTAAAGATTTTATATCTCATTATATAGACATGGCTAGAACGGTAGGTTATACCGGTTCAGTGAAACAGGACTGAAACGACGGTGACTCGGTTCAGAAATGGATTTTGTCCACTAAGATAGTCTTGGCAATGAGTCTTGACTAATAAGAAATGATTCTCTATGATTATGTGTGTATGCCAAAAAGTTTCAAGTTTTATGTTATGATTATTGGGATTACATTTCACTTCTATGATTTATCCCATGTTATGATATTATGATCTCTTTTGTAGGTTAATATTTCCAAAAGTTATGTTCTTATGTATATGATGTGATTGATATTTCTTTTGTTTACCATTACTGAGAATTTGAACTCACCATTTTGTATGTTTTATTTCCCCAGGTCCGGAAGAAGGTTATTAAGTAGAATATGCCAAAAAAGGGACTCTAGATATGATGAAATAAATGGGAGGAAAAGTGGATGCTTTATGAACCAGTTGTTTATGTTTTCCAGTTTCTAAAGACACTATACATATACGGTCCCTTATTGGTTTTCTTATATGTTGTAATAAGTGTGCTTCTATTCTGAAGTAATAACAATGTATGTAAAGTATGGGTCGTTATAGTTGGTATCAGAGGAAAGGTATAGTCATCCTTTGGAATCTAGGATGTGAAATCCTTAGTAAGAACCCTAAGGATAATTCTAAGCATAGAACACAATCTTAGTGTTTTAGAAATGGCCATGAATAACCTAGGATAAGACCTTAAGTGTGAAATTTTATTCTTGATTATGTTGTTTTCCTATTATAATTAGTGTTGATCACACTATTCTTCTTGGTTTTAGTCAATGGATGGAACCTGAAGGAACCGTGTTAATGCGGAATGTGACGGGCAATGAAATGATTGTCCCCCTGAGTAACCAAACGTTATGGGAGCTGGAATGAAAAATCTTGTAGCCATGCTCACACAACTTTCTCAAGCTACGAATCATGCAGGACTTCCAAACGAGCAAAGTAAGGAGCAACATTCTGTTGAATCCTTCATGAGATAGTGTCCACCATCATTAAGCGGGTCTACTGATCCATTAGTTGCTGAACAATGGATTAGTACTACTGAAAATATATTTTCAGTTCTACAAAAGTTCTGAGCATGATAAATTCATCATATAAGTGTATCGTTTGGAAGGTGATGCTGATCAATGGTGGAATCTTATTAAGAATACGAGGCAAATGGATGAAATTGAGTCCATGGAATGGGATGAGTTCAAGAACTTATTTTTCAATAAGTACATTCCTCGTATTCTCCGAACAAAGATGGAGAAAGAGTTTCTTGAACTGAAGAAAAATGATGATGAATCTATTGGTACCTATGAAGCAATTTTTACAAGACATGAAAGGTACGCTTCTGGTATTATTATCCAATCTGAGAGTAAGATCGATCCATTATTTACTGTCTTAAAACCAAGTCTTCGAAGGGCCTTAGCCATAAGGGACTTCAATAGATACGAGGAAATTATTCGATGTGCTCTCAAAGTTGAGATGGATATTGGAGTAACCCATCAGTCATATGGGTTTGATAAGAAGAGGAAAATAGAATTCAATGTAAAATCTAAAGAGAACACTGAAAAGAATATGAGCTTTCCCTTATACTCAAAGTGTGGAAAGAATCATGGATGGAGTTGTCTTAAAGGGAAAAGTAAATGTTTCAAATGTGTAAAGGAAGGTCATCGGGCATTTGAATGCCGTAATGATGAGAAGAAGATGTCTAATGATGAAAACAAATGAATGGATACACAGAATGACCCTACAACACTTCAATGTTTCAAGTGCAAGGAGATGGGACATTATTCCAATAAATGCCATAATCCAAGGGTTGATGATGATGGTCGACGTCAACAAACTCTTAAGGCTAAAGAAAAAGGAAATTCACATGCAATTTCTATCAGCGATGTGGATTACGATAACGATGTGGTGAATGGTACACTTACCATCCACTCTAAAGTAGAAAATGTTTTATTTGATTCTGGATCCACTCACTCCTTTATTTATGCAGAATTTTCTAAGGGTATCACCGTATTACCTCAAAAATTAGATGTTGAGTTAGCTGTAACAACACCTAATGGCACAACAGTCGCATCAAAAGTTTATAATTCTTCTCCGATTGAAGTTTGTGGGAATGTTCTTCTTGCAAATCTTGTGATCCTTACTATAGTGGAATTTGATGTGATTCTTGGCATGGATTGGCTTTCTCTACATGGAGCTCACATCAATTTCCAAAGAAGGGGAGTCATATTTCATATTTCAGATCAATCTATGATCATCTATCGATGCAAGGATGAACATATCCTTCTAGTGGAAATTTCATCCATTTTATGGGTATTGATTCCACTAAATGAAGGTTATTTATCACAAATGGTTGGTGAGAAACTCACGATTATGAATATGCCCATTGTACGGGAGATTGATGATGTCTTTCCGGAGGAATTACCAGGTGTTCTACTGAATCGTGAAGTTGAGTTTTCAATAGAACTCATACCGGGTGCTTTGCCTATTTCAAAGACACCTTATAGAATGGACCCAATTGAGTTTCAGGAATTGAAGAAGCAACTCCAAGAGAATCTTGATAAGGGTTTCATATGCCCTAGTGCGTCACCTTGGGGAGCACCTGTTCTGTTTGTTATGAAAGAAAGATGTATCAATGAGACACTGCATTGATTATTGAGAACTTAACAAGATTATTATCAAGAACTAATATCCTCTCCCGTGCATTGATGACCTATTTGACCAACTACGCGGAGCTCAATACTTTTCCAAGATTTATCTTCAATTAGGGTATCATCAATTAAGGGTCAAAAGGGAGGATATACCAAAGACTTCTTTCCGTACAAGGTATAGACACTATGAATTTATAGTGATTCCATTTGGTCTTACTAATTCCCCTGCTATCTTCATGTATCTAATGAATAGAGTCTTTAGAGACTATCTTGATCAGTTTGTGTTAGTATTTATAGATGATATTCTTGTCTATTCAAAGAGTAAGGAAGAACATGAAGATCACTTGAGAATTATATTGAAGACCCTGAGAAAGGAGAAGCTCTATGCCAAATTTACCAAGTGCGAATTTTGGCATCAAAATGATTCATTTTTGGGTCACATAATCTCAAAAGAGGGGATATCTGTGGATCCAGAAAAAATAGTGGTTATCGAAAGATTGTCGAGACCAACAACAGTAACCGAGATATGATGTTTTCTTGGTGTAGCTGGATATTATCGATGTTTTGTGAATGATTTTTCAAGATTATCTAATCCACTCACCAAGTTGACTCGGAAAGGAGTTATGTTTGTTTGGACGGAGGAATGTGAAGAGAATTTCATGGTGTTGAAAAGAAGGTTATCTAGTGCACCTGTGCTCACACTTCCTTGTAGTGGAGAAAGGTTTGTGATCTATAGTGATCCATCCAAGAAGGGATTGGGGTGTGTTCATATGCAAAATTATATGGTGATATCTTATGCCTCATGACAATTGAAAATACATGAGAAAAATTACCCAACTAATGATTTGAAGTTAGCTGTGGTAATCTTTTCATTAATGATTTGGAGGCATTACCTTTATGGAGAAAGGTGTGACATTTATAATGATCATAAAAGTTTAATATATATTTTCACACAAAAGGAGCTGAATATGCGCCAAAGAAGATGGTCGGAGCTGATTAAGGATTACGACTCCTCAATCCATTACCACCCTGGGAAAGCAAACAAGGTGGCAGATGCATTAAGTCGACAAAACCATGCTAGTTTATCCATGATGAGGATCACAAAAGATCCAATATTTATGGATTTACAAAGGATGGATCTTGGAATTATAATGAAAGGGGAAAAATCTTATCTTTCCCCAAAAAATGTTCAACCATCTATACATGTGAAGATTAAAGAGGCACAGAATGAAAATGTCGAGTTACAAAAGAAGGTGAGAAATGTTCCTAAATTCAACCTTGATTGTGATGGGATAATAAAGTTCAGGAATCGAGTTTGTGTTCCTCCCATCCCCGAATTAATGAAGGAGCTACTGGATGAGGCTCATAGTTCTTCATTCTCTATTCATCCTGGAAGCAAGAAGATGTATAGGGACATGAAAGAATACTAGTGGTGGGATGGCATGAAAAGAGATGTTGCTGAATATGTCTCTCGATGCTTGGTTTGTCAACAAGTTAAAGCTGACAGACAGAAGTCTAACGGGATGTTACAACCATTACCCATACCCGAATGGAAATGGGAAAACATCACTATGGACTTTGTCACAAGACTTCCTAAATCATCCAAAGGCAATAATGCTATCTGGGTCATAGTTGATCGTCTTACAAAGTCTGCACACTTCATTGCTATTAGAGAGGATGTCTCTTTGGATCAGATTTCCAAGATATATGTAAAGGAACTGGTTAGATTGCATGGAGTACCACTTTCTATTATATCTGATCGGGATCCGAGGATTACCTCAATGTTCTGGAGAAGTCTTCAGCATACTCTGGATACAGAGTTATGTTTCAGCACTGCTTATCATTCTCAGACAGACGGTCAATCTGAGAGCAGAATTCAAACTCTAGAAGATATGTTGAGAGCTTGCTCTATGGATTTCAAAGGTGGTTGGGATCAACACCTACCTTTGGTGGAATTTTCTTATAATAATAGCTTTCACTCCTGTATTCAGATGGCTCCTTATGAAGATCTCTATGGAATGAAATGCAGGACTCCAACTTGTAGGGATGAAGTTGGGGAAAGAAATCTATTAGGACCTGATCTCATTGACGAAATGGCAGAAAAGGTCAGATCTATTCAACAACACATAAGAGCAGCTCAGATTCGATAGAAATGTTATGCCGACAACCGATGAAAAGACCTAAAGTTTGAAGTGGGTGATAAAGTGTTCTTACGAATATCTCACTGGAAGTGGGTCGTGAGATTTGGAAAGAAGGGGAAGTTGATCCCTAGATATATCGGTCCTTTCAAAATACTGGGTCGTGTTGGGAAGGTAGCTTACCGATTGGCACTTCCACCGAATCTCTCTCAAGTTCACGATGTGTTCCATGTATCTCTCTTGAGAAAGGACATACCAGATCCTTCACATGTACTCAACATAGAAGTTGTACCGCTGGAGCAAGATATTTTTTATGAAGAAAAACCAATAGAGATTCTGGATCATAGTGAAAAAGTCCTACGAAACAAGACCACTCGATTGGTGAAAGTTTTATGGAGGAACCACAAATTAGAAGAAGCTACATGGGAGCTTGAGGATGTGATGAGGGAGAGGTATCCTCATCTGTTTGTTACAAAGTGACGAATTTCGAGGGCGAAATTCATTTTATGGGGGGTAGAATGTAACACCCGAGACTTTTATGTAATATAAATCATCAAAGGAATCTTTTTCTACACAACACTTGCTTGGCTTTCTTTACATGAAATTGCGACCTTCCTCGATAGCTTGCGTCATACGCAATACCGAGTTTCACTAAACAATGATATGCTATTAAAATATTATTAAAACTAGCCGTTATGAATAGTAATAACCACTTTTTGTAATTTTATAAATTTTATTTTTCTAAATGGACATCATTTTTGGATTCGTAATATCGAAATTATCCTAGGGTGAAATTTTGGTATTTTTCTGAAAACATTCAATTTTTGATGAATAGTGAAACCAATAAGTGGTAGTTAAAAAAACTGAATTTTTCATAAAAATTAATTTTACCGCTTCTGTGAGTATAATTTCAAAAATCCAAGAGACACGGTTGATGTCAATAAGTAAAATGCGGTTAAATGAGATGAAAATAATTTTTGGTGAATAGTAACTTTTTACTTTTATTTACCACGATTAAAAGTAAATAGGGTAATTAAGGGTAAAAATGATATTATTATCACCCTAACACATGTCCTAATTCTATTGTATTAGGTTAATTCGACCAAAAACAAACTTAGGAATAAAATAGGACCATTTAGGCCCACTTGGATTAGATTAGGACATTTATTATTAATTTATTTAAAGAAGGGTTAAAATAGTTAAAATCAATGTTTAATAACTAAATCATTTTTAATATGGGGTTATACATAAGATAAATTAAACTATAAATATTCATTATAAATATAAAAATATTACCTACATAATGGTATTTTATTTGTAATTTTTAGACATTAAATAATTTAATTTTTTTATGACACAACAATGATGCAGTAATTATCTTATTAATGAAATATTGACATAATTGATGTTATAAATTCCCAAATAAATATAATTTGAGACATTTTATGAATTCCAATAATTATCTAGATTAATATGACATGTTAGTGTTGATTTAATTAACATTTTTCGAACTAGTCATTCTGTTATGATTTTCTCAATTTTTTATTACTTAATAGTGTAAAATTGACATAAAATAGTTTTTAAAACAAATATTATATTAGTAATTTTTATTTTATTTCTAAAAATATAAGGTTTGGAAAAATGACATAGATAAGGTTATATATATTAATAATAAACAACTTGGTGTTCGTTTGTATTCTTATAGTATGTTTATTAACCTTATAGTATAAGAACACAAGAAGACATGACAAATGTAAAATTATTTAACTTAATGGTAAATCTAAATAATAAGGTTAAAATAGGAACCTAAAATTGTATAAATTCTATTGTATGATAGGGTTTCGACCAATCCACAACATATCCTCGAAATAAATCAATTTGGAGCTATTTGAAACCGAACATGACTTTATAATAAAATAATTTTTTTAGTTATTCCAAAAGTGCCCCTCTCCTCCATTATAAAAAAGAACCTCCTCCTTCTCATCCTCACACCACTTTGAGCCTTCAAGCTCCGCCAACCCCTGCCACTTTCTCCTCTCCACTTCCCTAGAGACATCCTATAGGTTCTTGTCTTCTTCAAAGACCTATTTTAGTGCCCTAAAAGGAGGTCTCAAAGAAGCACTTCAAAGAATAGGTAATGTCTGTTACCGATTCTTTCATCTTTATTTCTTCTTCCACTTCTTCTTCTTTAGTTGTGTCATTATGAAGTAATAACATCAGTATCACTCATATACGGATATGTTATTATAAGTATGAAACAACCCTATTTCACTATCTATCTATCCTACGGAAAATGAAATCACCGCGCGTGCGTGCGTACAGAATACTGTCTCCACGATGTGGTGTAATCTATTTTCCACCACCACCTTACTTGGATAGGAATAATGGTGTAAATAATGACTATATATGACTATAATAAAGTGATACTAATTCTGAAATAGTATACATACACTCCAATACAATTCCACGATCATAGGAACGATATCATCACTCGTGCGAACGTACGGAATACCGTCTCCACGATGTGATGCGACTCGTTCTACATGATCTTCATTTCATAATGATTATATAAATGAATTTAATGAATTAATATGTTATATATTACACTAATAACATTCTGGAAATGATGTATCTATAACCTAAAAAGAAGAAGAAGAATTTATTCGACAAAACACGCATACGAACAAAAAGTTATAAACACCCGAATAACAAGTAGCACTGAAATATTATTACTAAGAAATAATATGACCAAATATGATATCATAAAAATAAGTATGATTCTGGAATAAGTCAATAACATTAATTAAATAATTATACAGGAGGTTCGGACACGTACAAAGCATATCAGATCTAAGGTAAGGGAAAATATCACAATCTCATTTTTATCCGAGATTGTTTATACTTTAGTATTTACTAGGGTGTATTTTATCATCCACATCCATGTTTCCTCAATATGTAATATTATTTCCATCCACCTACAATTTTTTAAATCCAATTTTACCCTTCAGTGAGTTTTTAGTAAAGGATATGGAAATAATCTTTTGTCATTTTTCATACGAGGTACTTTTTGACTTTTCCGACAAAAGTACGAAGAATGTTTTTTTACTTATACGGCATGAATGGATTTTTAAAACATTATTTCCAAGACGCTTCCTTTACAAGTTTTCAAGTTTATTTTTAATCAACTTCTTTTAGTTTAAAATTGTATGTCATGTTAAGAAAGTAAAAGTGTTTTTGAATTAGAAAGTATATTTTCCTTAAGAATGGAGTTCAAGTGTTTTATTAAAATTATTTTCAATATATGATAATATAGGGTTCTGTTTCTATCCCTATTATTACATGGATTTGGTTATGTTGTTATGGAAATATTTTTATGAATTCCTTTATCTTATATGAATTGTTTTATGATGTCATGTTGTTTATGAATCCGATTTTTACTACATGGGTTATGCAATGATGTATGATTTATGATTTTGTGGCAAACATAAGAATGGTATCATTATAAGATGGGTGGGACCTATATCTCCCTCCAATACATTGGGTAATGATTTTATATCTCATTAGATAGACATGGCTGGAATGGTAGGTTATACCGGTTCAGTGAAACAAGACTGAAATGAGGGTGACTCGGTTCAGAAATGGATTTTTTCCACTAAGATATTCTTGGCAATGAGTCTTGACTAATAAGAAATGATTCTCTATGATTATATGTGTATGCCACAAAGATTTATTTTTTAAGTTATGATTATTGGGATTACATTTCACTTCTATGATTTATCCCATGTTATGATATTATGATCTCTTTTGCTGGTTAAGATTTCCAAAAGTTATGTTCTTATTTTTGTTGTGATTGATATTTCTTTTGTTTACCCTTACTGAGCATTTGAGCTCACCCTTTTGCTTGTTTTATTTCCCCAGGTCAGGAAGAAGGTTATTAAGTAGAATATGCCAAAAACGGACTCTAGATATGATGAAATAAATGGGAGGCAAAGTAGATGCTTTATGAACTAGTTGTTTATGTTTCCCAGTTTCTAAAGACACTATACCTATACGGTCTTTTCTTGGTTTTGTTATATGTTATAATAAGTGTGCATCAATTCTGATGTAATAACAATGTATGTAAAGTATGGGTCGTTATATATATCATTTTATTCTTCTAGGAAGTATCCACAACTGAACCACAACAAAGTTGTTCCATTTTTTTATCCACATGGGGTCATATATCACTGATCCATGATGGGCCTCTCTATGGATAGACCTCATCGGATCATGAACTACTAATTCACAAAGGGTTTCTCGAATACATATCCCCAAAGATTTAGGATTATGCTGATCCACACAGTTAACCTAGATACTCATCCACATCAGGTCGTTATGATGCTGATCCATATAGGGTCGTTATGATTCTGATCCACATAGGGTCACTGAATATTGATCCCCATAGGGTTTTTGAAATGATAATCCATAACGGGTCGCTCAATGCTGAACCAAAAAGGGTCAATATGTGTTTTTCCTTGACATCCCTCCCTAAAATTGGTAATCATCGGGTATCAATGATGATGATGCACACATGGTCGATATGATGTTGACCTACACATGATCGTTACATCAAAGACAATCATCCACAGGATTCCTGCTCATAGCACTCTTTATTTTGGGAGAACCAACCC
Organism: Viscum album; assembly: GCA_963277665.1. Lineage (NCBI taxonomy): Eukaryota > Viridiplantae > Streptophyta > Magnoliopsida > Santalales > Viscaceae > Viscum > Viscum album. The sequence goes on along the minus strand of OY728126.1, from coordinate 2,125,172,639 downwards.
TCAATCGATCAGTCATATTTAAACCTATATGATGTATGGGAAAAAGTATACCAAAGGGACCAACATGTCAAAGGGGTCCCAACGTAACATACGGTGCGTCAATCAGACACCTGGTCTGTGAGATATTAGCACATTTGGTAAAAGGGGCTTATTGGATTCATGTATGATCCAACCCAAGTCACATGTAAGAACCCATCAACAATCACTTAGAGTATCTCCAATGTATCGCCTTGTCACATGGGTCCTTATGTCACCGAAGGAGGGTCAATCAAACACCTGATCTATAATTTACAACCATTTCTATGAAATGGGGGTGATCACACCTCTGTCAGGCCTGGCTCAGTCGGGCCCGTAGGAATATACCAAATAGACCACTTCCAAAAAGGGTTCCCAATTCCAATGATGGCATGTCAAATGTAAATATAGATCATTTGTTAAAAGTGTTGATTTATTTTGGAGATGGTTGGGTCTGGGCCTAGTCTGACTCGGTTTGAACGGCCCGATGAAATGGTTTCCAAGGTATACCTGGGCTTGCCTAGGTCCGTACCGTTATGTTTCAGACCGGTTCACTGGGTTTGGCCCCACGTAGTCAGCCCATTTGTTTGTGGACCTTGGACTTGGTTGTCTTGGCCTATCGGGTGGGGCTTGGCCCACCTGCACTGGCTAGTTGGGCCGTGTGTCTGGCCCGGCCCGGTGGGTTGGTCTGGCCCGCTGGGCTGTGGGGCCGGCCCACTGGGTCGGCCAGCATCTAGCACGGTCGACCCAAAGGCAGACCATTTTCCCCCAATATCCCCATGGTTGTAGGGACAATTTTTTTTGTTAGTGGGGCTTTACACCCACAATGTTCAACGGTCAGCCGTTTGGCTGACTGGGTTCCTCCAACACGGTGCGGTGTGAGGCCGCTAATCATATATCGATTCACTCTTCGAATTAACCCATACAGTATTGTTTTAAACTAGTTTTGTAATGAATATTCGAAATATAATAATAAATTTAACATTATGTTTTAATGATTGAATTAATTTTAATCACTATTAAAATGTTCAATGTTACTTCTTTTTATAATTTCAATGTAGGAGGAGATGATTTGGAGGGCCCTTAATGAAGTGGAAGAAAAATGGGCCAAAATTTCATGGATCCAAGAAGAGATGTTCACTATTGTTCATGATTAGAAAATTTAATTCATCTAAATGGGATAATATTTTCTGCTCTGTCCCAAAATTTAATGGGATAAATTTCATATTAAGGAACCAAATCCTCATTCGGCTTCTACAATTCCCATCCATACTGATTTGTCCAAGGAATCAAATATGCACAATGTCAAATGAGGTGTTTGGTATTTTATCAATATCTTGAGGTGAATGTGTCCAAAGGGAACCAAATATTCTTTGGGGATATTCAAGAGGTGGGTCTACAACTTCTTTATTTTCTTTAAATCATGATAATTCTATCTGTAGGCCAAAACATGTTGTACAATTGGGTTGATGAAATCTGTGTGCCTTAAACCACCTTCTCACATTGATTATAAATTGCCTCCTTGGGAACCCAATTTGGTATTTCTAATCAGAGGAAAGGTTCTGCAATTTCGGAGTCTTAATAGAGGTATTTTCATCATCACTAAAAGTTATGGAGGATATGGGAAGTGCTACATAATCATCGTCTTCTTCTTCCCCTCCCATGGATTTCTAAACCCCTTGTGATCACCCGGGGAAGATCGTGAAGTAATATCAAGTTTCATGTTTGTAATATTTTAATGGTCCTTTTAATAATAGGTTGTTATGTTGTTTTTCATCATCATCTATTCTTAATTTTTTTCATGTATTGGTATGTCACGCTAAACTCATATGATCATGTTTTGGGGTACCCATTCATGTGATGTTTCACACATCGTTCACCACTTCCTTTCACCCTTTCAATTGCAATGTTTGGGTGGTTCATATTGGAAAATTAAACTCACATAAACACTATAAAGGTCATGTACATTTATTTCATGGTATCATATTGAAATAACATACAAACCAGGATAACACATCAAGTTCTTAGTGTGTTTCCTTGGTGAGTTTCGGTTATGATGTCGAACATAAATCACCCAATCATCAGTGGTGTCTAGTTAATCAGTGTGTGTTTTCAACAAAACCCTATGAGGTATCCTACTATAAAAGTAGTATCATTATGGTTCTTGGTGTCACAAACCCTTGAATAAAATATCATAACCCTATATCATGAATCAATGAAGGACGAACATCATCTGAGTACCCCAGGTTGATCACGTTTAATCAATGGTTTTTACTATTACTTTTTTTATCACTTTCATTTTCTATTGTCATATATTATTATCAAACCCATGTATTAATAAACCTCGTGTACCTTTATACTTTCATAATCAAAACCCTCTTTTTAAAATAATGATCTAAGCTCTGTCGAGAGATGACTGATGGTTGCTGTTGTACTGCAGAAATTCTAGTCAAATTTAAACAACTAATTGGACGTGCTCGATAAAGAGATCAAATTTTGGCCTCATTTCCAATGTTTGAAGATAATTTCATTCCATTATTTCCTATTATTTCTTCATTTTAGTTCTTAATTAGTACTTTTTTCAATACACCACCCCCATTTAATTGTTTTTGTTTTGGGTTTTTGTGTTTATTTTTGGTTGTTTTTAGGTGTTCTATCTCTCTTTCTCTATCTCTCATCTTATTCTTATCCATATACCTCTCTATAGTTAATTATTATAAGATACTATTATCATTTAACCCTTGTTAATTTATTTTATCCATATTCAAAAATAACATCACAACATATTTGCATGACCTGATCCAAAAAAGAAAAAAGATTGAATTTGACCCAGATATTGAAAAGACACTTCACACACAAATCAAGGCATCTTAAAAGGTCAATCATGTAACACTATAAAACCCATTGTGGTACCTCAAGTATTCATAAACCAATCAAAAAATGAACCCAATCTTATCCATGAAAACATGGCTACAAATAATAGAACCTTAAAGGAACTGACTGCCCTGGATGTGGAGTAGCTACCTATGTACATCCAATATCTCGAGGAAGCAGCCAAGTTCCAGATAATTTAAGGAATCCCCCACCTTCTTCCTAAATTACATTTTCGTCCTAGTGGGGACCCTCATAAAAATATTATTTAATTTCTCATTGTATTCTTCACCATGAAACCCCAATATGTGTCTGAGGACTTAATTATGTTTAGGGCATTCCCTTTCTCCCATAATGGTGCAACCAATGATTGGATATACTATTTTCCTAACAGGTTGGGGGCTAGAATAATCTAAAAAGACACATTGTACATAATTTCATCCTATCCTCCTTAAGTGCATCGATAGGGAATGAAATTTTTGTCCTTATACAATCATAAGGAGAGACCCATCATGAATACTAGGAGAGATTCAAACGACTCTGCTAAAGCTACCCCCACCACACGATTAGTGAAAAACATGTAATCCAATACTTATATGAGGGACCTATCTCCATGGATCATGGAATGATTGATGCAACAACTGGTTGTGCCTTGGTTGATAAAACTCCTTCTGCCGCTCATGACTTAATACACAACATGGCTCAAAATGAACACCAATTTGGATCACGATCTATTACACAAACTTGTGGTGTTCTTGAGGTAAGACATTCATCTATATAATAAAGTGAAGATAACAAGCTTGACAAGATTTATACCCTATAATATAAATTAGATCAATCAAATGGTAACTCACAATATCCTTCTGTTCCATTACACAGTCATATTAATTCTTACAATTCTTGTTTTTCTGACCAGTGCCCACAACATCAAAATTCACCCATGTTATGTGCAGCCATGTTTCTAGGGCATATATTCCAACAAGAAACTACCTTCATGTAATAAAAATTCATGCCAAATCCAAATCTAGGGGAGAATGTGCCACATTAGTACCAAAAAAGTAGCAAACTCCAGCTACCCCATGCAGAATTGGTTTCCAGAGGGCCAAGGTATGCAACCTTCTTATCCTTCAACTTCTCAAAACAAACATCCTAATCCTCCAAAATCTGAACCACGCCACAAGGATATGGTAAAGAAAATGGAAACCCAGAACCTCTAGTTCCAACAGACCACACAATCAGTAATTCTAGAAATATGATCTCATGTGGGGCAATTGGTGAACACCATCTTGAAAACACTCTTTCTCCACCCATAAAAGATTCCAATGAAGAAGAACAAAATAAAAAGGGCAATCTAATTATCAATAAGGATTCCCATGAAAAATTCATTCCTCTTTCATTCCCTCAATGACTCTCAATATCTAATAAAAACAATGATAATGAGATTGACAATGAAATAATGGATAAATTTAAAAAAGATAACTTTATTATTCCATTGTTGGATGTAGTCAAGAAAATTTCCCATTATGCCAAATTTCTTAAAGAACTTTTAAACCATAGATTAAGGATAAAGGGTAATGAGAGAGTCCACATGGGGAGTAATGTCTCGGCCTAGATTAAACTAGAATTTCCAACCAAATGTATGGATCTGGCACATTCACAATAACATGAACCATATGGGAGATTTTATTTTCATATTCTTTACTAGAATTAGGTTCTTTCATTAATGTAATACCTCACTCTGTGTACACTTCTCTATAGGTTGGATATCTTAACCAACAAGAATTATATTACAACATTCCAATAGATGTACTACGCATCTAATAAGATTGATTGATGATGTCCTTTTAAGAGTGAAGATTCTCATCTTCATTACTATTTCTACATTATTGAGATGGAAGATACCTGTCCCAAGGAAATAATCCTCTCTTACTTGGGAGGACATTCCTAAAAATAGCTAATACAATCATCAACGTTTACAATGATATGTTGTCAATGGAATTCGTAGGAGAAAAGGTCATTTTAACATCCTTGAGTATATTAAACACACTATTGAAGAGCACTCCAGTCTTCTTGTCTATTCGATGGAAGTGCTCTTAAATGATGTTCACACACACAATTTTACCATCAACCCAAATTCTGATTCATTTTCATTTTCATCACCAATCGATGATTTCAGTTTTGATTCATGTTTTGAGTGATGTGTGGGTTCTTAAAAGTAGAAATTTTGTGCTTTAATCCATGAGTTTGTTCATTCTGTGGAGCCCATGACCGTCGATGATTTTTTAAATATCATTTCAAAAGATTCTTAATCATTAGAGAATAAACAGGTATGGATAGACAGTTTAATGGACCTCACTCCCACTAAATTCCCTCCCTTAATACAAAAACCACCTATGTTGGAACATAAAAAACATCATTCTAATTTAAATTATGCATATCTTGAGGGTATTATCCCTTTGCCCATCATTATTGCAAATAACCTTTCTCCACAATAAAAATTGAAACTGCTCAACCTTTTAAGAGATTGTAAAAAGGCAATAGGATGGACATTGGTTAATATTCCTGGGATTAGACCATCTATTTGTATGCACCATATACTTTTGGATGACAAGGCTTTACTGTAAGACAATCCCAATGGCTATTGAATCCCACTATCCTTGAAGTGGTAAAATTGGAAGTCATTAAATTACATGTTTTGGGGATCATTTATCCTATATATGATAGTAAATTGTTGATCCCAATGCAAATTATGCCTAAAAAGTAGGAATAATAGTTTTTTGAAATTAATGGAATGAATTGGTTACAATATGTGTGAAAAATTGTTGGCGAGTCTGTATTAACTACCGTCGACTGAATCAAGCCACGCTGAAGGACAACTTTTCATTACCTTTTATTGAAAACATTTTAGAACGATTGGCTGGTAAGTCCCGTTATTGTTTCCTTGATGGATATTCAGGTTATTTCCAATTCCATATTTCTCTCAAGGATAAAGAAAAGAAAACATTTACTTGTCCATTTGGCACATTTTTATATAGAAGTATTCCATTTGGCCTATATAAGTATCCTGGTACATTTTAGAAATGTATGTCGAGTATTTTTTCTAAGTACCTTGAGAGTTGAATGGATGCCTTTATGGATGATTTTGCCGTATATGGTTCTTATTTGGATGATTATTTGTAACAAATAGGTTTTTTCCTCCGCTAATGAATTGAAAAATATCTTATTTTAAATTATGAAAAATTCCATTCCATGACTGAAAGAGGGATAGTTCTTGGGAATGTCATTTTAAATAATGGTTTACATGTTCATAAATATATAATTGGATTAATTTCATCCCTTCAAAATAAAAAAAGTGTTCTTGATGTGCGATCAATCATGGATCATTCTGGTCTCTATCGCAGATTAATTAACGACTTTAGTAATATCACACATCCATTGTCCTAGTTACTACAAAATGTTTCTGATTTTTTGTTTGATAAAAATTGTTAGGATGCATTCAATTAAATTAAATGGAGTCTCACATCACCTCCCATAATCCAACTACCAATGTGGTATCTCCCCTCTGAACTTATGTGTGATGCCTCTAACATTGCAGTTGGGGCAGTTTTATCACAAAGGGCTGAGAAGGCTCCTCATGTCATTGCATATGCCTCACATACGCTTGAACCTACCCAGGTAAACTATAAAACCACTGAAAAAGTAATCCTTTATATTGTGTTTGCCTCCGATAAATTTCATTCATATCTTCTAGGGTCAAAAGTGATTGTGTTTTCTAATCATTCTTCCCTTCTATTCATCTTAAAGAAACCAGAATCTAAACACCACCTCATACGGCGGATGCTCCTCCTCTAAGAGTATGACCTTGTGATTTGACATAAGATGGGACTAGAAAATGTTTTAGCTGGCCACATTAGTAGGATTTCTCCACCACTAGACCACCTTGTTAACTCATCCATCCCCATTAGATTGCTCTTTCCTCATGATAACCTTGGTGATATTGTGGACCTTACCCCCCGGTATGCGGACATTGAAAATTTTCAAGCAACATCTTGGATCCCCACTAATTTCATCACTACAAAATCCTAGATACATAATCAAGATTCTCAGTGGTACATTTGGGATGACTCATAATTTTGGAGAATTTATAGTGACCATGTAGTTCGTCGGTGTGTCCATGATCATGATTTCACCTCAGTTTTGACCTTGTTCCACACTATGGCCTATGGGGGCCACATTGGCTTTCAATATACATCTCGAAAGGTTCTTGACTCATGACATTATTGGCCATAATTTTATAGGGATTCCCATAGATTTTTCAAGTAAGGTAGTAATTTTCAATTCACAGGGAATATCTGTAAGAGGAATAAAATTCCCCAACATCACTTGTTATTGTGTGAAATTTTTGATGAAGGGATAATTGTCTTCATGGGGACTTTTCCAAATTCATTTTTATTTTTATACATTTTATTGGCTCATTGAAATGTATCTAAATGGGTGGATGCAGTTCCACTAGGATAGATGACTCGCTTGTGGTTGTTGATTTTGTAAGGTCTCAAATTTATAGTAGGTGTGGTTTACTAAGATTCATCATTAGTGATTAGGGTTTACATTTTTGAAATCACAACATTAAAATTTCTCTTCATAAGTATGTGGTTGATCATAAATTTTCCAATGAATAACACCCCCAAAATAACGGACAAGTTGAAATCTCAAATCAGGATGTTAAACATATCATGAAAAAAAATGATTCAACACAGTAGGAATGATTGGAGTTTGTTCTTGGATGATACATTTTGGGCATACCGTACAACTTTTTTAACCCCAAATATAATTTCACCATACAAGATTGGGGTTGGAAAGGCATGTCACCTCCTAAAGAAGGTAGAACATGGTGCATATTGTTCTATTAAACAATATAATATGAATCTTTTAGATATAGGTGATTATAGGAATCTGCATATTCAAGAGTAGGAAGAAAGTAGATGTGATGCATATGAGAACTCTCGAATCTATAAATAGAAAAAAAAGGCTATCTGTGATAGCATAATTCATCAGCAGAGGTTCCATATTTGGTGAGAAGGTCCCCATGTACAATTCCAGGCTAAAGCTCCACCCAGGTAGGCTTTGTTCCCGATGGCTCGGGCCTTATACTGTAACTAATGTTTACCCTTTTGGTGCAATACCGATTATGGATGAGTAGAGTGGATGAAGTCTTACCGTCAATGGGATGATAATTAAACACTTCAATGAGGAAACTTCACATTTTATGTGGGTGGGAGGATATATTTCTGGGTTCATTAGGATTTCCATTGTATTTATTTTTTCTTCTCTTTCTCGCATTCTTTATTGTATTTTTATTTTCCCACTAAAAATTACAATGTTCCCTGATTTGGTGACCATAAGGGGGAAAGTAAAAATACTATAATGATAGTGTGAAACACTATCTGGGAGTGATTTTTAGTGAAATTTTTTACTTTCAATGTTATAAATGTTTGTATCAATGTGAATCCTTTGAGATGATTAATTCTCATTGTATGAGGAGTATTTAGAAAAATAGTTTCAGTAATATTTCCCAACATTTTTTCCACCAAACCAAAAATTGAGAATATTTCTTACTTACTACAATGTAAATATATGTCAGGTTAATATTTTCAGCTTAAAATGATATTTACATACGTTTTTTCCTTATTCGATCTGATTCATTACTGAAATAAATTTACCTATACATGTGTACCTGATATGTGGCTCTTGCACGCCCTAAAAAACAATTTTGGTTTGTGTCTTGGGTAGTTCAAAAACCACTCCTCATCAACCTTTTATCTTGTTATAACTATTAAAATTAGTGTCGTGGGGAGATCAAACAATGGTTATGATATGAGTGTGATATTTTCTCCAAATGGTACTTCTGAAATAAAAAAAAGATAATAAATGAGGAGAGTGATGAAATGTGAAACATATGGTGATATCTATGACGGGAGCCTATGGTTTGACATACGGTAATGCTTCAGTGAGTTGGTCATGAAATATGATTGCAACGGATGTTTGGAAGGTTCGGTAGACAAAATCATTTATGCTAAATATTGTTAAAATATCCTATATTTATTGGATATAAGTGGAAAGAAAAACATGGAATGGTTTTCACAGACACATGGGTAGAGTTAGTGGCATGGTTAACTCTTGTATTCCTTGCATAATTTGGTATCATGAATATCATTGAATTTTATTGTGATATGATTTATGAGACATATTTTCCAATTTCATTAGGAAGAACACCTAGGATTGGTTTGTGTGATGATAAAATTACCTTTATTGATACATGCATCATTTTTTTATTTTTTTTTATATTGTTCATTTCCCAAATGTGCAGTTTTTTAGGTCTGGGGGTGTGATCACAATGTGATCTACTATTCAAATCCACCCTTACATTGTGGTTTTAAACTAGTTTTTTAATGAATATTCCAAATATAATCATAAATATCAATTTATGTTTTAACTAATTAATTAATGTTAATAACTATTTAAATGGGAATTATTACTTATTTTTATTATTTCAAAGTAGGAGGAGATGAGTTGGAGGGCCCTTGATGAAGTGGAAGAAAAATGGGCCAAATGGCATGGATCCATGAATACTTTTCCACTATTATTCTTATTTAGAAACATCATACATCCAAATGGGACCATATTTTGTTGGATGGTCCGAAATATAAGGGGATACATTTCATATTAAGGAACCAAATCCTCATTCTTCTTCTACAATGCCCATATGAACTGATCTATCCAAGGAATCAAATCTGTACAATGTCAGATGTGGTGTTCTGTATTTTATCAATATCTTGAGCCGTATGATTCAAAATGGTGTCACACATTTGGTGAATACAATCAAGAGGTGGGTATAAACTTTTTTATTTTCTCCAAACAGAGACAATTCTATCTAGAGTCCTAAAAAGTTGTAAAATGGGATGAACAAATCTGTGTTCCTTAAACCACCTTCCCAATTTTCTATAAATTGGCACTATGGGCACCCCATTTGATAGTTCGAATCAGAGTCAAGGTGATGCCATTTTTTCAGTCCCAAATAGGTTTTTTCTTTATCACTAGATTTTTTGGAGGCTATGGGATGTTCTAATTCAACATATTTTTCTTCCTCCCCCCCATGGTTTTCTAAACCCCTGGTGATCACCTAGGGAGGATCGTGATGTAATCCCAAGCTTCATGTTTGTAATATTTGAATGATCTTTTTAATAATAGTTTTTTATGTTGTTTTCCATGATCATAAATTGTAATTTTATTTTTTTATGTACTGTTATGTCATGCTCAACTCATATGATCATGTTTGGGGGTATCCATTCATTTGATGTTTCATACATCATTCACCAATTCATTTCCACCCTTTCAATTGTAGTGTTTTTCTAGTTCATATTGGTCAATTAAACTCACATAAACACTGTAAAGGTCATGTAGATTTATTTCATTGAATCCCAATGAAATAACATATAAACATGGAAAACAAATCAAGTTATTCATTTGTTTCCTTGGTGAGTTTCGTTTATGATGTCAAACACAAGACAACCAATAATTGGTGGTGTCCAGTGAATTTTTGTGGGTTTTCGAATAAACCCTAGGATGTATCCCAGTATGAAATAATTAACATTCTGGTTCTTGGTGTTACAAACCCGGGATTAAAAGATCATAACCCCATATCATGAAGCAATAAATGATCAACATCATGAGAGTATCCCATGTTGATCACATTTAATCAATCTAGTTTACTCTTACATTATTTTATCACATTCATTTTCTATCGTCATCTATTATAATCGAAACCAAATATTAATAAACCTAATGTACCTCTATACATTCATAATTAAAACCATGTTTTTATATTAATGATCTAAGGCTCCATCGAGAGATGACATTGGGTTTCTGTTGTACTGTAGAAATTCTAATCAAAATTAAACAACTAATTTGATGTGTCCGACAACTTGATCAGCCGCGCCACCCTCCCCCTTCCACGATTGCTACCAACAGTGGTGCCAGTGGGCGCCGCCGTTGTTCCACGCGGCTGGCTCGGTCCAGCAACCCTTGTCCGATGTGTCTTGTGATGTCACCCCACTTTCCATTGCTAGTGGTCGGTCGCCCCGGGTCCCCTCCAACCACCGTCACCGACTGCAATCATGGCGCGACAACTATTTCTTCTGCAGGACACTAGACATGCTTGGGTTGTCCATTTTTTATGTCATCAATGCCTCTGAGGCTCTCAGATCACAGTAGCTGTTGCGTGTTCTCTAGTTCCATATTGATGCTCTGTTTGGAAGATCGTTCCTAAATAATGAGACTAATATCATAGAACTGGAGGGTCAAGTCCTTGATGATTTGGCCTGCTCCAAATGTGTTGGGATTGCATCAACTATTCAACACTTTATCTCATAAAGATGAATATTACAACAATCCACCTACATGTATTAGATGTCTGCTAATGATGATCATCCCAACCTCTTTCGTTGTTATTGTCGTTTCGTGATTCGGTGGAGCTCATCACTTCTCACTGAAATTGATCATGTCCTTCAAGTGGTTGGGATCACAATACTTTTCTAGAGCTTATTCTCTTGGTGAATTCATTCCTACACTCCTCACTGAGCTCCATTTAAATAGAAGAGGGGACTTGGTTAAGTTTTCGAGGAATTTATGAAGTTAATTTAATTTATAAACCTCCCAAATTCCAATGGTATGATCACAAACAAGGAGGATTAAAGACCACTAATATCTTGACATTTCTTCGGTCCCACTACCACCACTTAACTTCTGGAGAAAAAGAAAAGAAAAAAAATTTAATTACAGGTTATTTTATTAATCATTAAAAAGTATGCAAAATTAACTTTTTCAACACACCTACTATGGTCGAGTTGAAATCCCCTATAAGCGAATCTCGGTGAAGCATATTCAACAGTGCCCTCAAATTTTTAATCCAAAAACTGTTTCAAAATATTGAAATCCCAGCCCCATTTTTACTAAACGTACCATAAAAAAAGTATATAAATTCATTTCGGGAACACCAGGCCTCAGAATTATGCGGCTTCAATTTTTTCAGACTCGTAGAAATTCCATATAATAAAAAATTACATGGAAAATCCGATTATTTACATTATATCCACTTTAGGGATTTTAGTCTGTAAAAGAAACAATATACACTAAGGAAACAAATGGGGTTACTGAGCATGAATATGTGCTTCCCACTCCCATGTTCTCTTTTAGAGGTTCTCATACTGGTAGTTATCGTGCACCAGAGGGATCAATCATCCATGAAGGACCCTCTCATGTTTATCCTTAATCTCCACTGGAACATCCATAAATGTCGCCCCCTTATCAATGTCCTTCTCACCCTAGTCAATAAAGTGTGATGGATCAAGTAGGTACATCCTCAGCTACAACACATGGAAAACATAATGAATGTGATGCATCTGTGGGGGAAGAGATAGGCGATACACCCCCTCACCAACTCTACAGAGAAACCAAAAGGGTCCGATGAACATCAGAGATATCTTGTAGCCCAAGAAAAATCTCGGAAAACCTTGTCATGGTGAGATCGTTAAGAAGAAATGGTCTCCCTCCTCGAATTCCAAATGTCTCCATCTCCTGTAAGCATGAGAATGGTTCTTTTTCAATGCAGTCATCATCTTCTCCTGGATGATTTGCACTTTCATTGTGGTATCCCATACCATCTTTGGGCCCATAAGTGCTGACTCCCCCAGGTCTGTCCAGCATGGAGGTGATCTACATGGTCGGCCGTACACGGTCTCAAATAGTGCCATACAGATGGTGGAGTGATCTATGTTTTATTACAAAAACACCACCATGGGGAAGTTATCCTCCCATATATGGAGGAAATCTAGAATTAATGAATGAATAATGTAAACCCGTGTCTGAAAAGTCCACTCCGTCTGACCATCCATCTATGGATGACTGGCGGTGCTCAAACATAGTAGAGCCCTAAACACCTCTTGAAATCCTATCCACAACTGGAATGTAAAACATGTGTCATGGTCAAAGACGATCATATATGGAAGCCCATGAACTCGTACAATCTCAAGTACATAGAGGCGTCCAAATCACCCTATTGATCCTTTCTCTCTGATGAGTATGAAATGGGATGAATTGGGGAGTTGGTCAAGTACCACCCAGAGGGAATCGGGGCCCCTGGAAGTAGACGGCATCCCTATCACGAAATTTAGCAACCCATGACTTTTCTTACATTACTATTACATCATTTCGACGATAAACAACATGATAGTTTTACACATAGTTGATCCAAATGTTTAGTGTCTTGGGAAAACTAGGACAACACATTACAACTCAACATCTAGCATGAACATTTATTTAATTTGATCTTCTCTATCTTCTTATTGGAACTTGTCCTCTCCTTGGTACAAGTAGACACCTGAGGATATACATCAAAAGGGGTGAGCTAGAAGCCCAGTAAGAGGAAAGATGAGAACATTATATCATGGGGTGTGTATAATCTTAACATATTCAAAATATCATGAACATGAGAGGAGCATAAATAAAATTCTTTAAAAGTGGCAATGCATAACAATGAAACATCATGTCTTAGTTGTTAACTTCCACAGATACTTGTGAACCAAGATAAAATACTGTTCACACATCATTTCACATTTAATCATGAGATTTATCACTTTACCCAATGCATTGGAGAGCTGTATAATTCCGGGCGCACCTATCACCTTGAAACATTCATATTGTGCTATATAATTCTAGGTGCACTCATCATATCGTAACATTATCATCATCATTCTTGCCACATAGAATAGATATAAATAATTTACATAACTAACCCATGGAATGTAATGAGTTTTATCTCCAAATAACACATTCATAATCTTTGGGATCCCAAAATAAAGAAGGAATAACATTCATGTTACAAGAACCATCCACTTTGGGTAATAAGTAAAACGGGTGTTCTTAAAAGAGGAGTTCTTTTGGAAAACTTGTGGTTAAATATATATACCACTGAAAAACATGTATATCCCATAAAAGTAAAGTCAATGATGAATTTTTTTTTAAGGAGTAACTATATAAAAAATGGAATGAAAGAGGGGGAACCCGAATGAAGAAAATTGGGTTCGAGAATTTCCCCTCACCTTGTACTCGAATGCTTCCTTATTTTTAATGTCCTGAATAATGAAATTATATTCATTAATTAGAAATCTAGGACAATGTGTAAATTAATAAGGTTTATTCTGGTTTCATTATGTCATATTATGTTCCTTTGGATGAATTATAAAGTTTAAGAACATTTGTTTGGGGATGTTCGTTCTTTTGGTTTTTGTTGGGTGGTTCACTTTTATTCTTAAATTGATGTTTGGGTAGAACATGAGTAAACATACAGAAATGATATTACATGACATTGATGATATTATAGGAGTTCCAATGATCTTATATTGAATTATATTAGATCCATGTGGATGAATCATTAGATAATAATTAAATGATGGTTATTTGGGTAAATTTCGGCGGTATTTGGATCACAACGAATTTGTTTTAACTTATCACATAGAAATATAGCCATAGGATACTTACAGATAATTAAATAGAAAAAATACATATAAAATACTCTAGTTCGACCATAAAAATGATTACATGACCAGATCTGAAGGTAGAAATGGAATAAGAAAGCATGTCGTTCTTGAAATGTGATAAATTTACACCTCACAAACCACGTTCTCTTTAATATAATAAAATGAAGAGGGAAAGGAGGAAGGATGATATAATATCCAATTAGAATCATAAAAATACTGTATATGTATAATAAGGTAGTTACAATACTATTTAAATAATGATTGGAGGGGAGATATCAAGAAATGAACTTGAATTTGAAAGAAAATTAAAGGAGAAGAGAGAGAGAAATTACCTCTAGAATCCTCCTCTTGAGAACCTCATTAATGGCATAAGATTGGTCTTTTGATGAGTCCAGTAGCTCTTGGACGTTGGGGAGGGGCTAGGGAAGATGTTTGGGTAGAGTATAGAGATGGATTGGAGCTTGAGAGGTGTGAGGATTTGAGGGTGTGAAGGGTGGCTTTTATAGTGGAGAGGAGAGGGGTTTCCTTAATATAAAATTCATTATTTTATTAATTTCCCCTAAGACAAGGAATTTTGAGTTTTGAATGACCAATAATAGTAATTTTATAATGTGATCCCAAAACAAGTGGGCTTACATCAGCATAGCATCATCTATGACTCAATTATTCCATTATTTAGCATTTATTGTAAATTCTCGGTTTCTACTATTCATAAAAAATTTAAGTATCTCAGAAAAATCACAATAATTTACCCCAACCATGTTTGAAATGTAGAATCCAATAATGTAGTACATTTTTCAAAAATAATTTTCTAAATATTAATAATTTAATATTTATTTAAAATCATAATTTTCTAAAAAAACAGTTTTTATGATTAAAACTGATTTTATAGTGCTTTCAAAAATTGCGTAGGGTCTTATAAAATTATCTCAAAACTATAAGACATTGTGTCAATAATTTATGAATACATTTTAGGGAAATAAATTTTCATTTAAATTAATTAATTAATTTTAATTTTTTATTTATGACTTACAAAATTGAAAAGTGTTTACTAAGGTCGAATTGTCACTTTCTAAGATGTCTAAATTTTATTTAATTATTCATGGGAATGGTTACTCTTATGTTGGATGATTTACTATTCATAATGATAATCTTACTATTCATAAGTGTATGTTAATATTACTATGGGTATGTCACTATTCACAAAAACAAATTTTTGTTTCATTAGACACCAAAAATCATCTTAAACACAACTTTGTATGTCAGATTTTTTAAAATTTAAAACACATAAGTGAAAAACATATGTTTAAATGTCACTTATCACATAGTAGTTCATTATGTTGTGTTTTCATGGTATTTTATGACATAAATATAAGAAGTTAATTTCCATTGAAAAACATTGGGTTGTTACATGAAATATATGGAATTACCATCCCACTTCCACTATGTACATATAATGGTTGTGCTATGCCTACTGGAACCTAATGCTTGGCCTTCACATGATGATAAGTGAGGCATAGTGAAACAATCTATGCCACTACTTTCATCATCCCTATCCCCCAGTGCTCATGCCGGAGGTCTTGGTACATATTCGTCACACCAGGATTTACCGTTATAGTGGACATATGGAACTCCCTCAAAAACTCCTTCTGTAGCGCCACTAGAACCATGGTGCATCCTCTGAAAAGGATGACATGCTCCCATCCATTAGAAAATACATCAGGTGCATATCCTGTGGATATCTAAGCATGTCTAACAACGTATTTAGTGTATACTATTTCATAGTTATAGTCATGGAGGAACTATAGCCAACATAGTTGTCTAATGTTCAGTTCCTTCCATGATAAAATATATCTAAGACTCTTGTGATCATAGTAAATAGTAAATATTTCACCCATCATATACTATCGCCACATCATCAAGGCATAGACCACTACTGCTAACTCTATGTCATGGGTAACTTAGTTCTGATCATGTTGTATAAGTTGTTTTGAACCATAAGTTACAACTTCTATCTCCTGAATTAGGACACATCCATGTCTGGTCGTTGATTCGTCCCAGTAGACTACATACCCAACTCCCCCTTCTGGTAGCCTCATAATGGGGGAACTCATTAGTCTCTATCTCAGCTCATGAAAACTATGCTGGCATCTCTTCATCCACATGATGGGTTATACCTTCTTCGTCAAGGCTGAAAAGGGTGTCACAACAACAGAGAAGTCTGGTATGACTCTCTGGTAGTACCCATCCAACCCCCGGAAACTCCACACATCGGTCACACACTTCGGTGGCTTCAAGCTAGCACAACCTCTATATTTTTCAGATGCACTGAAACTACAGCCTATTAGATAACATGTTCCCAAATGTGGACCTCCCATATCCAGAACTAGCACTCTGAGAGCTTACCATCAAGATCCTTCATTTGGAGTGTATCCCGAACTATCATTAGAAGATTTTAATTTTCCTCCTCTAATGCCGAGTTTATAAAGATGTCTTCGATGAAGACTACCATGAAATGATCAAGATATGGATAAAGGATCATGTTCATGAATCCCATGAACACAGCTAGGGCATCGGTCTATCCAAATTGAATAACCATGAAGTAAAAGTTTCCATACTGACATATGAAGGCCATCTACTTCACATCCTCTTCTCATATCATGAATTGATGATAGCCTAATCTGAGGTCTATCTTTGAAAACCAATTGTCTAGTATCATCAAATCATTGAGATCATCAATACTCGGGAGTGGTTATTGTTTATCACAGACTCCTTGTTCTAGTGCCCATAATACATACAAAGCCTCCAACTCACATATACCTTTATGGTGAACAAAATTCAGGCCGCCCATAGAGTAACACTGATCTATATGAACCCTTCATGTGCAAGTTCTCTTATTTTACCCTTAATTCATGAAGCTCCAAAAAAAACCATAAGATATTATAGTGTAGATAGTGGTGTCTTCCTTGGGTACATATTAATGTAGAAGTCCATCTCTCTACAAGGAGGTAGTCCAGAAACTTCATCAGAGGAGACATCAATATACCGATCCACCACTACAAGATAGCATGGACTCTCAACATCAACTTAACTAATGGTATGGAAAGCAAAATGATGTGTGATCGGCTACACCCTCTTCCAGGTAACACCATCCTGTGTTGAAAAGGATCCTCTCTCACTAGTGAAGGAAAACCTAGTCCCATTCTCTTGGACACACCGCATTTTTCACCAAATGTAGTCAATCAGATCATGTACTATGGATAAAAAGTACATACCCAAGTTGATGTCATAATGACTCGATGCCACTACAAGAAGATCACATCCAAATCTATCTCCTCCTAAAATAAGCTCACACAGCTTTCACCAGTGTGTAATCATCAAATCTAAATCCTTAGGATTCCTTAATCTTATGGATCGAGCCAATGGATCCATCGGGATCTCTGAGATCCAAACATGAGCCGTGGAATTGAAATAATTATTGTCACATGTTTCTATATGTACTGCTGCTAAGGTGGAGTAGACACAAATCATACATCGAATCATCTTTGGATCACTGTGGTCGTAGGCTACAACTACAAAGAGATGAGTTCATCCATGCCCACATGCTCCTTGTGGTCGGGATGGACCACCTGGAGGTGGTGGCAGTAGACCCTCAAATTGACATCCAGCACCTACTGCATGGCCTGCTCTGCTTCCACGTTTTCCACCCTAGGGACCTCCTCGCTCGAATCTCTTCCTCTTACTCGGCAGTCCCCTAATTACCTACTGGTCGTTAGTGTGGTTGGTTGGGAATTCACGAGCCATGTGACCCCTCCTGCTGCACGTGAACCAAAATTTTCTCCTCTACTGGCCTGGGCTACCTCATGATCCCCACTCCTCCAACCCTACATCCTGGGGTAGTCCACCAGAAGGTCGGGTCTGCTTGGAACTTTGTTTAATCTTCCTACTACTAGCCATAGATGACTCTGCTATGTGTCTCCCAGTGGTGGGTCTCACTGTCTGTGTTTGCGGAGCAAGGAATCACTCAACCAAGAGTGCTCTCTGCAGTACTCCAGCATGCGTTGGGATGCTGAGAGATACCATTGATGCTCTGATCTTTAGTCAGAGTCCCGACTCGAATGTTCTGGCCTTAACGAAAGGGTACCGCACAATGCCAGTAGGTTAGCATCAGAGGTCGATGAACCTCAATGAGTTATTGGCCAAGAATATACTGCCCTGCTTTAAGTGTATCAGCTCCTGTGTATGCACAGAGAATAGAGATGCTTTAACAAACTATGCCCTGAAGAGGCCATCAAAATCTGCCAATGTGAGGGTTGTCTCATCATGTGTCTGAAGCATCAGACTCCACCACCTCCCTTCTTTTCCCTGAAAATTACTAGTAGATAGGATCATCATTTGTTCAGTTGGTATCCTAAACTGCCGAAAAACACACACCACATCCTCCAGACAGTCCTCAACTGCCTACGAATCCGTCTTGAATTAGACCTCAGAAGACTCGGCCACTAAAACTGATGCAATATGCTCAGTCGTAGTGCACCATATGCCAGTGGGGAGGGTGGCAATGGCATCCCAATGGGTACTGGTGTTTCTGGTACACCACCCGATTGTAATATCATTGCAAGAGGGCCTTTCTATAAATCCTCATTGCTTGGTGGAAATTCATCATGTACTCTCTTGGGAATCATGGATGTCTCTCTACATGTTATGATCCAAAAAAGAAATAGGTGAACCATAGTTGATATGTTATACATGGTGAGATAAATAAAAGAGGTGACGTAAAAACCTTTAAAAACACATCATTTCCAAAACTTCCACAAACAATATTTTCATGAACCATGTCTGAAATCCGAATTCAGGGTCCTAGTGTATGGATACGTCGGTCACCACACAAACACTAGACTCCATGAACATAAAACCATACTCAAAACACCTAACACTATTTCTCTATTAAAATGATCAATGTATTAGTTCTTTGGTAGAACAAACTTCTCTGATACGACATTATCACGACTCGTCCCTTGGGGCCTTTGTTTTGACTACCCCAATCCCAACATCCACAGGCTACGTCTTGGAGACTAGCATAGAAATAAATGCCCTGGAATAATGGGGATTCATTGACATTAAATTTTCAAACACAATTTTCAAGAATACAATGAGCACATCCAACTTTGTAAAACATTAGAACTAAAAAAGACAAGTAGATAAAGTGAAAAAAGGAGAGTATTGTAAGTATTGGGGGTCAGAATACAATACCAATTGAAAAGTAATACAGTAATAGAAAAACAACTCCCAGAATCATCTACCATGGTTCCTCCCAGATGGGTAGGTACAAATCATTTCCATTCATCACCGTGACATGTCACGTCTAAGGGTCAACATCCGAGCAACATCCAACCCCGGCTCACAGGCCTCTGTTAATGTTTTCCATAGTTTTTACAAGGAAAAACAAGGTGCGGTTGATACCTATAAAGGGGTGAGTATAACAATAATTGTTAGGGAACCCAAGTCCCTTAAAGGTCTTCCAGAGTCCGACAAAGGAAATACAACAAAGAAAGTCCTCAATCAAAAAGCATGAAGCCAATGACTAAGCTCCAACCAGCTATACAACTCAGAGACTAGTAATATAGATGATTAACCTAAAGTTATATCATTTTATTTCATTAGGATGTTTCCACAACTAAACCTCAAGGTAGTTTTTCCATTTCCAATCCACACATTGTCTTATATCGCTGATCCACAATAGGCTGCTCTAAGGCTGGTCCTTGTCGGGTCGTGCATTGATAATCCACACAGGGTCTCTAGAATGATTATTGGCACAAGGTCACTTGATGCAGATCCACAATGGGTCACTGATTGCTGATCCACACAAGGTTGATGGAATGATGAACCATACTGGGTCGCTCAATGATGATCCACATAGAGTCACTTGTTGTTGTTGTTTGATGAGCCGCCCTAAAATTGGTTCTCCTCGAGTAGCTATGATGCGGATCAACACAGGGAAGGTATGATGCTGACCAACACATAATCGCTACTTCAAAGAGAGGCATCCACAAGATTCACACTCATAGAATGCATTATTCTAAGATATTTGATCCTCAAGACATCAGTCATATTTCACCCAGTTTGAAGTACCACAAAAAGAATTATCAAGGGAATTTCACATCATAGAGGTCCCAATGTGATAGACGGTGCATCGATCAGAATCATGGTCTTTGAGGTATGGGCACATTTATAAAAAGGGACCGATTGTAGTCATGTATGATTGAACACAAATCCCACTTCAAAACTATGTCAAAATACACATAGAGTATCCCCAGAGCACAGCCTCGTCCCAATAGTCCTTATTCCATAGACGATGCGTTGATTAGACCCTAGGTATATTCGTTAAATCACTTTCTGTGAAATGGGGGTGATCACACCTCCATTCATCCTAGCTCATTTTGGCCCACCAAAGTAAGAAAAAGGGACGGATTAACAAAATTGGTCGCCACACCACTGACAGCATGTCAAACCAACAGTTGTTTTGTCATTTATATGCGTTTAATTATTTGGGGTATGGTTGGGTCTCAGACGAGTCTAACTTGGTATGACTGGCCTAAAATAATAGTTCCAAGAACCTAACTGAACATTCCTAGTTCATTCTCATTAAGGGTCGGCATGGTTCACTATGTGAAACCCACCCGGGTTGGCCCATTGGTTCATAGACCTGGGTTGTGGTTGGCCCGACCTACAGGGTGGGGATCGATCCACCTGCATTGGACCGCTAGGCTGCCAGTCTAGACCAACCCTCTAGGACAGTGGTCCAGCAGGCACCGCTGGCATGCATCTAGTCTGATCCACCAGAAGGTAGACCATTTTCTACCACTGTCTCCGTAGTTGTAGAGCTGTTTGATCGAGCTGGTGGGGGCACTGTCCCATCGGGTTCAATGGACGACCATTTGGCCGACCGGCTTCCGCCAAAATGGGATGATGTGTGGTCGCGCTTCCCTACACCTGCCACGGCCCACTAGGTATGACTGCTTCCATCGGCGGCTATTGTGGGTGCCACACATGTCCCATGCAGCCAACTCAGGATGGCCGCTGCTGACATCGGGCGCCATCGGTTTCATCTACTGGCCACCGAACGTGCTCTGATGGTCCATTTTTTATGTCGTCAAAACAACTAATGCTCTTGACTCATCATCGCTATTGCGTGTTCTCCAGTTTATCATGCCACATAATTTGGAAAACCAGTCTAGAATAATGGGAAAAATACCGTAGATGCTGAGGGTTCAAGCCTTGTTCGTTTGTACCGCCACCTCCACGTTATGATTGCTTCATGAAGTCAACAATTTATCTCATAAAGAAGAACTTTAAAATAATCCCCCTACATGGAATATACATCCACTAATTAAGATTGATGAAACCCTCTTAATTGTTGTCATTGGTTTTTGATTCCACGGCGATCATCACTCCTTGCTGAAACCAGTCTAGTCTTCCAAGTGTATGGTGTAGCGGTATTTTGTCAGAGCATCATCTCTTGGTAAAGTCGTGCCAACAGCCCTCCCCATGATCAATATATATCTGAGGGGGGAGAGGTGGTTAACATTTTGAGTAATTTTTGAGGATCATTTAATTAATAAACCTCCCAAATTCAAATGGTATAGTTACAAACAAGGAGGAGTCAAGCCAATTAATGGCTTGACATGTCGTCGGTCCCACAACCACTGATTATTTGCTGGAGAAAAAGAAAATAAATAAAATAATATAACATGTTTGTTTATTAATCTTTTATAATTCCGCAAAAATAAATTTTTCACCAGACCTAATTTCGGTCAATATGAAGCATCCCTTAGGAGAATCCTCGTGCTGCGGATTCAACTATGCCCTCATAATTTTAATCTATACACCATCTCAAAAGATAAAAAAAACATCCCCCACATGTTTACTGAATGAACCATAAAAATGTTAAAAAATTCATTCGAGGTAGACTGGGCCTCAAATTGACACACCGTCAATTTTTCAAGACTTGTAATAATTCCATATAGGAAATAATATTTACATGGAAAAATCCAGGTCTTAACATAGTAGTATCGAGAACTGTATTACATTAATTTTAGATATACCTCATGAGTGTAAAAATAATTATTTCAAACAACTAAAATATAATTAAAATATTTTTATGATGCTGTATAAAATGTATTATTTTTTATTATATATAAAAAAATTGAATAACATCATGCTCTTTTAAATAATCAATATTCTTATTTTTTTAATTATTTTCCATTATTATTTATTTTGTTTTCTAAAAATATTATGTTAATATAGAAAATGATTTCAAATTATTTTACCTTTTATTTATATAATTATCTTCCAACAACATCAACACATCAAGAAGTCATGGACTATATTTCATATTATTTCACCTTCTATAATATATTTTATGAATTCACTCTACTATTTTCCATGTCATTGAAATTTATAATTTAATATTTTAAAATTAAATTACCATTACATAATTCTCATTCACTTTATATATAAAGTTAGCATGAGTAAATAAAAACTATGGTTGATATTTATTCATTAAAATGTTCTTCCCTATTTATAATTTATCTCAATATTTAGTTTAATTCATATTTAATTAATTTCAGGTGTACATATTATCAATTCTATGGCATATTTACTATGTTTTGAATATATTCAGTTTTGTTGGAAATCAAAATAGCTAAATCAATAATAATTTATTATTATAAACTCAATAAATTGGATCATCTATTATATGTTTTCAATTGGTTTCCAGGAATAAAAATCATTTAGTTAGTATATTGTTCAATAATTTTCATTATAAACATTTTATGTAATATCATTAAAATAAAAATACTAATATCTCTGAAGGTATCCATTGGATGAGTGAATCACCAAGAAAATTTGATATATTTATCGTAACTCTTTGATATTCAAGTATCTTAGAATAATAGAAAATAAGTGGGATGTTTATTTATTTATATGATAACTTTATAAATTATAAAAAAAATATATATTTTCCAAGATTTATAGTATTTATATACATATCCATGGACACTGAAAGGATTGAGTAAGTACTATGTCTTTATCATATTCTATTTTTCATAAACACATTAGAATAATAATTAATGTTATTCATATAAAACTGGACCAAATTTTATAATTCATAATCACTGATTATGATATGGTATTACACCATTACAAATAATTTATAAATTTTAACTTAATTTAAAATATCATTAATAAAGATATCCATTTTCGTAAAACATAGAATATTTTTTGATATCATAATTTTAGTTGACTTCCAAAAACTTATAAAACATCATTTTTTATAAAAACCACATGAATTGATATTTTAATATTTAACTATATGAGATTTGATTTAGGTATTAATTTCATTAATCACACACTTGCATTAGTGCATTATGCAATCTAAACATATTTAACATTATTTGACAAATTTTGAAATATATTTTAAGATAATTCCCAAAAAAATTAATAACATTTAAAAAAAAATAGGTATACTATAAAATTAATATAATATAAATATAAACCAAGTAATTTGTCAAAAATTGTATTTATATGGATATGAGGGCCATTTTGAAATAAAAAAAAATTATGAATTACTAATTCAAAACCATATGAAAAGAGTGGCATTATAAAATAAAAATGTCACTGGTTCTATGAAGGTATTTTAATGATCATTATAAAAAAAATCTCCACACTATAACATACCATATATATATTATACATAATTCATAATAGAAAAATAAAATTTACAATTCATCGTGTATCAACACAAGGAATGAGATATGAAATTTTTTTACTTTTTTCACATATATTCTCAATTTTATAATTATATAATAAAAAACTCAATAGTATATTGTATTTAATTGAAAAAAATTAATTGAAATTATAATAATTTTTGTATGTTGGTGCATAACGTTTCACCCAACATGGTAAATTTCACATGAGAAATGTGATGAGCTCAATGAATTTGAGGAATTATATTAATTTTTGTACTATTCTTTTGTTATAAATAAAGTTATTGAAGTTTACTTATATGTTATTAACAATGATTCAAGGGTGCATGAGGTGATAAAAATGTAAATATATTTTATTACGTATGAATATGTTGATGTCAAGTGGAAAAATGGAAGTGTACCCATCCAGGATTGAGTTAGTTATATTAGGGGATTTTTCATTTGTAGAACCAATGAAAGGGATTATTAGTTGAGGCATTATATAAGTATATTTAATCCATTAATGTATATTCATAACTATATATATTAAGTATATGTAATGTGATTTACACTATATAAATAGAGATGTCTATAAATAATGATCAATGTAAAGGGAACCACGCCTTTTAGTAGTATTATGTAAAAGATGAATGAGTTATATATTCACATATGAGTTATTTTTTTAAATGTTCCAATAAATCATATGTTACATTAATTTCAGGTTTTATATTTACATTAAATTAACTATCCATCTATAAATTCAATATTAATCATGAAACTTTAAATCGCAATGATTTTTCCTAATAGAAAAAATGGATAATAAAAAATTAACTATTAATGAATAAAATAATATTTGGATGATTCTATAGATTATATCTAGTTATCAAAAAATTATTAATGAATTATGATCCATGAATTTTTAAAAATCAATGATCATTACGTCCTAAAGAACATGATAACTGTTCTGAAAAAACATATGATAAATAATTAAAAGGTTTTTTTTTTCAATTTTCAAAAAACAATGAGGTATTACAACCATGAATATATTTGGTTCTAATGTTCCTGATTCAAATGTTAATTAAACAATTATATATGTTTATTTTTAATAATTTATATGTTTTAATAGTGGCTTGGTTATCTGTTTATGTTGTGTAATGAATATTTTTTCAAGAAGAGAGATATTTGGAGAAAATAATATTGAATTAGTTGAATTTGGAAAGAAATAATAGAAGAGTATTTATAGAATAAAAAATAAATTTTTTAACAAGAAAAATAATGGTTCTTAAAGTAGTATTATTCAATCAAGTAGGACTAATTGAGTCTCTTTAAAGAGAAAGAGTATATTTACAAAATAAATTTTGTAAATGTTGTTGATTTACCCACATTATTGTGTTTGGGGATTATATCCCGATAGTAGGTGGAGTAGAAGAATGGAAAATGATAATTTTTTTCTATTGTCTTGATCGATTCAATATAACCATTTATATTATACTATAAATTTTAGGAAAATACATGAATCCTTGTATACAGAATTTTTTCAGAAGGGTTGTGATATTATTTCAAAGAAATAAAAAATAATATATATTAAATAGAAGAGTTGTGTGAGAGGAAAATGATATTATTGGAGTAGTGAAGAAGATAAATCCAATTGAAGGAGGCATTATATATTTTAATGTATTTAATCATTAGCAATAAGTGATATAGAAGCAGAAGATCTTTATTGATCCATATATAAAGACAAGGAATAAACATACCATTCATCTTCAACTACTACTCAAAAAAATTCATAATTCAATGAACAATTTATTGTATCCTTTATGAATACATTTAATGGTTAAAAATATTGGATCATAATTTTTATAGTTAAAAATTAATCATAAACTATATCATTCCAAACTAGAAGGGTTTTGGTTCATTAGATCTGTTGGTATTCATTATTAATATTTTATATACAGTAAGAGGATTTGATTTTAAGGTAAATGTTGATAACTTCATACCCACTAAATGTATCCCAAAACAATATATTTTAAAAATGATTAAACCACTGAATATAAATATGTTCCAAATCATTGTCATTGAAACATGATTAACATAAGGGAAATCAATTTTTTCCCAAACAAGCAATTTGAATCATGATTAACACATGAAAATATTTGTTCTAAAAAATATATATTTGAAACATGATAAAACCATAGAAAAGAAATGGGTTCCAAAAAATTTTCTTTGAAACCATATTATCCTATTGAAGTAAAATAAGTTTTAAAAAATATATTTCAAACATTATTACCAAATGGAATATATATTGGTTACAAAAACAACATTGAAACATGATTAAACTATATAAAAATTGGGTTTCATTAAAATAAAATTAAGACATTATTATCCAATGGAAATGAAATGGATTTCATAATAATCATTTCGAAACATTATTATCTCATGGAAATAAAATGGGTTCCAAATCAATCTCATTGAAAAAAAATTATCAAAATTAAATTAAATGTGTTTCCAAAAAAATCATTGCAATAATATTAACCATTATAAAATAAACTTATTCAAAAAAATCACTTTGAAAAAGGATCAACCCATTAATAAATTGGTTCTAAAAAATCGTTATGAATCATGGTCTATACTTGGAAAACAAATGGTTCTACATAATTTATTTTAAAGATTATTTACCCATGGAAAATAAATGGGATATATAAAAATATCATTAAGACATAATCAACCCATTGAATGGAGTTGGGTTTTTTAACAATATCATTAGGACATAGTCAAACTATTGAAAAGAAATATGTTTTATAAATATCTCATCAAATAATCATAATCCATCCAATGGGTGAATGAGGATGGTATAAATAAAAGTTATATATTGTGGAGGATAATTTATTATAAGGGGTTTTTATGCTAATGATTAAAATATCATCTAATCATTCTAGAGGAAAATATTTATTATACATTTCAAAGCATCCTATAAAACTGTAACACATTTTAGTAATAAATTCCCATTATGAATGAAGAATAAAATGAATATTATAATTTATTGAGAAAAGGGAAATTAATTATATAACTTGTCAAAATATGAGTATGTTGAGCACATAAATGATGATAGGTGTATAACATGAAAACCATATCAAAAAAGGAAAATTGTGAAAAAAACCATTACCACATTAGTAACAACGAAATGATTAACCCATGAAAGATGAAACAATAAACCCATGAATGATATATATAAAAAATATACGTAAACCAAATAAATTTAATATTAATAATCATCAAATACATTCATTCATAGTACATTCAAAACTCACACAAAAATACATTGTGAATATCAAAAATGTCTCAAAGAAATTAAACAAGGAATATTAATTACATTAAAACTATAAATACACTTGAATAGAACAAAAAGGGAATAATAATAAAAAGTGATTTTTTATACCATTATTATAAAAATATTCTTCATACAATACATAAAAATAGGATATATATATAATACAAAATAAATAATTGGTTACTATGACATATTTCTCATTAATGTAAAAGCGAGACTTGAATTACATACCTTTAGTACGATTTGCCATTATATTCCTATAAACTATTTAATAATAATCATACATTAATTATAAAATATCATAAGAATGTTTTTTATATTTATAATTACATTTATTTATGTTATAAATATGTTATATTAAATTATATAATCAATAATTTTGATGTAATATTTTTTGAACATTTCTATTCGCAATGTCAAAATCAAATTCAGTAAAACCAATATTATCAATGGGCTTATTATTGAAACTTCTGTAGAATAATAATCATGAAATAAGTATCATGTTAATACCAAAATTATTATTTTAAAACCAAAAATCAATGATTTTTATGTGGAATTATCCAATATTATAATCATTGAGATGGTAAACTATATATATTCATGTCTAAAAATCTCATTTTTCAATTATTATATTGAATAGATGTTAAGTTACATTTTGAATTATAAAAATATAATTATATCAGGAGTAAAATTTTAATTATTAATATATATTTACATGTATTATTCTTGTGATGTAAAAGTAATCACATATATTCAAGGAGGTGGTACCCCACATGTCCACAATTGATATTATCAAATTTATTATTTGTGGGAGGTGAATAAAGAAAATTATATAAATTTATTTACAAAAATTAATTATTTCATCAATATAGTATACATTTTATTTATATAATATATTATTATTTAATCTAATTCTTAATACATTCTATGTAATGTATGAACTTATTGTATAGCTTTGAGGAGGCGGTAGTCCACAAATCCACAATCAATGTTATTGCAGATAAAAAACATAGAAATCATGATGGTATGTGTCAAATAAAAATATAAAAGTATGATGAAAACTTAAAAATTGTATATATCATATAAATTCAGTTTGTCTATCATAATTCCGAACCATGATATGAGGTAAAGGACAAAAAATTTCATTGTATCTCAATGTGGTTGTTAATTGTACACACTAATGGAAACATAATTACCCATTTTAATGAATTGTGTGTATGTGTAATTAAATAACATTACATAGAAATATATAAGAATATTTAGTATATTTATTTTTTATTAAATCATGTAATAATAATAATTTACAGGGTGGAGATTATAATAAAACCTAAATTCACATTTGAGAGTGTTACTGCTTTTTCAGATATGTCTTTTTGGGTTTCACTAAAGGAATGTTGTGATTCGATATATTCATAGAGTTTGGGATATTGGTTTAATTAAGTTATTTTCAAATAATAAATTTATAGGGTTTTGATGACAAATGGGTCTTTAAATGTGTGAGAAAGTGAGGGTTTTATTTCCTTTTAAAGCGGATGATTAATTGTATTCTTGTAAATATATAAATTTAAACACTACTGAGAGGTCTTCCATAAATCATGTGCCTCCATTAAGGATAACAATTTCTGAAAAGTGTTTATACTTTCTAATAATTTCATTACAATTGTGTTTGGACAAGTTTTAGGTCTTTTATATAGTATGACCACTTTATAACCACATTTTTTCATTATTCACTGTAATTTGTTCTAATTAAATCAACTAATATTTATGGTGAGAATATAATTTTACCTTATTATAAATTTTAAATTATTATTATCTGAAAAATGTAATATATTTTTTAAAATTTCAATTTTATAACTACCATAAATTAATTTAAAATTAATCATGTAGATTGGGAGGCAAATTAGGTTTTTTCATGTGAATCATTTCAAATGTCTACTACGTTTTTACATATAAAATCACTATAAAAATGATTCTTGATATCCAAATTTTATTAAATTATGAAATATATAAATAATTATACTTTAAATCAGATAAAAAATATAATTTTACAATATATACAATTTATATGAAAAATAACATTTCCATTGAATTTATATATCATTCAGTATTCAACAAATTAGAAATGTTTTCATAAAAATACCTAAAATTAGACCAAATAATAATTTTATATTACACCTAAAACAAAATTTTATTTTATAAATTATAAATTTATCATGTTTAATAGTTATATTTATAATATCCTATACAATAAAATGCATTAACACTACATTTAAAAATATACATCTATTTATACTTAAAATTAGATTTTTTATTTTCTTAACCCAATCAATCATTCATGGATAAATTTAAAAATAATTATTACATATATAAAATATAAATTTCATTAATATATTTTACTAATAGTTATAAATTTCATTTAGAAAAATGTAATTCTATTCTAGTCATAATAATAGTATTTATAAAAACACATTTTTGATATTCAATTAGTCGTTATTTTCATTTATAATCAATTGTTAACCAAAGAATACATTTTATAAACATGTAATGACTATTATTTCTTAGTATTGTTAATCATATTAATTTCCACCATTCAAATGCTATTATTAAAACTATACTATTAAATAAATAAAATTAAAGGTATATTATTGTGAAGTAAGACACGTCCTTCTGTGTATCATATGACATCAAAGGGGAACAATTTTTCATGGAAAACATGATACACATGTTGATTAATGTGGAACGAGATAAAACATGTATTTAAATTAATATAATATATTCATTAATATTAAATTATTTAATGAATATATTTAACAATATATTAGTTTCTTACATCCCACCCACCTTAAAATGAATTTTTCCCTCATAATTTGTCTTTGTTTTCAAAGAACTATCATTTTTTGAATGATTTTCTTGAAACACACATCGTAAAATGATTATGAAAAATTAACACTAAAAAAGGGAAACATTAAAACATAAAGGTCAGAGGATGTTATGTATTACTGGGATTCCACCTAGGGAGAATATATTTTCGATTGGAGGAAAAGAATAAATCGTTATAGAGAGTGATTGTGGTCATTGATCACAAACAAGTGAATAATAAATGTAATGATTTATAGCCTCAAAAGTACAAATCTATGATGATTAATTGTTCAAAGTTTAATCAAATTTTTATGTTCTAGGATAATACATTTTGTTTCAAGATCCATTTCAAACCATTAATTAATTTTATTACAATATTTAATAATAAAAAGGGAAATTCACTTACTTGATGAGTATAATTTAATCATTTAGTTAATTTTCCTCAAAAAAACAAATTTTTCTCCAAACGATGAGAATTTAATAAGAGTTATTAACTCTTGAATAAGTAATATATTCATTCAATGATCACATAAGCATAAAAGGGATTTCCAAGAAATTCCAACTATCTATAAAAATAGGTTAACACATAATAATATAATTCAAAAAATGGTTAAACCATTATATGATACCTGAATCCTCATAATTAAATAGAAATAAACAATTACCAAAATAAATTATTCCTAAAATATATATATCTATAATATCCATCAATCATTTCTAAACTATGATCAAAACAAAAATATTAGCAGGATTGGATCATATATTTTCCATAATAAATAAATCAGTATTTATAAAATAAAACATCTCATGTTTTGAAAATAAATAGAGTTTTTAACATATTATATCATTCCCATTGACTCATGCATAATATTGTAAAATGGTATAACGATGACCCCATATCTTTTTTGAATCAGTTTTTTAAGACTCACCTTCTTAATGGGTGCATTGGGTTTTCACTAAGTATATCATTTTTCCATATTTTTATTAATCTTGAAGACTAATTCCACCATTAAAACACATTATCTTGATCCTAGGGTTTAGAAAATACACATCCAAAAAAACACCTCAAAAATACATTAATTTTAATGTTTTAAAACATCATTAGGGTGTCTAATACCAACAACTTATGATCATCATAAATCTCATTGACCGATGAATTTTTATATAATTCACCAGATATCCTACAATGATAACATCATAATCTTAGAATATATCTATACTAAACATTTATACCAACTATAAATGGATAAGACCAACATTCATGAATAATGTTATTACATCCATAATCTATGATGGTGAAAATTGTGACCAAAATTTATCAATCAAAAACCTTAAAAAATAAATATGAAAACATTAATCACTTACATTCTGGATGAAATATTAGGTTTATAGTTTAGTATAATTATGAAAATCTCCAAAATAAACAATTAAAATAAATCTTGACTCATATATAACCGATTCATAATGTTTAAAATCATATCTCATTATACCCATAATTTCTTATTTCACATTTGTTAATCAACATCATACAAGTGAAATCTTTTGTAGATATAAGTCATCAAATATATTTCTTTAAATAATCTAGAAAAGGAAATATATAAATGGTCACCTAAAATTCTCAGTAATTGAAACCATAAGTATTATGAATTTTTTATCATAATATTTAATAATAGTGGTGCATGGTATGATGAAATAATCGATGTACATTAGGTAATCATAAAGGATCTTGTAACCCTCAAAACCTGGAACATCAAATATGGTAACATGGAAATGGAAATAGTTTTCAAAATCAATAATAATGAGCCTTCTATTATCAATTTTGATCATTATAAACATTATAAAGTCATATATATCAATAATAAATAATATTTTTATATTGGAGAACCATCATATAAAACCCTTAAAATGATTATAGAACCCTAAGAAATTGAATAACCTATATGGTTAACTTCCATCTCTGTAGTACCCACTACATCAGAGCATTGTCTTGAAACCCCAAGTATATAATATAAAATGAGTACACCCACCACTACTTGGAATCACCCGTAAATTATAACATCCATAAACTAAATACACATAGACATCCTCAATTCCCATTAAAATAACCATTAATATTTTTAAAATATTACAGACATGTGTAAATGAATAATTTCCCTTCATAATTTTTTTGAAAAATTAATAACAAATGAAAAAGGAATTGGTTGCCCAAAAATATATTTAAAACATAATTAACCCTTAGATAATGAAAGGATTCAAAAATAATTTATTTGAATCATTATTGACACCAATAAAAAATGGGTTCCAAATTTTTTTTGAAAACATTATTTACCCATGGAAATGAAATTGGCTCTAAAATCAATATCATTGAAAAATGATAAATCCCTGATAAAAAAATTATTTCCAAATAAATAATTTTGAAACATGATTAACCAATTGAACGGAATTTATTAGAAAAAATCTCTTTCAAACATGATATTTCCATGGAAAAAAATTCAGTTCCAAAATAATATCTTTGAAACATGAATAACTATTATAAACGAAATCTTTTCCAAAACAGTCACTTTGAAACATGATTAACCCATGGAAAAGAAATGGATTCCAGAAAAAACACTGACACAAGATTAGATAATATATGTGAAATGGGATACAAAATTTATCATTGAAACAAGATAAACGTTTATAAACTAAATGGGTTAAAAAATAAATATAATTAAAACATTATCAACACATTGAATTGAATTGTTTTCCAAAAAACATCTATGAAACAAGATTAAACCATGGGAAATAATTATGTTCCAAAACAATCGCATGGAAACATGATTAACCCCTCAAAAACAAAATTATAAAAAATTCTTAGCGAGATGATTAACCCATGGAAAATAAAAAAGTTTTAAAACAATTATAATGAATCATTATTAACCTATGGAAAATAAATAAGTTCCAAAAAAATTCTTTGAAATAAGATAAAACATTGGAAAATCAATATGTTAAAAAATATACTTAAACCATTATTAACCCATGGAAAACAATTGGGTTATACAATAATAAAATTAGTATCGAATCATCTGATGGAAAAGAATTTATTATCATATACATCTCTATATATTATAATCATCCCATGGAATGAAATGAATTTTATAATATTCTCTTTGAAACAAGTATAACTTATCAAAAGAATGAATAAGGATAGTATCGATAAAATATACCAGCAATGTAGGATATCTTAAAATAATGGTTTTTTCCTTCATCAATTGAAATTACATTAAAAAATAATTAAAAAATTATTAGGGTAAATATTATTTATACATTATAAATTAACCATATTACATTGAAACCAATAAATGATTAATCCCCATGAATGAATAAAATGAAAATATGATACATAATACCATGATAATAAGTATATTCCTGAAATAATATTTAAATTAATTAGTATATTCATATAATAAACGTAGATATGTTTATATATAACATAAAAATTATCATAAATATAGATAACTAGGACAAACATTCCATTAATAAATTTATAAATATGAAATCATAAACCCTATCAGGGAGAGATCATAAAAAACATATTTAAAACCGAATATATTTAAGATTAAAAATCATAAAATACATTTCTGTAATTACTGTAAACCTCAAAGAGATAAGTGGTGGATATGGAATATGTCCCATAAAAGTAAATGTGACATTAAAAATCCCCTTATAACCGTAGAATCATCCGAATCAGAAACCCCCAAAATTAATAATAATTAAATGAAATATTTATAAAATATGAGGATAAAATTATTCATTATATAATACATATAAAATCTTATTATATAAAAAAAATATTTTTTGAATATGATGCATGCATCATAGAAGTAATAGTGAGAAAGGTATCACTTACCTTTTCTCTGATTTTTCATTCTTATATGATATCTTACTGAATAATTAACATATTTTTTTTCATAATATTAAAATATTCATTCTATATTAATTATTAATTATATTTGAATTATTTAAATTATATATACATTTACATAGTCAATAATTTTTAAGTCATATGTTTTCACAATATCTATTTTAAATATAAAAAAATGATTTTGGTAGGTAAGCTATGGTGAATGAGGTAATAATAAAAAAAATATACATAATAAGAATCATGAAATATTTTTCATAGTTATAAATAAATTTTACAATTTAAAAATATAATAAATAAATATTATGAAAATGAAAGCAATGTTGTAATCATTTATGCAATAGGCCATATGTAAGAATGAGCAACCTTCTCATTTTTCAATGATAAATATGGAAAGAAGTTAAATAA
Source organism: Viscum album (assembly GCA_963277665.1). Lineage (NCBI taxonomy): Eukaryota > Viridiplantae > Streptophyta > Magnoliopsida > Santalales > Viscaceae > Viscum > Viscum album. Next base: position 2,125,137,917 of record OY728126.1, on the reverse strand, counting down.
TAATTATAATTTTAGAATAATAATAATGTCATAAATGTAATTTTTTAATCATAAATATTTATAAATATAATTATCTTACTGGAAAATGATTCACATTGCATTGAGAAGGAAGTAGTTCACACGTCCACGAACGACCTCATCATATTTTTAGTACGTGAAAGTTTAAAAAAGATAATGATATATTATATTTATAAAAAGGTAATTATTTAATTGATATATTATATATTGGATTGTTATAACATATATTTAATTAAAAAATCATTGATACATTCAATGCAATTTTTGAACCTGTCATATTTCATTAAGGAGGATGTAGTCTAGACATCTACAGAAAATGTAATTAAATTTAGAAAAAGAGTAATGAATGAATGTGTGTGTTATATAATTATTAAAAAGGTATTAATACAACGTAAATATCATATATATATAATATAATAATTGTGTGTTCATCTAAATTCCCAAACATTATAGGTGGTAAATGAAAAAATTAATGATATTATTCTTCCATGCAGTAGTTCTTCATACAAATAAACCATAATTTCATTAACCATTTGATGGAAGTGTGTTTATGTGTATGTAGTACCCAAAAGGTAAAATTATATATGTATATTTATGATAATTATTTTATTATTAAATAATTTAATAATAATTAATTATGTTTTGGGGAATAAATAAATCATACATTCACATTGAATAATGTTACCATTTTTTGAGGTAACATCATTTGGTTTGCACCATAGGGCTTCCTCGGATGGATTTTTTCACGAAGAGAGAACTATAAAGAGAATTTATCGATTTTTTGATATTATTTTTTATATGGCTTTCATGATCTCAATGGATTTATTTATGTGAAGTGGAGTGTGAGTTGAGTACCAAATTATAGTAGATACGAAGTGGCATTCTTGTAAATATACAAAAGTAACTTTTATTGGGATGTCTCCCTTGAATAATTTACCACCAATAAAGATAAAAATTATTTAAAATAGAATATAATGTTTATTAATTTCTTGAAAATTAATTTTGGAATATTTTATATGATTTTTAGACTGTTAGGAATAAATTATAACCACAATATAAATAAATTTTTATCTTAATCATTGTAAATAATTTTAATTACATTCATTGATAAATATTTTCAATTCCATGTTTAAAAAATTATAAATTGAAAATCATTATAATTATTAATATTTAATCCTATTTTAAAAATTCTTATCAAATAATTGGATGAAGTTATTTACAATTTAATACCACACACATGAAGGAAAACTGTGTTTTTGACGTGATTATGATCAACAGTTTGCTAATTTTTTAATCTAATGTCACTATTGAAATAATTCTAAATACATAAATTGGATGAAATGATAAAATTTTTCTCTAATTTATATTTTAAAATAATTAATATTTTAATTTGATAGTATATATTATTTTGTTGATAATCATTTTTCTACTTGTATTCGTTGGCATTCACTATTCATCAAAAACATTAATTTCCAGGAAAAATACCCAAAACAATCATAAATTAAAACTTCCTACTCGACTATAAAAAATGAGGACATTTATTTAAAATTAAAATCATTAATGCTTAAAAAAATTGTTATAAAATAGGTACACCAATAAAATGATGTAAAACCAACTATTAAATAATTACAACATCATATACTGAATTTTGGTTTTTTACTATCATAACCGTATCAAATTTATTGGATGAATTTCAAAACAGATGATTAAAAATATACCATAAAAATTATATTAATTATTTCAATAATATTTATTAATTTGATTTATTTATTATAAAACGCATTTCTACCATTAAAAATAGTTTGGTTAAATAAAATTGTTTATATTCAGTTGGTCTATATATTAATTTATAATTAATTGGTGACCAATGAGTTCATTTTATAAATATATTAAAACTATGATTTAATTATTAGTTAATCATATTCATTTCATATATTTGAATCACTAGGTGATAATTGTTTTACACAAATAATATTAATAATATATTGTTTTCTAGTAAGGCTTGGTCTTGCGTGTGAGAGAAGTCATCAAAGGGACATGATGTTAAGTGAAATAAAATAAAAACATTAAGTTTAATGTGTTGAAAGGTAAAAAATGAATTTCATGTGAAAAAACTATCAAATAATATAAATTAATTTTATGTAATATATTTAATAATATATTTGGGTGTCACATATATCTCAATCCATACCTAAATGGAAACATCAACTATACCATTAAATTTAACGGTGGGAAAAGAATTTTAAATTACAAATATATATATGTTGAGTTCATAGAATCCCAAAAAGTGTATTAATTAAATTTAATGTTTTAGAATAAATTATTTAACTCCTTCATAATTACATTGTTCATTGAAATGTTTTTACAATTTAATAATTCATTATTAAGTCATAATAATGTCATAAATGTGAGTGTATTTGAAAATTAAATAATTTTCAATCCACTATAAAATTGAATATTTTTAGAATGATCTTCAAAATATAATATATATTAATTTATCCACAATGAATCAAATAAAAAAAATAACAGTCAATATTTGATCTAAACATGAGAGGCATCACTCAAGTATTTCCTTAGTAATGAAATAAGAAACAAGTGCAGTACCTAAGATTAAATTAATAGTAATTCAATGTTATATGAAACTAATATAAAACATACTAGAATATTATATATTTGAATAAACCAATGTCTTATATAGCCCTCAATACACAAACAATTAGAAATTTTCTTTGGAGGAAAAATAAGATAAACCATATCTCTTAACTAAATTTTTTTTATCCATATATGATCTTCATAAATCATCAACATAATATGATTTATCATCTTGTATGGTAGAATTATATTCATCATCTCTAACAATTATTCTACCATTTTTTTAAACAATATCTTTTCATGTACTTCATCATATTATGTCATATTTCAGAAATGTGTTCAATTTAATGACTCAAATTGTAAAATATATATATTTCAAAACAAACTAATTTTATAATAATAATAAACAAACAAAATATTTCAATACCAATTTAGATAGTAGTGTAAATAGAAATCTCAAATCCTATAATCGAATGTATAAATTGTGTGCTTCGACTATATATAAAAATATATGTAGATATATATTGTTATATTTTACTCAGTATCCAATGACTTCTGAAGTCCTTTCTATATAGTATTTTGGTAAATTTTGGATCAACGTAAAATAAAATAGTCAGGAAAAAATGGTGTAAACATAATATCACAATTATACATATATATTGTATAATTCTCATCTAAAATAATAATATCAAAAATATGACATAAAATACATAGGTAAGTTCAAATGAACATCAATAATAGAGATCTCAATTCCCCCAAGTGATTTATTTTTTAATCCAACCATGAAATCCATGTATATGTTCACCCATATCCATTATCACAATGATAAATGATGAATTAACCTCTTTTGTAGTTTTCATTAAACATTAATATATTAATCTATTAAACAGTTCATAGTAAAATCCATAATATCATTTTTCATTCCATGACAAAAATAAAATTCCTAAGGATATTGTTATATATTTGTTCTGCCAAGATGAATACAAAATAATGTGATTTGAGTTTCACATAACCATTTACTCTTTAACAAGGATACACATTGAACACATACCCTCATTCCAAATATGATAACACCTTCTATTTCAAATATCAAATAAATGAAAATTAACATTTTTAAATTATTCTACTCATTCTTATGATGTACTATATTCATTATAATCCTCATAAAAACTTTTCTGAAATGATCATTACGCAAATACATGGTAAAAATAAAATATATTACTCCATACTAAATATTTAAAACAAAGTTATTTAAATCAATAACCAAATGGTCATTGTTTATATGTGATATAATTCTATATATAGTGAATTTTTACTCATGTATTTTATTACATTGATTTATATTCAATGTTTGTAACGAATAATGAAATCATAAACCTTTATAAGATTCAGTAATAATTGTGGCCTAATGTCAACCTATTTTTTAGAGAATATATACCAGAATATTACAAGTATAGTATATATTTCACATTATTACTAATATAAATGATAACATTAAATTTGTACTGTAGAATACACTACTATAATGAAAAGATCATGTGTAAGGTAATTATTCTCATAGAGTATCCATTATTATGACGATTGTGTAACTAATTGGCCATCATACAATGTTAAACAACAAATTACATTAAAATAATTAATATTTTATAAAAACATCACCAAATAATACTTGTAAAACATACCATGGACCATTAACACTTGATATTTTCAGTCCACAATAGAATTTTTAATGTTTATCTATATAGATTATTTGGAATATTTTTCATATTAATAGAGTACTCTATATATATTGTGTTAAAATATTTCAACAAAAGATTAGTAATAACCCATGAATCCTAGAAAAAAATGAATCTCAAATATACAATTAGGAAATATTCATTCATTTGAAAATATTTTCTATATATATTCAATTATTCCATATTTAGAAAATATTCACAGAAAAATAAATATTATACAAAGTAATTTCAAATAAATAAAACTTCCCAAATATATAGTTTTTAAATAGTAAATAAATCATTATATGTTTCCCATGATACACATAACATATAGAATAAATGATTATTTCATAAAAAACCCTTAATTAATTTATAAAAAATATATAAATTACTCTATTCTTAAGATCCATAAATACAGCGCATAAGTTATTTCACCTAAATGGCTTAACCACATACTCATAATGACCAATCCTTTGAAAAAATTATTCCATGAAATTTATTTCCACATTCACCGTCATATAATGATAACCATACATGAGATAGGACATAAAAAGTACTCATCACCATGGACTTAATGGAACATGTCATAGATATGTGGTAACAAATACATGATGTTCATATTGATGATATTGAGTAATAAATAATAACTGCATCATCCAATGGAATCGTCCTACTTTTTAACAAAAAAAAATCGAATAAAACCAATTTGATGTTCTGGGGTGGAAGAAATAGTAATCAAAAAAATTATGTAACTAAAACATAAATTCTTACATATCAACTAGAATTATTCAATACCATGATTTTGAATTTTTCTTTTAATTAGGTACTATGTATGCAGTATACTCAACATCCAAATTAGTAATTATATTATCAAAAAATTTATAAATACTGCCCTATATTCATTCACTACATGAACCATGCGATTTTTTCACATTAATAATATTAATTTTTTTGACTGATATCTCTGAATTCCATATTTGATTGGTTTCTCAATATAATAATGGGTTATAAAGGTATAAAAAATTATTTTTTATAAACTAAAATTAATAATAAAAATTGATAATAATATAATATTCTATGTAATCTATGAAATCATGATAAACTGAAAGATAATCCAATCCTTGGAAAATGTTAAAATATAAACAGTTAATGAAAAAAATGGTTTCAGGAATGAAAATTTAATATATAATAACAATTTCTTTAATAATTTCATATTCCTCGATTCAACCACATTAGTTTTTATATGAAGTTATATTTGTATTACTTGATATGTTATTTACATTATATGGGAAAATTTCATAAAATAATACGAGGTAGATCAATAATTCAAAAATAAAATAGAATAATCTAACTAAAAAATTGTTTTAGCTACAACTAATTCCTTTTATTGATAATAATATTCCATAGTAGTAAAAAAATTCTCTTCCGAACCACTCATATTTTTGAATTACTAAATCCCTCAATGAGAAACTAACATCGAACATATATTATCTTAACAAATAAACAGATTTCAACTAATACATTTTCAAACTAACAAACAAATTCCCGATTACAAGACTAAATGGAACTCTTTTACTTATAGTTACAAGAAAAATAATAAATTTTACTATAATACATCATATAATAATAAACATATAATTAAATTATTTATAAAAATGTTATAAATTCCTTACATTCCCAAATCTACAAGGATTATTATGATAGATAATTAATATAACAAAAGAATTATATTAGGATAACTTACATATATTGTGTTTTTATTCCATAAAAATATTGTTCTTGATTTTAAAAATCATATTTCATTAATTTCACAATTCATTAAAAGTAATTAGCATTATATGGAGATTGCTATCATAATAGTTCCTAATAAAACTTGTCACTAATGAAATAAAATTTTGGATTCCAAAAACAAATCATAGTGTGGAATTTAAAAATAATGTAATCTAAATTGATTGGTGAAGACCATGATATCCCATAATTGCATTATTATTTTCACAATAAAATATGGAACATATAAAAATAATATTTAAATGTGAAAAATGAAAAATTTAAAAAATAATGTTTTTGAAAATCCCAATAAAAAACAATAGAATCCATTAATTCATATTATTGATCATGTTAAAAAATTAAAACATTTCTTACAAAAACAATTCACAATTAATCATTCCTTACCTTATAATTTTAATTATTCCATGCAAAGAACTATTTCTTCAATAATAATATATGTAACACCAATCATCATATTTATTACCCAAGTTTAATAAATTTTACCCATTCATAAGTGAAATAAATCATAAATAATTTTATAAGATTATACAAACTAGATAACTCTAACTTTTTTCATTAATGAATAAAACTCAATATCTATTGAAGTAGAGAGATATATCAAGCACGCTCATAATAATTAGATATATTACCCTCATTTTTCATCAGATATATATGTATATAGTGTTAAAAAATGTAAAAAAAATCTTTATGATTCACTTATAATCATAAAATCATTTGAGAACTCATTTTTACCCATACGTAAAATTCATACATCATTTGTAAAATAGTATATAAAAATATTAGTTTTATTTAGAATATATCAAAAAATAAACCATTAATAGAAGCATGGTAATTTTATAATCAATCAAAAATCCCATGTTATCATTTATATAAATCATTATAATGAATAAGGTTTATGATAGTGTGAAACTAGATTAAGTCGTATAAACTAATAAACATTATTTTTTTACATCTGTGAAAAGTCACAAGTAAACCATATAGAATACATTAGTAATATTCTTTTTTAATATTTTTTAAGAATTGAAATACATCCAATGATTACATTTATAAAATATATAATCTTAAATATGATATTTATTTAAACATTTAATATAACATTTATGTTAAGAGAATATTTATTTATAGAATACGTTAAAATTATGTTTTACGGAAAATCACATAACATATGTCACATGTCAATTTTTATATTATCAAAATCATAAATAAGAGAATTATAATACTTATATACATTATTAATAACATTATTCATTTATATTCAGTTATAATTTTTCACTTAATTACCTGTGTTACCATGTTTTATTCAGTTATATAAATGGTTAAAGATACATTGATTTTTTTGAGGGAGTGCATAATGTAACATGAAAACATCATTAGTGCATTGAACATGGTAAAAGGTTTAATTTTTTACATTAAATATATAATATTATAAATATTTTATTTATAATATTTATATATTAAATACAATATTAAGACTAATATTGTAAGTTGGTAATCAAAAATTAAACCTATCATTTCAAGTAGATAATAGTTGATATGTATTCATGGATAATTTTTTCATTTTACTAATTTGTGGAAAAGATATAAGGTAGATAATTTTTTAAAATTAATAAATCATTATTATTTTATAAATGTCATTTTTATTAGTTATTTACTTTCATATGGCCATCATTAATATTTGAAATAATTAATTATTCAAACCCTTAATCGAGTTGGTATTCTACATGTATGCATTAATGACCTTATCAGTTTACATTATATTCAATTGATAAGAAATTTAGTTTTATATTATATATAAAAACTACTTATTGTGTCTATAAAATCATTTATATTACTTTGTTTTATCATTTTATATATCAATATAATCTACTGATGGAAAATTAAACACATTGCCTCATGGTGGTGGTAGCCCACATTAACACATCACTGTTGTTTTCATTTCTCATAAAATGGTAGGGAAATTAAAATGTTTTATAATATAATAAAAATAACTTTTAGTTGTATAAAATATTTAAATTTTATTTCTTCACCATCATCAAATAAAATTCTATGGTATTATAAGAATAGAAATATATGAACCACTAAATTAAAAATTATTCCACTTTAAGGGAAAAATCATTTCGATTAAACCACAACCATTCAGGGTTTATCAATTGTGTATAAAAAGGCCTCTAATACATGAGAAGTTATGAGAATGGATTTGAGAATATAGTTTCATATTTATAGTTCACAAATGTGGGTGATTAATTGATAATCTGAGATTCTATTTATAATATCAATGGTGGGGAACAATTGGGATTATTAAATGATATAACTTAATATTCAGTCATATTAATTTTCAACTGGAGTAAAAAAACTACCAAAATTATTATCGATCGGGAATATTGTCTAAATACTTACATAAAATCAATTATTTACATCTTTGATATTTATTTTATTTATTATATATTTGTATCATCCCCTTTAATATATTTTTTCCTTAACTTTTCTAATAGAAACCTTTACCATGATAACATAATTATGTGATAAAAAATAAAAATTACAGTCTTATGAAATATTAAAATTATAATTAATTATATATAATTTACCCTTTCAATTTCAATTTTCTATATGTACTATAGTTCAATTTTTATATATGTTCAAAAAACAAATGTAAAAATATATTTAGAAAATCAACAAATTTATGCATTGAAATCAATTAATCATATAATCAGCTATGATTTTGATTCTTTTGAGTATATTAAATGAGGAAAAATTGATTTTTTTGAGACTTATATTAGTTCATAACCATGTGAAATCCTCCATGTATACAATTAAATTAAATGATCAATATTTGTAATTAAATATGAATAAAATATAACATTCGATCATGATAGAAAAACATTAGTTTATATATACAATGAAATATTTTAAATTTTTTTATTTATAATATGAAGTAATCATTTTGAATATAAAACGTATTTAATATTTATTAAATCATGAATAAATGAAAAATAATTTCATAACATTGATTGAATTTTATAAATTATTATTTTCAAAATTCACTCAGAAATCATGTATATTAGAAAATTCAAAAATACTTACCCTATAAAAAATTGTATAGTATGAATAAAACATGGATTTCATTTCCAAAATTCAATTTGTAAAATCACTTAAAATTTATTTAAAAAATAACCATTTAATTTATATAAAAAATTAGTTAATTTAATCTATTATGTTTATTTTGGACTGAATCCATTCATAAAATTATTTACCAAACTCTATTTAATATAACTACAAAAATTGAATTTATATATATATATATATATATATATATATTAATATATCATATGATTTATTAATTTTCAATTTTAAATGGGTATTTATAGGGTCTTTTAAAAACTAGGTAATTTTGTGGAGGAATATATGTAAAATCACCTTAAGATGTTTTCCTATAGAGAAATAGTGAAAGAGTTTCAAATTAATAATCATGATGACACATCATTCATAGTAGAAGTTGAATTCATGGAAAGAAATTGAGTATGAAAATATATCATTTATACTTGTTCTTCTTTACACATAACATTTAAAAGTATATTCTTTAATAATAAGAAGGATAATTATGTTAGATTGATTATACTTAGATGTGAATGGTTATAAAAAATAAGTGGAGTTGGAATTTCTATAATTGAGTAAAAATGAATAAAATAAAAATATTGGCTATTTATAGAATGGGTAAAAAATAATTTATAATTGTTTTCAATTTAATAATATGATTTTAATTCGTGTTTTTGAAGATTAAATCATATATCATTAAAGTAAAAAGTATACAAGAGTTATTATAAGGGGTGAATGAGGATTTGAGAATTTTTTTCAAATGGGTGATCCTAATAACTCTTGTTACTATAGTTCCAGTGATGAGAATTATTTATATAATATTTTTCCTATTATACATATATAAAGGAAAAATAGATGTATTTTTGATTTTAAGTGGTCATACACCTCCCCAATCATGACAGTGAATGATAATTTAATTCTGATACTTTTTAAAAGTATATTAGGGTTTATCATTTTAACATATATATGGATACTCCTTCATCAAGGGAATTAGAAAGAATATTTTCATGTGTGTCTCTTGAGTTAAAATATAAAACAATCAAGTGTTTTTATTACTCATTTATTAAAAAACATTGTTGTTCAATGTTATCCATGAAAACCATAAATAAATGGTTATTTATATGTTTAAAATAATTTGAATATAAATGGAAAATGATCTTGGTTCCTACATTATGAATGAGATTCCTCAAAATTTAATTTAATACATATCCATTTTTTTCTAGATATATCAAATTAATCATGGGAGAAGATATAAATATATCATACTTTACACCATCAAGAATTAATTCAAAAATATATATTGAAATAACATTGGAGATTGAAAGAACATTTACAACAAAAAAATAAGTCTAAAACACCTTTTAGAGAGAACATGTTTACACTATTATTCAAATTAAATACATGCCCTTTTTAGACATGAAACAAAAAAGGTACTGAATAAGATGTGCTATAAAAAACCTTCAAATATTTCAAATAATTTAGAATCTCTTATTCCATAAATATAATTAATAGAATCATTTTCTCTTTTTATAAAAAATTATAATTAGTAATAATCATGGTAATATTTTCAAATGATAGTTTGTATAATTTAATGATAAAAACACAAAATAGTATAATTTTAAAATATAACATTTATTGATAATTATATCAAATATTATGTTTTTATCCTGAATAAATTTTAATCTACTATATTTGGAGACAAGTACACATAAAAATAAATAGATTTTATAGCTTTATAAAAATGAGAAGGTTTTGGTCGATATTGACTAAAACGAGACCATTGGGGAATAATATAATTATAATTATTGGTATAGGCATCAAATATTGAAGATAATTTTTACTCATAATGTATTACTATTCAAAATAAAATTCAATATAAAAAATGGTTATTTGAAAACATGAATAAAATGACACAAATATCTTAGGACATGCATAATAATATTCACTGTTTTTTATAGACCAACTATAGATTTATTCTATGAATGATTAAAATTGATCTACTTGATAATAAATCCCCTTGAGAGTTAGTTCCATGTAGATAAAATGAAAACATTATTTCAAAGAATTTGGTTATATAAATAAACATAATGAGAAAGGTTATTTGACATGGAATAATCCAAGGCTAGTTTTCAAAGGGTATTCAAAAAATGTTTACAGTCAAAATTGAAAAAACTAATCACCAGTGCAATAAGTTGAGATTAAAATGTTTTTATAAAAATAGATTATTATTATAGTTACAAAATTTATAAAATATATTATATATCATCCTCTATAAATAATAATAATTAATATGAGGATACCATTTAATATCATGAGTGTATTTTCATTAGAGTGATTGAATATAGTTATTTATGTTTAAAAATCACTATATGGCCTAAAATAGACACCAGGATCTTAGTATGAGATGATAGATAGACCATTTTGGGGAGTAAAATAATAAAATGGTATAGTTGATTAAAATCTCAATATGATGGAGTTTTCCATCGATAATCATATTTTTAAAGTATATATAGATGAAATTATTTTTTAGATTAAAATAATCATCTTTGTAATAATTGTTTCAAGGATTGAATGATAACATGTGTTTAATATATGTAGTATGGGATATAATATTTTTTAGGATACCATATCTTTTAATTGGTTTACTTATTTCATAATTGAAATACAATTTATATTTTTTAAAGTGCGTTGGAATGAAATATTAATTTCTTCTAAAAATTATTCCTGAACTAAATGTAAAATATATTGGGATAAATAAAATTTCCAATAAAAGAGAATATAAAAACATAAATGGAAACCTTATCCACCTGAAAAAATAATATCTTATTGTTTATTGTGACACTATATTCGAGAATTCAAATTAATCCAAAGGATTTAAACATTTTATCAACCGAGATAATATAAAGACAACTCAAACATATATTAAATTTCACCATAAAATAAAATTTTATCATATTTGATAAAATAAGTATTTATAAGATATTAATGTTCATGTTAATTTTTTGAAGGAATTATTCTTTCATTAGAACTTTTTTTCCAGATCATATTTTAATGAAATTACATAGAAAAATAAAATATTAAGTGAAATTGATTATTTTTTAAGCCGTGTGAATTGTGGATTTTAGAAGAAGCCTATGTTAACCCCTAATAAGGGTACATCTCCAGGATTATTACATAGAAAGGGGGTTTCCAAAATCCTCATGATCTGGTATGAACTATCATCAGAATCATGAAACTATCATTGAGGATGATTTCAAATAATAAATAAACAAGATGAATTTTCTTTAAATTGGAAGATCGATATATCCATCCATTACCTCAGAGTTACAAACACAGAAATATGACATGGCTAATAAATAAAACATTCAAAAAAATGAGTATGACAAATAATAATAAATTACTAACAAATAATAATTTAAAAACACTACATAGATACAATATTTTAAAACGCTTGATTTAAAAATGGCACAAAAATGGAGAATCAAGTTAACCAATAACATCTTTGGGTGACCTCCACATTCACCATTGATCCATAAAACCAACGTCTACAAGTCTATTCAATAAAATAATCCTAAACCTGCCCAAAAACAGTGGAAAACTGAATGTATGTTTTATTGTTAATATGTCGGAATATGTAGCCCCATAATTAATTATCACAAAATACATAAAATTACATTAACAATATAGACCAAAAACTGTAGATTGAATAAGAAATAGATTCAAATTATTTCGATTTATGGTCCATGTGTTATTCATGAAACAAACCTTTTTATATATGAAACACATTCTAAATAAAAATTTCTTCATTATTCATAATCTATTCCCTCTTTTGAGAAAGATTAAAATCATCATTTTTAAAACATTACCACAGTAGCATTAAAGTCATGGAAATGTGATAATTAATGAAGTGTAATATTTGAATGAAACTGTAAGAAAATCATATGGATCCATAATGTGTTAAGTTGTATAAAAACCATAATAAATATTAATGTTATATTAAAATATAAATAATCATTGGAATTTATTGAACATCAAAGTAGGAGACTGTAAATATACTTGGGATGGAATTAATTTTCAACCTATATGATAATCTATGGTATATATAAAGTTTGATAATATCTACTAGCATCACCAATGGAATACAAATACATGGCTTATCCATACCATTAAAGATCTCTCATGTCAAATCATGTTTTTTATAATAATCTATCTACCCCCCCAGATACGTTGGATCCCATGGAAGTTATAGAGTAGTGATATTTGTTAATACTCATATAAATAATAAAAAATAATACTATAAATTAAAAATATAAAAATATTAGATCATATATTTATACCCATACATCTGAGAAAATCCAAAAAAGGATGTCTTCTTTGATAGAGCACAATATATGTAAAAATATATTTTAATGACTCTATAAAATACATCTAATTTTAATATATTTATAATATATTATAAAATTATTTATGTTATTAATTATATTAAAAAACCCAATGTGGTTATAAATACTCCCTCCCAATGTTCCTAACATTCCTCAAATATTTTTTGTAAAACAAAAAATCTAATAAAAAATTTTAGAAATTAATTGAATTTCATGAATAAATTTCAAGAAACTATGTTTTATTTTATGATATTAGTTTTTTGAAAATATATATATATTCATATAGATATTTGTTTATATCAACCAAATATAAATATAATCATCCACAAATAATTCATCTGATAAAACAACGAGACCGGATTCAAATAATTTTTTAAAAATATCAATTCCCAAGTGAATCAATCTTTTCAGAAAATTGAAAATGACTCAATCATTTAATAAATCTATATAACATACCAAACCATATAATTCTATGTTAAAATAGATTCAAATTTAATATTTTGAAATCTAGAAGAATTTTATGATGTTTAATGGAACATAAATTGATAGATACCCCATCCTCATATGGGTTTGGATGCAATTAAATACATTAATATATAATGAACTAGGATTGATGAACAAAAAACGCAACCTAATACAAAATGAAACCACAAACACTAGCCAACCCAAAACATAGGATTCATATTGAGAGACAATGATTGGGAATAATGAAATATGATAGAAAAGATATTTGTGATGATGATGAGTGGATTAGCTAAGAATAATTCTCCAACAACCAAAGTATAATGTGTAAAAATTAGTAGAGAGAGTGGTTAGAAGACCTCCTCTACTGGTCATAGGGTAATATGAGAAAAATTTATGATTTAAGGGGGATTATGAATTTAAAATCACCACATATATTAAATGAAATCGACTAGTTTTGATGAAAATAGAAATTAACAAGGTTTATCAAACTCTCTTCCATCCTTATATCCACTATTATATAAAAAAATCCCTCTAAATATATTTCCATATTTTCTGCTAACCATCATCCCACCGTCCAAAACTTGACTTTTATAATTGAAGACACTCTCGTATTCATGTCGTATGATTTATATTGAAAATGTAACAACATTTCCTTTTCTAAAGATGTATTATGCCCAAATGCGGGTAATATTATTAATAGTTTGGTGTATATCATGCTTTTATTTTATCTGGGATTCATTTGGCTAAAAATTTGATTATTTTTTGAGTGATTTTGGATATTTCATGGTTGATGTGTGGTTTTCCCAAAGCATGCACCCTACCCCAAAAAATCATTAAACTCCTCAAAAGAGATAGTTTTCATGGTTTGTACATTGTTTATTAAATTATGTTCCCTCATAGGAGTAATTGTAGACTCCAAATGGAGAGGAAAATGGTGAAGGTGAATAGTTTGGAAAAACATGCACCCATGCCGAGGAAATTGTGCACACAGATTTAATTATTCCAAAAATTATTTTTAAAATTTTCAATCCCCCTCAAATTCACCCAAAGATGATTTAACTGATCCCAAACTCACTCATATCACTATGTATGCTTCGTGAAAAATTCATAGGACTCTTTCAAAGAGTATATAACAAATCAAATGCCAAATATTCTTATCTACACCACAACATGTATGTGGTTTTCCTGTGATTAGTTTTCTCACTCTCCAATCTATCTTTTTGGAAAAAAATGGGATTTATTTAATCCGTTTAAAATGTGTTTTTATCTATATTATATGGTTCGTGATTCCTTTAATCGTGGACATAAGATTTCATCTATATCTGGTTCTTCTACATGATCATGGTTGTTCCACATCAATTGGGGGGTACTATTCACGAGAGATTGTAATAAACATAATGGAAGGTGGCCTAAATTTAATTCTCATTGTCTTGTATTCTAATTACATATATGTGTTAAGAAATTTCAGAAGTCCTTTTTGACAATTTCTTCATAAAATGAATAAACTGATTGTTTAATTAAAATTTTAAATCATTGATTTATTTAAATTGTTTTCAATGAGAGTATGAATTGATATGAATTTTGAAAATTAAAATTTTGGTAACTATGATTATGAAATTGGAGGAAATGGATTAATTATTGAATAATTAATTAATGTTTTGTTGCAATTATGGAATTTATGGGAAATTAAGACTATGTAATTGTTAAATTAATGTGATTGTGAACTAACTAAAATGTGAGTTATGATTTGGTTTCCCTTACCATAGGGGTTTAATGAAATGTATTATTTAAATATTAAAAAAAATTAATAATCAATTTCACATATTATTCAATTACATTAATGTATTGCTCATGTTTTGATTTTATAGTTTAATTGGAATTTCACAATGTTAAATATAATAAAGGGGTTAATTTTTATTAAACTTATCGATGTGATGTATCTTTTGTATATGGGATTGGTTGATATGTGAATGTGGTAAAGTAACTGATTCTCAAAATAACCATATGTTATTTCATGATAAATTTGTTCGGGATAACTACAAATGCTCCAAATACCCATTTCTGATTTACTAATTAAAGAGGTTTAAGACAAGGATTGATGCTCCAATGACCCCCTAGATCTATAAATGACATACTAGGGTAAAAATTAAGGAATTTGAATTTCATTCCAAGTAAAAGTTCTATTAATTGAATTGAATTGTATAATGAAACACCATGTTTTATAAAGAATGTTAATTTTATATATGATACAATTCTTTCCCCAAAACATCCGGAAGTAGGAATTGGTGGTTAGGTTTTCCTCTAGAACCAAGGTGTTATGTAGTTAAATAAATAATTATTTAATAAATAAATATTTTACCTTGTTACTTATATTTTATTCTTTAGACTGCTGCATAATTGTTATTCACCACATATTGTTTTAGAATTCATTGGTGTTGGCCTGCTAAGTTTCACTCGCTCAATAAATGGTCTCCATGATTAGTACTTGAGTATACATCATGTTTTTAGGACCAGATAATTACAATAAATCTATTATGGATAGCAGATTTGGAAACTAGAATGGATGTGAAATGGCCTGGACATCTCTGGTCCATTACTTTGTGAAAATGTGGTGTTGGAGGTGTTCTGGGAGGTCAAGGTGACTTATCCCCAAAACTTTTCCAAATTTCTAGTTCTGTGAAAAATGTTTCAAGTTTTATGAACAATAACGGCATGTGAACAGTGTTTCTATCGGTGAGGTTTACTGAACAGTGTTTCCAAAACAGTAACCTTTAAACAGTGACCTTCTATCGGTAGGCTTGAACAGGGTTACTAGAACGGTAACCCTCTAATGGTGACCTTCTATCAGTAGGCTTGAAAAGAGTTTCCAGAACGGTAACATTCTAAAGGTGACCTTCTATCTCTAGGATTGAACAGTGTTTCCAGAATGGTAACCTTCTAATGGTGACCTTCTATAGGTAGGCTTGAAAAGTGTTTCTAGAACAGTAACCTTCTAACAGTAACCTTCTATCAGTTGGCTTGAACAGTGTTTCTAGAACAGTAACCTTCTAACGGTGACCTTGACCTTCTATCGGTAGGCTTGAATAGTGTTTCCAAAAAGGTAACCTTCTAATGGTTACCTTCTATCGGTAGGCTTGAACAGTGTTTCCAGATTGGTAACCTTTTAACGGTGACCTTCTATCGGTAGGCTTGAACAATGTTTCCAGAACAGTAACCCTCTAACGGTGAACTTGACCTTCAATCGGTAGGCTTGAATAGTGTTTCTAGAAAGGTAACCTTCTAACGGTGCCCTTCTATCGGTAGGCTTGAACAGTGTTTCCAGAACGGTAACCTTCTATCGGTGACCTTCTATCGGTAGGCTTGAACAGTGTTTCCAAAACGGTAACCTTCTAACAGTGACCTTCTATCGATATGTTTGAACAGTGTTTCCAGAACGGTAACCTTCTAATGGTGACCTTCTAATGGTAGTCTTTAATAGTGTTTCCAGAACGGTGGGTTCTAATGGTGACCTTTTCTTTCCTTTGCCAGATTTTGAGTATGTGAATAGTGTTTCCAGCTTCCTATAGTTTTTCCCCATTTGACGTTTCCTTTGATGTAAAATATATTTAAAGGCATGTTTTAAGGACTATTAAGGCCGATTTAAATGCCATAAATCCCATATACATATTCCTATGGTCGAGATGTATTTACTTGGTCAGACCACATTGGTTAATGTGATCTGTTTTAATGGAGAATTAACCGGATCTTAAACCCTCGCCCCATTAAATAGTCAAAAACGGACAAGTTTTCATTCTCCCTTATTCTTTCCCTTTGTTCTCCTCTAAGAGACACTAGAACCATTCAATCAATCTTGTAGGAGTTGCACAATCAATCATTACTCCTAGGATTGGTTCTACTCTGTTTTCGATGCAACTGAGCTATGTCAGTCAATATTCCCAATAAGGTATGTTTTATTGTGGTTCCTTTGGGAATCATCTTCTCTTGTTTCTCCCTTCCTTGTTATACCATGTAATTTCCATGATTCTAATTGGTTTTTCTTGGGGTTGGTGGGTACTGTCGTACTGTGGCATCCTCTGGTTGATGCAGTTGTCGTGAGAGGAGGATTGTGAACCGTTGTGTGGATAAAGGACTTCAAGAACTCTTAGAGGCAAGGGATTCTTGGATACTCTAATTGTATTTAAGCAACCATAGAATTAGAAAGAATTAGCCCTTTGGATCACAATGAAATTGACCTAATTAAATACTTGAACCTGATTAAAAGAATTGGTTGATCGTATTTTTTTTCTTTATACCATGATAATGGTTTGCCTCATGTTTTGCTAGATAGAGTGATATCTATGTTTTCTTTGATTAGTTGTTCATTATTGATGGAAATTGATAATGAATTTAAAGACATAATTAATTGTTAATTAATTGTATAAAGATAAAGGGTCATGTAAATGAATCTGATTGTTTCCATTATTGTAGTTGTTCTAATTTGAGGTTAATAAAATTAGTAAAGTAAGAATGGTTATTTAATTGTGATAGATTACTGATTAAGTATCCCGTAATTGAATCCAATGAATAACAAATCCGCTAATTCAATACGGATTAAAGAGAAGATTGTGTGAGAATTTCTTAAAGGGTTCTGAGTTACCCTCATGTTTGTCAAAGGGTCAGGAGCCCATGGTTGTGATTGTTGTTTTCTTGCTTCTTGTGTTGTGATGTGAGCCTGGATGGTTGTTGTGATATGTGGAGGCATGGAGGCCTTGTGGTTGTGGCAGGAGATGACTCCAAGAGTGGCGAGATGCTTTAGTTTATGCATTTGGGTGTCGTGGAGGACACCAGGGGTGATGGAATGGGATGGATGTAGTTGTTGGATTCTTTGAATGTTTATCTCATTTTCTTTTCCCCACTGATCATGGTAGCTGGTCTGGCTTAACCTTCTTCCGAAGGAGGCGAAGACGCATGGGGTATGCCACGTGCTTTCCGTGTTTAGCCTCTCGAGGGAGAATGGGTTTGTGCTCTTTTTATAGGCGGAAAAGACTTGACAGGTAGTATATATACTCACCATGTTGAGCCTCCTTTTTGTTTAGTAGCATACGATGCTTATCTAGAATGCCTGGGAATATGGGAAAGAAATTTTATAATGAATGTTGGATTAAATTTTGATAATCCACGGGGATAGATATGCTGGAATTTAATGGTGATGTGAATATTAAAAGGAGTAATTGATTTTGAATGTGATGCCATTTCAGTTTAATGTGGAATTGTTCATGGTTAATTAATTAATTACGTACAATGGAACAGATAAAATGAGAATGCAATAATCTAATAAAGATCTTCAAATGATTGTGTGCTTATAGGATACCTAGTCTTAAAAGTAGTATCCTAGAGTCTGAGAGGTGTTAGCTGCAGTTGTATCTAAGACTAGGTAACTCCCATAGTGTGGATGTGAGTTATATATATTTTGTACCTTTTGTGTTTCTATATGCTACTCCACCCTGTCGGTATGGGAAACTGACACCCTGGTGATTCTGAGCCCTAGGGGGTGTTTTCCCCAACATTCCGAAGAGAGGTCGAATGGCTGACTACCCTCTTTGGCCTCACTCTCTTCTCTTGGTAGATACATATGCCAACAGGCTCAACAGTGAGTTTCCCCATATATGTGTGTAGAGGGATATAATGTCTTGTAGTTATTTCACACACATATATTCTTGATATAGTATCCTATGGACTACTATAGGTGTAACTTGTATAGGATGTGATGGATTGAGGAATCATACTCAGTGTATGGGCTATAATGGCTTGAGGTATAATACCCGATGTATGATACACGTTATGCGGGGTGTGGTGGCTCCCAGAGCTTTCCTGGTTACTTTTTATTGGGAGGATGGTTAGGTGCTTCCCCCAGGTGTCTGCGGGCAAGCCTTTGTAGTGCATGAGGTGCAGATTGTGGATCTTATCCCAGGTGTCTGCGGGCAAGCCCTTGGAGAGAGATGCACAGGACGTATGTCGTTGGGGAAAAGTGGAAAACCATTGGGGAAGTAGTAGCCGGGAACCCTTGATAATCGTTACTATATTCTATATTCTTGTATTCATTACTTGGTGAGAGTATCCATGGTGAGGTTGGGAACTTAGTATACCTATTTAGGTGACGAGTTAGTTTCACTTGTTGTTCACTGGGCTTTAGCATGCTTTCTTTACTTTTTCACTAGAGGCTTGGGGAGGATCCTACTGAGTATACTATTATACTCACCCTATGTATATATAAACTATTTTTCAGGTCACTTGGATCAGGTTGGAGATCAATCTTGTTAGTACTAGCTTGTGGTTGGAGGTGGAGTTGTTCGGGCTTATGGTCATTGCCATTTTACTATCTTTTGTGTACTTTTAGTTTCCCCTTTCAGTTGTAGTACTTTTTCATGACATTTCATATATGTACTTGGTTTTCTTTTATATTTCAGTTATGAGTTGGAGTTGATTGGTTTCTATCTTATCTCTCTCTTCTGCATGTGTTCTCTTAGAGGGTAATTCCTCCGATTTGTGTGTTTACTATACCACTCTGTCACGACCCCTCCCCACAATGTGTACCCCTCCTGGGCCGGCAATGTGAGAAGGAACATAATGACCCCCTAGTCCCACTTCTAGTAGGCCATCCATATCCAAACAATTCAAACATAACATCACCTGAAAGGTACATAAATAAAATATAAATGGTCTAACCACAAAGAAAACATAATTACATGAAAGGAGTTAAACATTAAACAACTCTGGGTACTGAGCACATATATGCGACTCATGCTCCCATGTACTCTTGGATGTCATAGTTTTATTCCAGCTTTCGAACGATTCATGGTGGTTTTTCCCCTAAGAGGTATCATATGGGGTGGTTGTTCGGACCCCTCTTTTCATCTGGGTTGAGTTTTAATTCTAGAGGATAGGAATTTTTTGAGAGGTATCTAATGTAAGAGCCAGGTCCTCTCCGGTACGTTACATTATGAAAATGTGGTGTTGGAGGTGTTCTGGGAGGTCAAGGTCACTTATCCCAAACACTTTGCCAAATTTCCAGTTCTGTGAATAGTATTTCCAGTTTTATGAACAGTGTCGGTAGGTGAACAGTGATTCTATCAGTGAGGTTTAGTGAAAAGTGTTTCTAGAACAGTAACCTTCTAACGGTGACCTTCTATCAGTAGTCTTGAATAGTGTTTCCAGAACAGTAACCTTCTAATTGTGACCTTCTATCGGTAGGCTTTAACAGTGTTTCCAGAATGGTAACCTTCTAACGGTGACCTTCTATCGATAGGCTTGAATAGTGCATCCAGAACGGTAACCTTCTAACGGTGACCTTCTATCGGTAGGCTTGAACAGTGTTTCTAGAATGGTAACCTTCTAATGGTGACATTCTATCAGTATGCCTGAATAGTGTTTCCAGTACGGTAACCTTCTAATGGTGACCTTCGATCGGTAGGCTTGAATAGTGTTTCCTGAATGGTAACCTTCTAATGGTGACCTTCTATTTGTAGGCTTGAACAGTGTATTCAGAATGGTAACCTTCTAACGGTGACCTTCTAACGGTAGGTTTGAATAGTGTTTCCAGAACGGTGAGGTCTAACAGTGGCCATTTCTATCCTTTGACAAATTTTGAGTATGTGAACAGTGTTTCCAGCTTCCAACAGTTTTTCCCCATTTGAAATTTCCTTTGACGTAAAAAAACATTTAAATCCTTGTTTTAAGGACTTTTAAGGCCGATTAAAATTTCATAAATCCTATATTAATTATTCATATGGCCAGGATGTATTTACATGGTCAAACCGCATGGGATAATGTGATCCGTTTTTAATGGAGAATTAACCAGATCTTAAACTGTTGCCCCATTAAATCTTCAAAAAGTGGAGAGATATCATTCTCCCTTGTTCTTTACATTTGCTCTTAGCTAAGAGACACTAGAACCTTTCAATCATTCCCATAGGAGTTGCACAATCAATCATTACTCCTAGGATTGGTTCTACTCTGTTTTGGATGCAACCGAGCTGTGTCGGTCAATCTTCCAAATAATGTATGTTTTATCATCGTTCCTTTGGGAATCATCTTCTCTTGTTTCTCCCTTTAATGTTATTCCATGATATTTCCATGATTCTAATGGTTTTTTCTTGGTGTTGGTTGGTACTATCATACCGGGGTATCCTCTGGTGGATGCAGTTGTCGTGAGAGGATGATTGTGACCCATTGTGTGGATAAAGGACATCATGAACTCTTTGAGGTAGGGGAGTCATGGATTCTATAATTTTATATGAGCAATCATATAATTAGCATGATTTGGCCCATTGGATCACAATGAAATTGACCTTATTAAATACTTGAACCGGATTAAAGGAATTGGTTGACCGCATGTTGTTTCTTTATACCGCGATAATGGTTTGACTCATGTTTTGCTAGATAGAGTTATATATATGTTTTCTTTGATTAGTTTTTCGTTATTGATTGAAATTGACAATGAATGTAAAGCTAGAATTAATTATTAATTAATTGGATAATGATAATGGGTCATGTAAATGAATCTGGTTGTTGCCGTTGATGTAGTTGTTCTAATTTGGGGTTAATGAAATTAGGTAAGTAAGCATGGTTATTTAATTGTGATAGCTTTCTAATTAGGTTTCCCATAATTAGAACATATGAATAAAAAATCTGCTAATTCAATACGGATTAAAGAACAGATTGTGTGAGAATTTCTTAAAGGGTTCTGAGTTACCCTCTTGTTTGTCAAAGGGTCAAGAGCCCATAGTTGTGATTGTTGTTTTCCTACTGCTTCTGCTATGATGTGAGACTGGATAGCTGTTTTAATATGTGGAGGCATGTAGGCCTTGTGGTTGTGGCAGCGGATGATTCCTAGAGTGGCGAGATGAATTAGTTTATGCATGTGGGTGTGAGGGAGGACACCAGGGGGTGATGGAATGGGATGGATGTGGTTGTTGGATGCTTCTGTATTCATTGAATGTTTATCTACTTTGTTTTTCCCCACTGCTCAAGGCATCTTGTCTTGATTACCCTTATTCCAAAGGAGGCGAAGACGCACGGGGTATGCCACGTGCTTTTCGTGTTTAGCCTCTCGAGGTAGAATGGGTTTGTGCTCTTTCTATAGGTGGAAAAGACTCGATGGGTAGTATATCTACTCCCCGTGTTGATCCTCCTATGTGTTTAGTAGAATAGGATGCATTTCTAGAATTCCTGGGAATATGGGAAAGTAATTCTATAATGAGTGTTTGGTTAAATGGTGATAATCCACGGGGATCGAGATGCTGGAATTTAAAAGTGATGTGAATCATAAAAGGAGCTGTTGATTTTGAATGTGATGTCATTTCAGTTTAATGAGGAATTGTTCATGGTTAATTAATTAATTATGTACAGTGGAACAGATAAAAAGAGAATGGAGTAATCTAATAAAGCTCATCAAATGATTTTGTGCTTATAGGATACCTAGTCTTAAAAGTATCATCCTGGAGTCTAAGAGGCGTTAGCTGTAGTTATATCTAAGACTAGATAATTTCCATAGTGTGGATGAGAGTTATATATATATTTTGTACTTTTTGTGTTTCTATCCACTTATCCACCCTATTGGTAAGGGCTACTGACACCCCAGGGATTCTGAGCCCTAGGGGGGTGTTTTCCCCAACTTTCTGATGGGAGGTCGAATGGCTGACTACCCTCTTTGGCCTCACTCTCTTCTCGTGGTAGATACATGTCCCAACTGGCACAATAGTGAGTTTCCCCATATATGTGGGTAGAGGGTTGTAATGGATTGTGGTTATTTCACAAACATATATTCTGGATATAGTATCCTATGGACTACTATAGGTGAAACATGTAAAGGTTGTGATGCCTTGAGGATCCCTACTCGGTATATGGGATATAATGGCTTGAGGTATAATACTCGATGTATGATTCATGTTATGCTGGCTGTGGTGGCTCTCAAAACTTACCTAGTTACTTTTTCTTGGGAGGATGGTGTGGTTCTTCACCCAGTTGTCTGTGGGAAAGCCTTTGTGGTGCACGAGGTGCAGATTGTGAAGCATAGTCCAGGTGTCTACGGGAAAGCCGTTGGAGAGAGATGCACATGATGTATTTCATTGGGGAAAAGCGGAAAACCAGTGGGGAAGTAGTAGCAGGGTACCTTTGATAATATTTACTATATGCTATATTTGTGTATGTGTTACTTGGTGAGAGTGTCCATGGTGAGGTTGGGAACTTAGTATACCTGTTTAGGTGACGAGTTAGTTTCCCTTGTTGTTTACTGTCGTTTGACATGCATTCTTTACTTTTGCACGAGAGGCTTGGGGAGGATCCTACTGAGTATACTGTTATACTCACCCTATGCATATATAAACTATTTTTTAGGTTACATGGAGGAGTTTGGAGATCAAGTTGGTTACTACTAGCTTATGGTTGGAGGAGGAGCTGTTCGGGCTTGTGGTCACTGTCGTTTTACTTTGTTTTGGGTACTTTTAGTTTCCCCTTTCTATTGTAGTACATTTGCATGACATTTCATATATGGACATGGGTTTATTTTATATTTCAGTTCTGAGTTGTAGTTGATTGGTGACTATCTTATCTCTCTCTTCTGCATGTGTTCTCTTAGAGGGAAATGCCTCCCATATTTGTGTTTACTATACCCTCGGTGCTAGTCTCCAACCCGGGGCCTACTGAAGGCGGGACTCGGGGGCCATTATCTTTCTTCTAACATTGATGGCCCAGGAGGGGTACACATTGTAGGGAGGGTGTCATGATAGGATGGGGGAACCATACATTGTGTTAGGACCCTCTTGGAGATTCTGATGTCTTTATTTTTGTTTTTCATTAGACATAAGAAACATATTTTGGCACATAATATCTATTGAATTTGTTTTTGATGTTTAATTCATGTTTTGGTCATCATCTGATACATGTATTATTTTGGTTATGATTATATCATTTGGATATTATCCATTTAATTATGTTTTTATTTTTCTATGATAATTAAGGTATATTATCCCCATGATTGATATTAGACCCGCACAACTAGTTGGTGGCCTCATTCATATGGGGAGGTGCGTCTATGGTCATGTGGCCTACTGGGTTGTGGAAATGTTGTGTGGCACCCAGTTCATGACGTCTCAGGGTGGTATCAATGGGAATTTATTTTTGTTTTTTCCTGTTTCTTTCTATATAGGAATGGTAGATAGAATAATATGATATGTCGGGCATTGATTTAAAGATCAATAATTAGAGTAACTAACCCTTTTATGATGGTAAAATCCAATTACTATGGGTGATATTATTGATGTTGATGTGTTTTGATACAATTGGATTATATTTCACCTCAATTGAAGAATTGGTTTTGTTATGTAATTAATATTTTGGGAATTTTTGATATTTGACACATCCACTAGTATCACATTATAGTTGAGTGTACATGCATCATTCTAGGAACTCATAATTATTTTGTGACATTCATCATTTTTATTATGCTTTATAAAGTAGTAGTTCTGTATGTTATTTAGATAAAAATTTATTTTCTTTTCTATTGTGTTTTAATGTAAATATGTATCTTATTTGACATCAAAATTTTGAAATGAATAAACTGAGGGAAATGGTATCAATAAGAATCATGAAGACTGATAATGTGTATACCAATGGAAACCATGAACAATATATAATATGGTTGTGGTTAGGGATATTGCCTCAATTTGGACAATGTTGTGGGGTTTTAGGGTAAGGATCATTGTGGATTTGGTGAAACACACTTGTTAAATGTGGAAAAATTATGTTACATATCCTATGATTTGAGTTCTTCACTATGTATATATTCTTCCACAATGACACAAGTAGTGAAGATGACATGAGTTCATTGTAGGAAATGATCCTCCAATAGTGTAATATATGAAACTATTAGTTTCAGGTGATGATGGTAAAGATAAGTACATAGTGAAATTTGATAGGTTCATAATGTTTTTAAAAATAGATACGGAGTGCATTTTGAATGGTATGTCTAACTAGACATATTAGTTTTAGATGTTGCACCCTCTATCATTTTCTAAATAGGTCTAGCATGAGGTATCTGAGTTCTAGATTGAGTCTACCAATACTATTCATGACCACTAGGAGACTCCTATCAAGAAGAGATTCAAAATGTCTTATTACAAGTAATGTGGTCAAGAAAACTGGTGGTGGGGCATAAATACTGGGGATTATAAATGACTAATTAGTGAGTAGACGGACTTTTTCCTGATGATCTGGTATCACATTTACCATGAGGCACCCTAGTATGAGAGATATCTAAGATCATGTGGTTGACATAGGATAACATGTTTTTGATAGACTATAATTTTAACTAGGTTTAATTTTATGCCATAATTATAGTGTTTATAAAAGATATGTCAATGATATCAAACTGGTATCCGAATGGACATAAATATAAAATTAAGACTCAAGTGAATATCATTCAGATAAAAAAGTATTTAGAGATGGTTAATTAGAATCTCATTTCTATGGGGGACCTGAAGGAATATTCTAGTAATGGATAGGTGGGGTTTATGAGATGATATGGAGGTATGAATTCAAATAGTATCATGCATCATTATGAGATTGAATGTTGTATCAATGTGATTAATTGTGTCGTTGGGGAGGGATATGTTAAGAAATACCTAACTCGGGTGACCTATCACTAATTTTGAAGGCTTGGTAAAATTCATTTATAGACCCCCAACCATTGGTAGAGTGATGATCATACATAATTATGGGTAATCTATAGTGGTTATCTTGGAACCCACGATGGTTGGGTATGGATAGAGAAACTAGGTCGAATCAGATGGATAGTAGGGGGTCTTAAGACCCATATCTGTCTGGACTATATGATTTCATAATGATGCCATTTAGGGTTGACAAACACACCAAAAGTATTTATGGACATGATGAACTAAATCTATCACCCTAAACTGGATCAGTTATTGGTTGGTTTTTCATTTGAAATATTTGGGTACTCCATGACTCATGATGATAATAAAAAACATCCTGACATCATCATGAGTACACTAAGAAAACATTGGATACACTTCAAGAAATCTAAATAAAAATTATGGATTGATCATATAAAATTCATGGGATACATCATCTCAGAGGAAGGTGTGAAAATGTATCTAAATAATTTTAACAACTTTTTTCATATGAGAAGAATAATAATGTTTTACATATTCCTAAACTTATAAGGTTATAAGGGTTTTATAGGAGGATCATATAATACATTTCCCATTTTGAAATAGTAAATTAGGGCTTCATCAAGAGGGGGGATATTGTTTGAATAATATAGAACATTTTATAATTATTTTTAGGAGTGGAAAATTCCTTTGACAACTGCACTAATTTTTATTCAACTCATGTCGGGTGATAAGTATATTGTGTTTTATGATGTATCTAGGATAGTTAATGGAACAATTATGACGAAGGGAAATTGAGTCTTGACATATGGTTATTAATAGTTGAGGCTACATGAACTAAACTAACCTATGCCCAACCATGAGAAAAAAGTAGTGGTTTAATCATTGATGTGTTTAATCATTAATAGTTTGGAGATTCTTTCACACCATATACTAATGAAAATATCATAAATGAAATCTCATTCCAATAATATTAGAATATTATACATTGGTGGTGGGCTGAGTATATGAATTCATTTTATTTTGAACTATCACATACTCATGGGATTAGAAATAGTGATGATGATGCATTAAGTTGGAAAACTCAGTGTCAGGTAGTTCTGGATTCAAGTGATAACTATAAATAGACGAAATTACTAGATTTGATGCATGTTATGAGTTAGTAGGGTACAAAAAAGAATACTCCCATATAAGATCCAATATATTCTACACTCATAATCCTTATCAGAGATAAAAAATATGCGGATATGGAATATTATTCCTTGAGGGAAATCATTGATGGTTTGGAGTCACTATCTGATTAGACCATAGATGAGAATGAGATCATCCATGTCCGGAATCATGTTATTGTGACTATGAGACTAAATTAAGAGATGATTCATGAATCTCACTAATCAATTTGGGTGGAACATGTAGGTGTAACAGAAATATACTATGACATATGATAAAAATATTAGTTTTGGGGCATGAAAAATGATATTGTAGGGTTCATGAAATGATTTCACGTTTGAAATATAGTTATAGTCAATTATCAATAACCTAGTGGTTTGCAGGTGTCGTGGCAGACTCCGTAATTGGTGTAGTTCAACATTACCATGGCCATTTTTTGGGTCTCTTGAGTATTCCTCTTAATAATTATGCTACTTTGTGGTTTTTTATGACTAATTAAATTATCTCATGTATTTATTATAGAAGAGACATTGACATTGGGTTAGTTGGGAGACATTTATATTCATGATATATTCTGTTCCCATGACATACCACGAATTATATGTTAAAACCACGACCAAATCATTAATACAGTCTTTTGGATGGTATTTTAGAATTATCCTTGTAAATTGGATTTATTGACAATGTATTTCCACACATAGATTTATGGTAAGTCAAAGTATAATGTATTTGTTCTTTATTATAGGCTTCATGAGAATTTCAATGACATTAGTCGGTTGTCGTGGAAGCTCCTAGAATTGGTAGTGTTTTCATATGATAGAATTTATAGTGTGAATATTCTTATGAATCCTTTTAAGTCAGCTTATGGATGACCATGTAGATCGCCTCTATACTAGTGAGATCCTGGTGAGTTGGAGGGGTTGTGATCGAGTATCATGTTAGATATATTAGAACTGGATCAGTTGATTTGTAAATTCATGGCAAGGGATTAGAGTATAATGAATTTGTTTGCTTAATGACTTTCATGACCACATGAGTTTATAGTGGGTGATCACGTTTTCATTCTAGTGTCACCTATTTTGGTTCACAATTCCATTCATAAAAAATTAATGTTGGAATCCATGTTTGATAGAACATTTGATGTTATAGAGAGAATATGGTCGGTGGCATGCTGATTGCCTATTCTAATAAGGTATTGTTCCATGATGATTTTCATGTGTCATAGCATTTGTGTTGTCACCATAACCCATCTCATGTGATTGTTGTGGATGATGTTGAGCATGAGTTTTATGAATCCTTTGTGTGACATATTATACGTGTGTTAGATCAAATAGATAATGTGAAGCCTGGTATGATGGTGACAATAATTCAAGTGTTGCTGAAGCATGGCCATGTTCAGGGGGAAACATGGAAGAGAGAGGGGCAGATATATGGTCTATGTAGCCTGAAATTTTTACCATGAAATTTTAGATATGATATGAATTATATATAGAGGATGATCTATAATAATGTGGGGATATTATAAGATCCTGAAAAACTCTGGTGACGTTTCATACTCCTATACATGTTTAACATTTACTTTTTTTGAGTAAATCTTGATTGGGTTATATATTGGGTGATTTTTTGTGATAATTTGCTGATTTTAGGGTTTTGGGTAGTCAAGGGGTGACACACATTTTTCCCAAACTGTTCACCTTTTCCTTGGAATATTGGAAACCTTAGATTGAGAGGAATTGAATAGTGGGCACATGGTTTGGAAAACTATCCACCATAATAGAAATAACCATGCACCCCTAGAAGAGGTTACACAATTAAGGATCATGGTTTGGAAAAAATTGTTTCCCCTTCCCAGAAAGATATTGATGTTGGATAAATTATATTGGAAATGGGTATTAAAAATCCATACCCCCATACATCACCAAATATTGACCTAAATTGACCATAACTCATTCCTATTATTTTTAGTCTTATAAAAGAATACATATTCCCCTTGAACAATGTTCAAAATGAATGAATGGAATTTTTTTTTGATCATCACCTCTTCGAGAATCCGTTTTATTTAATATATGGGTTCTCTCTCTCATCTCTCATTCTGAACAAATAGGGGATATTTTCCACTTTTGTATAATTTTTTGAATATAGTTTGGCAAGATTGTGATTATTTTTACCTCAGATCTAGGTTTTTTCTAGATCTAGTTATTCATCTTGAAAATGTTTTTTCAACTAAAATTGAGGTTTATCATTGGTGTGATTTTATCATTAATTTCATGTTAGTTTGTCTAAATTCAATTACAATAGTATTGTATTCCAATTGCATGTATGTGTTGTGAAATATCAATTGGGATGCTTGAAAATTGAGTCATGATTTATATAATTTAATTCATTGATGATTTTATAGAATAATGGAGTATTATAATTGATTATGAATGTGATAAAAAATCTAGATGAATTTGGGAAATTTTATTTTCTATAAATGTGATTATGAAATTATTTGTATAGGATTAATTAATTAGTTAACTAATTTATATAATATTTCAAATTTCAAATTAATGTAAATTGTAATTATGTAAGGGGTTAATTAATGTGATTATCAATTAAATTATATTATGAATAGAGAGATGACGTGATTCCATGAACCTATTTTATCTGTAATAAAAATATTTCATGGATTACTTCATTAATTTTCATGTTATACAAACTGTGATTTAAAAATATAAATAAAGAATGATTTATTTAATTAAACACTGAAATGACTTGGCAAAAAGTCTCAAACAGCCTAGTTATCTTAATAAACTAATGGAAAATCTTAGTGGTGCCACTAGGAGAGATCCATGCATCATAATGATACCAAGTATGTATCCCTCAACTCTTGGACCTGTTGTTGTGAAGAATGAAATATCATGGAGAAGGGAAAATGTATTAAGAAGAAGAGGGATGTATAGAAACATTCCTATACACAAAAATATTCTAAAAATATGATATACCCTTAACAAGTATATATAAGGGTCTTCAAGACCATTACAATAAATGTGACCATTGTTATATTCATTGGTGTTTAAAATAAGGTGACCATTATTGTTTCATTAAAAGAATATATTTATAATTTAATCATTATAAGAAATTTTCTCATTAAAATAATAAATTGAAAATTAATATTGTTTCACAATAGGTATAGTTTTCAAAGTAACTATTATCTCATTTTGTTTATATATTTTTTAAAATAATAATTTTTATTAAACAAAATTTTATCTTATCGAATTAATATTTAATTGAATATTTTAAATAACATTTATACGAATATATGAATATTGTTAATTTGTGATTGATTTCCAAAATATGATATATATATATATATATACACAAACACATATATATTTGTATAATAGTTTATATTTATAAGAAATTATGATATAAAACAAATACTATTATAAAATGTTAATTTTATATTAAAGATATACATGAAATTTAAATTTATTATTTCTATTTATTTTAATGACATTATATTGTGAAAGTGAACTATTTTGATTCACATGAAAAAATATTAAATTTAATATATGAATAATGATATGAGTTATATATATTTTTTAAAGAATGTTAAATATATATAAAAATGATAATTGTTAGATTATAAATTTTGATTATATTAATGTTTGCAAAACATTATTAACATTTTGAATTATTCTTAATAAAAATATAAATATATATTATAACCGTATTAATAGAATGATTAATATTGAACAAATATTAAGGTTATGTCAATAAAATTTACTATTACTTTGAATCATATAAATGTATTTTTAAAAGTTTTAAAATTACAAAAAAAACTCAAATTATTAAAAATTTTATTTTGATTTTCAAAATATTATATTTTTCAATTTTTTTTTTAATTTATAACATTTTATGTATATAATATGAAATATGTATATGTGTATTATAAATTAATTTCTTAATAAAAACTCTTTCTTTTTTAAAATTATTGATACAATAATTTTAATAGATTATTCATTTTATTAATCTTTTGACATTTTAATGTTATTAATATTTTGATATTTGAATAAACCAAAAATGATTAAGGTATAATAATAATAAAATAAATTATTAAGGAAAAGAAAAGAGAATCCCATAATGGGATTTGGGGAGTCCATGAATTTGGGCGTCACACCGCATTGAGGGTGAGAGGGAGAGGTCATGGTTGTCACCCTCAGTAGTGGCATAGGCGTCAGTCTTCAAAGGAGAGGCTAGGGTGGAATCAAGTAGGGTTCCTCCTTGGATATCAAGTATGTCAGGTGAGTATGAGGATCCCAATCATATCGATGACGACAACTATTTTTTGATTGCACTGAATGAGAAGATATCTGGTTGGTAGGTGAGGCTTTGACCCGATGACCAAGAGTCCGGATGTAGATAGGATTCGTAGTGGGGGATCAATCAAACCTAAGGGAGAAGCTGGGGTCGATGTCATGCATTGTCAGCAAGTCTCACAGAGTTAGGGTTTTGATTTTGGTGATCATTCAGCCTTTCATTGATGAGTTTTTTTAGAAATTGTTTTTTAAAAAAAATGTAAAAAAAAACTGTTATGGAATTTCTTTTTCAAAATGCACCATAATGGTGGCATCGCGGATGCCGCCTTTGCATTTTGGGTGAAAGGCGGCATCGAGGCTACCACCTTTACACTGGGGCAGATAGGCGGCACCCGTGATTTCACTGTTCCCCTAAAAAAATTGATTTTTTTTTTATTTTTTGTTTTTTATATATATTTTTTTATATATAAAATTAATAAAAATGTTCAAGAGGATGCAGCCTTTCACCTAACAAAAAAATTATTAGTTTCTAAAATTTTGATTCAAAACCGCATTGTATAAAGTTAAAAATGTTTCAAGTACATGTCTTTAAAAGAATATAAAATATAAACCATAAGAACAATATAAATGAAACCATAAAAATTCATTAATCATATAAGTAATTGTTGAAAACACAAATCATTTAAGAATAATTTTTCATGAAAAATAATTTATAAGCTTTCAAAACCACCTACATTAAACTTACAAATGTTTCAACTACATTAATTTGAAAGAATATAAAATATAAAACATAATACCAATATAAATTAAACATTAGAAAATCATTAAAAATGTATGAAATTGTTGAAAACACAAATCATTTCTAAAAAATAGTTTAGGAAAAATAATTTATAAGATTTCAAAACTGCCTACTTGAAACGTATAAATGTTTCAAGTACGGGATTTTGAAAGTCTATAAAATATAAACCAGAAGACCAATATAAATGAAACATTAAAAATCATTAAACATATACGCAATTTTTGAAAACACAAATCATTTCATAAAAACTGTTCAGGAACAATAATCTATAAGCTTTCAAAACCACCTACTTGAAATATAGAAATTTTTCAAGTATGTGCCTTCAAAGACTATAAAATATAAACCATAAAACCAATATAAAAAAACATTAAAAATTCATTAAACATATAATCAATTGTTGAAAACACAAATCAATTCATACACATAGTTCAGGAAAAATAATTTATAAGCTTTCAAAACTGCCTACATGAAACATAGAAATCTTTCAAGTACATGACTTTGAAAGCCTGAAAAATATAAACCATAATACAAATATAAAAAAAAAATTACACATTCATTAAACATATATGAAATTGATGAAAAAACTAATCATTTCACAAAAATAGTTCCTGAAAAATAATTTATTTGCTTTTAAAATTGCCTACATGAAACGTAAAAATATTTCAAGTACGTGACGTTGAAAGACTATAAAATATAAACCATAAGTCCAATATAAATGTAACATTAAATATTCTTTAAAAATATATGAAATTTTTGAAAACATAAATCATTTCATAAAAATTGATAATGAAAAATAATTTATATGCTTTCAAAACTGCCTACTTAAAACATATAAATGTTTCATGTAAGTGACTTTGAAATACTATAAAATATAAACCATAAGACCAATATAAACGAAACATTAAACATTCATTAAACATATTAGAAATTGTTGAAAACTGAAATAATTTCAAAAAAATTATTCAAGATTAATTATTTATAAGCTTTCAAACCCGCCTACTTGAATCATAGAAATGTTTCATGTACGTGACATTGAAAGACTATAAAATATAAACCATAAGACCAATATAAATGAAAAATTAAACATTTATTATACGTATAATAAATTGTTGAAATCACAAATCATTTCACATTAATTGTTCATGAAAAATAATTTATATGCATTAAAAACCGCCTACATGAATATTAAAAATGTTTCAAATACATGACTTTGATAGACTATAAAATATAAACCATAAGACCGGTATAAAAGAAATATTAAACATTCATTAACTAGATAAGAAGTTGTTGGAAACACAAATCGTTCATAAAAATTGTTCATGAAAAATAATTTATAAGCTTTCAGAACCACCTACTTGAAGCATAGAAATGTTTCAAGTATTTTACTTTGAAAATCTATAAAATATAAACCATAAGACCAATATAAATGAATCATTAAACAATTATTAAACATATAATAAATTCTTGAAAAAAATTATTACATATAAATTGTCCGGGAAAAATAATTTATAAGCTTTCAAAACCGTGTAATTGAAACTTATAAATGTATCAAGTACATGACATTGAAAGACAATAAAATATAAACCATAAGACCAATATAAATGAAACTCCAAATATTCATTAAACATATAGGAGTCAACCATTCATCAATAGGATGCACAGTTTCAATATTATCACATACCTATATAATCTTTGATGCATGAAAACATGTTATATCTCCTTTCATGGGACAACAAAATCCATTCTTCCCCCCTCCATGTCCATATCCATACCAACATCCTTCCGTATAAGGGTATGGTGAATGATATGCCACATAAAATTATCATAGGTTCCCATTCCTGAAAATATCAACCCCTTTAACACCACCATTCATCCAACCATTATAATTTCTTCTACATTTATCACCACATTTCCTCTGGCCCAATTGATCAGATGAAAACCCCAACGATTCCACATATCACATTGAACTCTTCATCACCAAATCTTTATCCTTTATCATCTTAAAATGGCAACTATAAGACCCCCTTGATCTATCCATTCCAAACACTCACATATAAGTATACTAAAAACATAAAAAACTGAAAAATTTTTTGTTTTTATTTTAGAGTATACTTGTATGTCAGTGTATTGAATGGAAAGATCAAGAAGGTCCTACTGTGGCCTTTTGAAGATGATAAAGGATAAATATTTCTTTATGAAGAGTTCAATGGGCAATGTGGAATCGTTGGTGTTTTTATCTGATCAACTAGGCCTAGGGAAATGGGGTGACAATTGTAGAAGAAATTATAATGGTTGGAAGCATGGTGGGGTTGAAGGGGTTGATATTTTCAGAAATTGGAACATATGACAATTTCATGTGGCATATCATTCATGATACCCTTATGCGGGAGGATGATGGTATTGATATGGACATGGTGGGTGGAGGAATAGATTTCGTTTTCCCATGAAAGTAGATATAACATGTTTTCATGCATCAATGATTATAGATGTATGGGATACTAGCGACACCGTTCATCCTATTGATGCGGGGTTGAATCAAATATGTTTAATGAATGTTTAATGGTTCATTTATATTGTACATATGGTTTATAGTTTATAGTCATTCAAAGTCACATACTTGAAACATTTATATGTTTTAAGTAGGTGATTTTGAAAACTTATAAATAATTTTTCATTTCCACATACATAAAACATATAAATGAACATAATAAATAAATGTCTATTTCTACGGTGAGGAGATCTTGTACCACATGGTGGTCTGACACAAATCATTTCATAAAAAATAATTTTTCATTTCCATATACATAAAACATATAAGTGATCATAAACAATCAATGTCTATGTCTATGGTGAAGATATCATGTCCCACATGGTAGCCTAATAATATGACGTCCGCAGCGAGATCTCTGGGGAGTCTAATGACCTGGAGAGGGTTGGTACTCGGGCACTAGAACATCGAATGTCATATCCTCCACCATTGTGCTAGTGGGTGAAAATGTCAACTCCACCTTGTACGACCCGCGTGATCCTTCTCCCAGATTGATGGTAGATGAACCTGGAATCATCGCAGTGGGAAAAAATCATATGGTGGTGCTATACCCCAACATTGTAATGGGTCTGGACCCCATGACTATGATGACTCTGAACCAAAAGGTTGTTCTCCATATGGACCCCACGATAGAGAAAACTGAGGATATCCTATAAAAAAGGATGGATCCTATGACGGCTAAGGCACGTCCTGCATCGGCTCAGACTGGATGACTAGAGGGGCGACCTATACCTATGGAATTGGTGAGGCCTGACATGCAGAATGATGTTGTCTACGTCATCGTGGTCATGAATCCTCCACACCAGCAGTTGATGCAGGGTTCTCCTTTGTGGCAGGAACCTGCAGTCTCTATGCCGGATGCTCGAAGAGGCTCTCGGAAAACGCATGGATATATGACCACAGCTCCAACGCTTGAGCATGAACGACTTCCTGGATGAAGACTCTATCCTCAGCCTCATCACTCATATGAATAAGTTTTTCTATTTGACTCTCATGTAAATAGATTAAAAATGAATCAGAAAATAACTCAATTAACATATTAATATAATTTTATTGATATAGAGTAATATCCATCTCTCTTCCGGCTCGGGTAAGATACAATATAGACATCAGTATATACCATGTCTCATACTTGGGCTGTGCTAAAAGAGATAAATACATCATACAGACTACCTGGATATGAAACAATGCGCGTCTGTGCCAATTCTCGAGAAATACAACATGTACTTGACACTAGTCGTCTTCCTGCCTCCCGGCCAGATTCATCCCATGATGCTGGTCAGTCTACCTCGGAGGTAACAGAATCTGCTGAGTGAAGAGAAAATGGTGTATGACTCTGTCAGGATGGATCCACTCAAAAATATGAATGTGAATGAGTGGCACTACAAACCTAGCATCGTCATGACCAACCGTGCAGTATGGAGGCCATTGGTCCATAACAGACCAGTATAGCACCCATAAAATCTGAAATAACATATTACCCTCATTATAAAAATTTATAACTAAAAAAAGTTGTCATTATTAAATTTTTTAGGCAGTTATAGATTATATATACATACCTGATGGGGTAAGAGGAAGCCAAACTCGAGCCGATATACGGCCAAATAGTGTCTCGGAAACGCATTGAAATTGTGTCTTTGACACCACCTATAAAATACAACATCGATAATGATAAATAATGAGAAATTAATGTCAATAACTTGTAGTAGCATTAGAAACTGATAAAAATGAGTGACCATACCAGTGTCCATGTAGAGTGTTATGAAACACAGCCATCTCGACCATCGGACTAGCAAGATGAGGGCAGAATGGGGGGATGTGCTCTCATGCCCACATATGAATAAGGAGGACACATCCCACGAGACCTGTGTGCCGCCTGTCAGATATCCTGAATAATTCTCTATATGTGTATGCAAAGTAGGAGGATCCCCAACTGTACGTCACTGCCTGATCAAATTCCTCCAGCAGGGGTAGATACATCATGTTCACGTTCATCCCTAAATGATCAGAACACTTGGTCCCGCCAATAAGTCGTAATATATATTCACATGCATAACGAATCACTATCTGCTCGTTAGCATCATCAGCTAAAATTAGAATCTGTGACTCCTGCCAAGGCATGGATTTTGATGCTCCATCAGTACCACTACGATCGGACAAAATGTCAATTCCTTACAAGCACTGACCTTGGTCAGGCCAAGTTGTCCGAGTGGATCCAATAATGGGAGTCCCCTGGATAGGAAGTCCATGAACCAGATCTACATCCTAGAGGGTGATGTTCATCTCTCCCTCAGGCAGGTGGAATGTGTGTGTCTCTGGTCTCCTCCTCTCCACGAGTGCTGTTATCATGTGATGGTATAAAAAAGTAAAATCTGATACCACAATACCATAGAAGTCCGCATGATGCATGTATGGAATAATGGTAGGAGGAGGCTCTCTGTGTTGAAAATGGTGCACTCGACGCAACCTGATCAATCGATCTAGACCACCCTCTTTCAATAATTGTGAACAATGGGTAGCCTGGTAACTGTGTAGTATGGTGTCTGTCATCTGTATAAAATAATCAATGTTTTATCAAGGATTCACATCATTGATGATTCACAACCTATAGGTGGTTACGTACTTAACCTATGTTGGATGAACCATGATTTCACATTGTTTCATAAATTATAAAATAATTCCCATTATTTATTTATTTCATGAAAAGGGTTTTTTCTAAAATATAGTTTCACCTAATTTTGGTAAATAGATGGGTGTTTTTATAGAATTGTGAATTGAAGTGTGAACTAGTTTTCAAAGAATGTTTTTACATAAAGAATGGGTTTTTTGTTATTTTTTAATGTTATAATTCCATTTCAAAAACATTTCATGTATATCTCATATGTTATCCTTGGGTATACAGGTGGAAGGTGTAATACTAGGGCTCATTTTTTGATATTGTTAGTGAGTTCACTTTTTGGGGTGTAATTCTATTACTGGATCAAAATTCATTTGTCTCTATGACATCATTAACAATGTATGAGGGTTCAATTTCTAGGGTGCTATTCTATTCCCTAGAACATTATGCATGTGTTATAGGGATTTTTATGGTGCATTTGTCATATTGATGTATGATTGTACTAGATAATCTGGTCATATCATTCATGATTATTTTCTTAATCACATAATGTTTTGAAAACTGATGTAAATGGAATATGTTTTTGGGTTTTCAGATCATGATTTCGATTTCAAAATTTAAAGATTAGGGTCTCACATTTTGCCTTTTAGATCCATGATTTTGGATTTCTATGAATGATTTACGGGTTAGGTTAATGATTTGAGAAACAGTATTCAGGATTATGGTTTAGATTTTATAGATTACGTTATACACAAGATGTTTCTTGGTTTAGTGTTATGATTTTCAATTTTGGGGGTTAGAAAACCAAGGTAAAAGGAAGAGATAACAACATAAAATGTACAATATGAGAATCTCCTAATAACGACAATAAATCATTGTAGATTAGAGTGTGAACTCAACCCAACAATGTTATGGATTCATTTCCAATTATGACCTTCTTGATGATATATGGTGAATCTCAAACTCTATCTTTGTTCTTGAGCCCAATCTATATCATTTCGTATCCTGCTGGCCTTCGGTCTCTCATGGGGATGCAACTGATTCATATCAGGAACCACTATCGGTTGACCTTCGGGCATTGATAAATAATGAAACTCACCAATAGGTGTCCATGGTGCATCATAACAGTTAGAAATGGTGTCCATATGGTACATTGGACCAACATATTCTTCCCATGATATGTTAATAGAGGCACATGTTGTGATGTCATGTGATCATGGAAACCGTTAGGCTTGAAAGTTTCCACATTGACATTACCTCGTTTCTAGTAATACCACCATTTTTTCACCAATTATATTTCTAATGGGGTTTTTCTTCTATTGAACTTCAAATCAAGAGACCTCTCTTCGAAATAGGTAGACATGATAATCAAAATCTTCCTCAATATTCTTTTCAATCTCTCTTTGAAAATGTATTCCACACGTTATCCCCAGATTTATTACATCTGATGCCATTTTTTGTCCATCTACAAAGTACTTCACACAATGATATAATGTCTCCTAAACTAGGGCAGTTATAGGTAGCTTGTGAATCCCTTTGATGACACCATTGATGCACTCTACATTATTGGTGTTCATGTGTATGTACCTCTTCCCCCCAAACAAATGCCAATGTCCAATTTTCTTATGGAATTCGCATCATATAATCATAAACATCTTCATTAACCTGACAAATTTGTTCAAATTGTTCTTCAAACTGTCATTGATCAGACTCATATTCTACATATAATATATGATATTTCACATATTTTGAATTTATCATTAGGTTGATATACAAAACAATAACAAATACAATGCGTACAAAGTCTGGTGATTTCCTTCTTCATCGGTTCGTTGTGGAATAATTTATGTAAGTTTCTAGAAATGGGTCTAATGCAGAACTGATGATGTACATTTGGGTAACTCCATGTATCTGAATCCGCATTGTTTTCATCATTAATTGACATATGCCGATCAGATATAAATCAGACTCCCCGAATGTTGGGGAAATGGGTGTTGATACAATCCCAAAACCAACTCCATGATTCATAGTTTTCTTTCTCTACATTGGAAAATGCAAGAGGAAAAGGTGAACGATTTTCATCTTTGGTAGCCACAATCTATAATATTCCCTTGTTTTTTCTATAGAGAAATGTTCCATCAGTCTGAATAAACTATTTGCATAAATGAAAGGTAGAGATACAGGGACGGAATCCCAGAACAGACAATGAAATTCAACATGAGATGGATAATGTCGGTTAACATGACACACATGTTTGTTTGAATCCAGATGGTAGACAACATGGAATTGATGCCTCAGTATGGCTATTAATTATAGAAACACCCAATAAGAGTCATCCTAATCACCATAGACCTTCACAATTGCCTTCTTTTTCTCCTTCCATGCCTTATTATAGGAAATATTATAACCATATGCTTTTTATATCCGCTCTTGTACAAGGGCTATCAGAACATCTTGACATGTCCTAATCATCTCAACAATAATGGATGAAAAAAATTCTACATCCAATGAAGTATGATCTTATGTCTGGCTTGGCTGAAGGTAAGTATGAGCTTCCTCAATCCTCGAGATTCTCCAGCCTCCAAATGCAATTTCCGGAATCACCCTCAATCTAAATCTACAATCATCCTCATACTTCTCACATCGTATGCCATATTTTCTACGGCCTGATTCATAAACTACATATATACAGAGCCACCCAATGTGAAATTTCATTAGAGTACATTTTAATTCTTCTTTATATGGAAAATTCCTTCCAACATATAAATTTTTGTCCATCTCACTAAACCTATCTCGTATAACTCCATGAAACTCAGTTGTTGGTGTGAGAAAATTATCTTTAAATTCAGGCACACATGTCATTGCTTCTGACCAAGATGAATAGAGTGGTGGATGATTTTTTATAGGTTGATCATGTTGTACAACTAATTTATTTCTCTAATCATCTTTTGTTCCTTCCTAATCAGCACTACTATCACCATCTATTTCTTTATAATGAAATTCCTCATCTGAAGTCAGGTTGACATGTATATTTGGTAGATCACGTAGGTTGTCCTCTTCTTCATCATTTGGAATTGTCTCAACGTCATAGGGCGGACTATCTTCAATGACTCTTGTATGTATATGTATTTGTACAACTGGATGTTGTTGATGTATAGTAGAAACATCAACATATAACTTCATCATGGTACCATCCGACAGTTGAGAAAATAGACCAAATGTTTGGATTCATTGCGCATCATCAACCAATTGACAAGCTAGATGCCACAATGTTGACAGGAACTGTAAGTCTCTATAACTAATTGACTTGTTATTTTGATCAGGTCCTAGATTTAATGAGCCATGAATTTTGTCTTGATGGTCACTTAGGGTTACACAAGCAGTTTTATTAACCACTGTTATTTGTTGTGTACTGTAAGAAGCTCTTTTCCCAGTTTGAATAACCTCCCCATAGCAGTACACACATGAAAAAATTATGCTCTACATAAAAAAAGTTTTCTGACCAATATTTTGATAATGTAAGTGACATTCAGAATGATGGTTACCAATATAAGTTGGATTTTATAATTTAATGATGTAATTAAATTACTGATTAAAAATAATTTGTATTTTACCTCACGTTGAAATGATAACTATTACATCTAAACTATACAATCTTTATGATACTTAAAATTTAAATGATCTTATATGATAAACTAGGATATTTATTATGATACTTACAAAATTATTAATTAGCTATTCAATAACATAGTAGAGTTAAAATATAAATAACATAGAGCTAAAAAATAAATAACATCATGTTTCGAGCTTCTAGCCTTTCTTGTAGTGAATTGGATATTAAAATTTCATAAAAATCGTTCTCACATAGGATTTCTGAAATTTCGATATTCATTTCCCTACAAGAATGGAAAGATGCTCGAAACATACAGTTATTTATTTTTTAATTCTATGTTATTTATATTTTAACTCTAAGTTATATATATTTTAACTCTATCTTATTTATAATTTAACTCTGTGTTATTTATATTTTAACTCTGTGTTATTTATATTTTAACTCTATGTTATTTATATTTTAATTCCATGTTATTTATTTTTTCACTTTCACTCCATGTCGTTTTTTAACTATGTTATTTTTTAACTCCAAGTCATTTTTTAACTACATGTTATTGAATATCATTATAATTTTAGTTTTATTTTTAATTATTAGTAATTTTTTATTAATAATTCCTAATAATAAATATCAACATCATTACTAAATTATGAATCCATCATTTCTTTTCTTAGATATTTTAGTAGTTTATAAAATAAGATTCATATCATAGGAATATCCTCTGGGAGTGTCAATTTATAATGTAGCAAGACTCATTTTTGTGCACGAGTTCCTGTTTGAGTCTAGCTCAAATCGGTGTTTTCGGGTTTTACCCCTAGGTACATCTATTCCAAAGCCACATTCACATGTTTGTATCCATATAAGGATTTGATTGCTTAGATTACATAGTCATCATGCTACCAAAATTTCATTAAAATAAACCAAAATTAATTTTTACTAATGATAATTATAATTCCTAAATATATATAACTAATTAAACAATCTATTAAAAAATTAAAACTAACTAAAATACTAAATAATTAAAATATTTAACTATAAACAATTCAATTGAATTAAAGTCATTAAATTTAAAAAAATATATTTAACTAATAAAAATTATATAAAATTAAAAACATTAAATTTAAAACCATACCTCTAAAATCCTTCCAAAATTATCATACCGAAACCTTCACTGCAAAAGACAGAAAATGAGAGGCAAATGAGAATTTGGAAGTGAGGAGAAGGGGAAGGGTGAGACACCCTTTTATAGGATGTGGAGGCAAATGCCGCATCGTGGCTGCATCCTTTGCCATGTCAGTGATCCGCACTAGCAGTGCAAAGTTGGAATACGCGATGCCACATTCACTCGAAATACAATGGCGGCATCCGTGATGCTGCCTTTCAGACGCATTTGGAAAAAAAAAACATCTCCTTAACTTTTTTTTGTAATTTTTTTAAAAAAAACATTTATAATAAAAACATACAATGATATATGGATTTTTTTTTCTGGATCTACTTTTTGTGTTCTTTTCTTTATTATTTAGACCTTTGTTTCATTCTTTTCATTGTTGACCCACATTAAATTTTTATTTTTCCTTGTCCAAATAAAATTTTTCTTTTGGATTGTAAAGATAAGCTCATGTGGTCTGCTGAATGTTTTTCCTATCATATTATAAAAGGTAATGGTGAATGATTATATTCTTGGAGCTGATATTGTTATTGACAATTTGTTTTGGGTCTTCTTATGCGTTCATCAATCATGTTCAACATCATTTTATATTGTCCATTTATTTGTACTATATTCTATCAGATGAATATGCTTTCAATATTTCTAGAATAAAAAAATAGGTTGTCTGTGTCTTTATCATCATCTTTCTATGAAAGCTTGTGATTATTATTTTTAACACCGCACCAATAAACACTTCATTGTTTCTCAATGGGATAAGGAAAGTTGATTTATTTTTTGTCCATGGATATATGATTTCTTTTCTACATTTCTTTACGTCAATTTATTAGAAGAGAGTTTTTTCTTTTTATCATTTAATGTTTAAGGTTATGGTCTTGTAAAAAAATTATTTATTTATGTCAATTTATACTGCCTATTTTATCGGTTTTGTGTGGGAAATCACATTCCTTTGTTAATTGGTTGGTTAATATAATTTTTTTTATATTTAGTTTTTTATTCTTTGTTAAATCCTTTTATAATTATTGGTATGGGAATACTAATCAATTTCAATCGTTTTTTCCGGATTTCTATTACTTCAAGTGAAATGGTTTCCTCCCCTTTTCAACTGAAAATTATATAATATAAATAGATTTAATTTATGATAGGTTAATGTAAAAGTATAATTTATGGTTGTTTATGTGTTTTAGTTCACTATTAACAGATTCATTAATACAATAAATATTGAGGGCATGTGTTTTAGAAATAATTAGGTAATGGTTGTGTCATTTTTTTTAAGGGATTAT
Organism: Viscum album; assembly: GCA_963277665.1. Lineage (NCBI taxonomy): Eukaryota > Viridiplantae > Streptophyta > Magnoliopsida > Santalales > Viscaceae > Viscum > Viscum album. The sequence goes on along the minus strand of OY728126.1, from coordinate 2,125,093,703 downwards.
ATTTTCTGTGAAAAACCCATTCACTTATTCATATGTATATACGATATATATATAAATGTGTATATATATATATATATCATTTAGAAATTGAATACATGCTTCTAAAGGTTATAAGTTATCTTGTATTAATATATCCAAAGTCTATAATTATATAAGTGATAATTTAACATGGTTTTTCAAAATGTAAAACTGGATATACACTTAGTATATATTTGGACATATACCTTTAATATAATAAAAATATTTTTAATGTTATTAATGATAATTTTCAATCTTTATATAATTACTTGGACGTGAATAATGTCTTGGGTTCAAATAGAGTGGTATTATTATGAAAAAACATTGATTTTTATGTATGTATGTTCACGCGGTTATGCACTTTAATTCTAAAAAGAGTATTTATGTTCAAGCAGGTGATATTGATTGATTAAATAATTTTATGATGTATTAATTATTTTTAAGGGATTATTAATCATTTTCTTGGTTATATAAACCTCATACACAAAATTTATGAATATATATATATATATATGATTTCCAATCCAAAATTGTAAGTGATTGATAACAATATTTAATTAACATCATAATGGAATTAATACTTTTATGATTTTAGTAGGTACTAATTTTGAGTTTTTTAACTAATATGTGTTTATAAGTATGCAATAATATATAAAAATATAATAAAGGAAAAGGGGATGTGTAAAATCATGTTATCATGTTATTATCACTTTAGGTTTTGTTTCATGATTAATCTACATCAATAATTTCTATTTGTTAATAAATTTTTTATTTGATCAATTTACATGTTCGCTGATACATTTATCAAAGTATTAAATGGAATGTGTTATTATTATGTATATATTTCCATGAATCAGGAATTCGGAAAATTAATAAATTATCATTTGTTTGAAAAACTTGTCCATTCATTAGTTATGATTTTAAATCATTATCACACATGAAACAAATAATTACTAGTTCATGCGTGTCATTGAGACAATTATTCAGAAAAAAGATCTAAATTATTTTATGTGGTATGGGATACCATTAATAATAAGAAGTAAAAAATTAAATATTTAAAGTGGTATGGGACACATTGAATATATGAATTTACTGGACATATTAGTAATGTATTGGACTCAGTATATAATTATTTGGGGACCGATTAAGGAAACCAAAATAATGGATCAGTAGTTCTCATGAGAAAAATTATACCATTGAACGAGGCCTTCACACAATCTGTAATTATAAATTCCCTCATTATGTTTATAATATTTAGTTAGCCAAGTGTGTATTCAACTAAAAAATATGAGTAGTTATGATCCTGTACTTATGTGTACCAGAAGAAGTAAATGGAAATGGCATGAAGATTACATCAGCACCCATATCATGATCCTTAATACAAATGAAGGTATTTTATAAATTATTTAATGACGGGCATTTTATGTGTGGGACTAATAATGAAATTTTTAATGTGATTCTCTGATCACATACTTCATCCAAATGTAATTATGTACCTTCACCATTTCATGCATCACATATAAATGTTTAATTAACTGCTAAATAAAATGATACACACCATAAACATTAAATATAAATTCTTATAATTAGAACATGTTTATTGTATCATGTTAATGTTTCTAAAAGTTCTCAATTGTTATTCTTCGAAACTGTTATGTTTTGGGTGTTGCATCTTTCTTTAAGAAATTTTTTTATGAATTTTTTTAAAGTGAAGATTATCAAAGGTTTTATTTGAAATCTTACTTTTAAAAACCCTTACTATAAATTCTTATTCTTAATTTAAATTTTAAAACAAATTTTATAAGTTCAGTAGATTTGAGTTACAATAATTAGTGGTAGCTTTGGTGTGTCTTTTCCCATTCATTCTTGATGGATTATAATATTTGTATGTGTTTTTCCAGAACCTAAAACAAAAAGTCCCCCTTTTTGGAATGTGATGTGTAACTGATCAGATTTTTAAAAAAATTTAAATACCAAGTTTATTAATGCACATCCTCTAGAGATTCTAGGGTCGGGGCCACACAGTTGGTATCAGATGCTCAGTATAGAAAACCCAAGAAAATTAAAAAAAACATTAAAAACATGAATATGTCTTAAAATGTATAATTCTTATTAAAGTTTTTAGATGGCTGATAAATCTGTTTTTTGTCTCTCCCCTTCAAATCAGTAGAATGCATAATGGTGTATTCATGTTAAGAGACATTCCATCCATTTTTGAACTAGCGGCTAACTTACAAATTCGTTTATCAAGTGTCTAAAAACCCAAATATCCTATGAATTTAAGAAGGACTGATTTATATTTACTACATCATGTGACAACTGCAACATGATTTTTATGCACACAAAGTAATGTACAACGAAGGCCTCTTCTTATGTTTCACCCTATTTGAGGTTGATATAGACCTAGTGATGTTCTGAGAAGCTACCGAAGCAGGAAACCCCTGCACAGCCAATACAATCCTTGTCTTGAGTTACATGATGTATAATTGGCTTTATAACATCTGTGTTTTAGAAAACCAAGTCATCTATTTGGTCGATCAGAACCATGTACATTACGATATCCCTGAAATCTACACCTGTTGTGCCACCCATTCAAGGACTTACATCTTCCCACAAGAGTTTGACATGAGTTGTGAGAGGTGTATCCTGAGAAATGAACTTTTAGAGTTTATGAATGTTTTAGTGGTCAAGATAACTAGAAGAACCAACCTGAAAATTCTCTGACAGTTGTTAACCTGGTGAAGGGGCATCATGGTTGAAGTCTGTGGATTGGTAATGGGAAGCTTAAGAGAATTATAGAATTTCTAGGACCAAATTCATTGAAGGGGTGAATAATGTTACACCTGAACCTGTTTCAGATGTAATAATAATATTTCATGGTATACATAATTTATTTTTCATGCTATCCAAGCATTTAATTTAAAATAAAAACAACGAATTATTTTGTCAAGGAAACACTAAAACAATTATATTTCAACAAGGCCTAATTTCCGTAGCTAGCCTAGGATACTAATATAAAATCCAAGGAGCACCCATGGGAGACCACCCATCATCACAATGATACCCAGCAGGTATCCCTCATCCCTTGGACCGACCGTAGTAATGAATGTAATCGCTAGGAGAAAGGAACATCTAAAAAGTAGAAGATATATGTTGAAAACCATAGTTATAGCCAAAACTATTTTAAAGATATGAGATACACTAAACATGAATTTATATGGGCCTTATTGACCATTAGAAATACGTGTGACCATTTTAATAGTCATTGGAGTTCAAAATCAGGTGATCATTAGTATTTTATTAAAATGATATATTTATAGTTTAAAAACAATTAATTAAAAATTTATTTGAAATAATAAAATGAAAATTAATATTGTTTTATTATAGTTATAGTGTTCAATGTAAATAATATCTCACTCAGCTTACAGATTATTTAATATAATTATTTTTACTAAACAGATTTTATTCTTATAAAATTTTTATTTAATAGAATATTTTCGATAATAATTATACTAATATATGAATATATCCAATCTGCTGTTTTATTTCCAAAATTCAAGTTATATATATATACATAGGTATTCTAGTTTTGAATTATACGAAATTATGATATAAAACTAATACTATTGAAAAATTATAAATTTATATTGATGTTATACATGGCATTGAATATTATTATGTTAAAGTATTTGAATGAAATTATCTTATGAAAGTGCGCTATTTTAGTTCATACAGACAAATATTCAATTTTATATTTGACTAATTATAGGGGTTTTATTTATTTTAAAAAATATAATATATACATATAGTTATATATATAGAGTAATAATTATTAGATAATAAATTTTGATTAGATTAATTTTTTTAAAACATTTATAAAATTCTGAATTTTGTTTAATATAATTATATTTATATATTATGACTATTTTAATAGAATAATTAAAATTATACAAATATGAATGATCTTTTAAAAAAGTTATTGTAACTTTGAATCATATAAATATTTTTTAAAATGTTTTAAATAAAAAATAAAAAATTATTATTTTTATTATTTTTATTATCAAGATAATACATATTCAAATTTTTAATTTAATTTATTACATTTTATGAATATAATATGAAATATATATGTGTGTTTTATAAATGAATTTCACAATAAAAACATTTTCATTTTTTAATGTATTGATTTAATAATTTTAAAAGGATATTAGATATATTAAACATTTTACTTTTTAATGTTATTTGTAATAAGATATATGATTAAATAAACAATGTTAACGGTATAATAATAATAAAATAAATTGTAAATGACAATGAAAAAAGGAAGACAATACCATTATGGAATTTTGGGACTTTGTGAATTAGGGTGTTACGCCGTGTTGAGGGATAGAGGGAGAGGTCAGGGGGGTCACATTCAGCGGGGGATTCAGCACCAGTTTCTATAGGAGAGGAAGGAGTGGTGTCGAGTAGGGTACTTCCAGGGATCTTGAGAAACCCCAATGTGTCTGAGGGTAAAAATACTATCGACGCCAACGACCCCATTTTGTTCACACTGAATGATAAGAAGTCATGTTGGTAGTGGAGTCTTCAAACTGGAGACTGAGTGTTGGGATGTCAATAGGATTTATAGCGAGGGTTCAATCGAACCCTGAGGTGATGTTGAGGTCGAGTCCATGCAACATCAACAAGTCCAACTATGATAGTTTTTCGGTTGTGGTGATTTTTTAGTATTTCTCTGATCTATCACAAGGTAGATCTTTGTTTAGTCCGGATCTATTTGTTGTGTTATTTTATTAAATCCTTTGATCATTATTTCATTTTGTATATAGTTGACAAGATTTATATTTCTATTCATCCTTGTATGAAACTGTTGTTGCTTTTTGACTACAGATAGAAACTCCTCTTAATTTTTTCATTTCAATGATTCCCTATCATATTATTATAGGTAAATGCTATTAATTATATTTCAAGTCCTAAAAGTGTTATTGTTGATTGGTTTTTGGTCCGGTGATTCATTAAACTGTAATGTTCCACATTATTTTATATTGTCAATTTATTTGTACTGTTGTCTATCAGATGCATATTTTATCAAGATTTCATAAATATAAATAAATGATTTATTTTCAGCATCATTATCATTAGATTACGATGAAAGCCTATGATTCTTATTTGTAACACCATACCAATAAATAGTTCATTGATTTTTTAATAGGAAAAAGATTATTGTAGACTTGTGAGTCCACAACTACATGATTTTTTTCCTGCATTTCATCATAGAAATTAATTATAAGGGGTTAAGTTTCTTCTTATCAATTTCTGTTTAATTTTTTTGTACGTAAATTCAATTCAATTTCAATCATTTATCATAAATTCAATTTATGAAATAAAAATGGATAAATCCTATTTTTTAATGAAAATCATATAATATAAATTGATTTAATATATGATGGGTTAATGTAAAATTATAATTAATTTTGTGTATATTTTCTTAGTTCTCTATTAATCGATTCATTGATACAACCAATATTGACTGTGTGTGATGTAAAACTCTTTAGGTCAGGGTAGTTTCTTATTTTTCAAGGGATTATATTTTCTTTTAAAAAACCCATTCACATATTTATATGTATATAAATTTTATATATAAATATTAATATATATGTCTATATGTTTATATATATATATATAACATTTCTAAGGTAAATCCATTATTTCAATGGTCAAATGTGTGTGTGTATTAATATTTCTAAAGTAGATAATGATATAAGGGTCTATTTAACAAGGATTTTGATTATGAAAAACCAAATATACACTTAATGTATATTCAGACATATACATTTAATTTAATCAAGATCTGGTTTATGTTATTATAGATTAATTTCAAAATTGAAATAATGACGTAGATGTGAGTAAGGTTTTGGGTTGAAATGGATTTGTATTATTAAGCGAAACATTGGTTTTTATGTATTTATGTCCATACGGTTATGTACATTAAACCTATCAAAAGTTTTGATTTTCAATTTGGTGATATTGGTGATTAAATAATCTTATGAAGTACTCATTTTTATAAGGGGTTATTAACCCATGTCTCGGTTATGTAAAACTCATACATACAATTTTTGGATATGGATATATATGTATATATGTATATATATTTTTGTGTGAATATATATATTTTTATATATTTATTTGATTTCCCAAATCAAATTTCAAGTGATGGATAACAGGATTAACTTAATGTTACGATTCAATTAATACTTGTAAGATTTTATTAAGTAATAATCTTGAGTTTTCTAACAAATATGTGTTTCTAAGTATGAAATAATACATTAAAATATATTAAAGGATAAAAGGATGTTTCTAATCATGATATCATGTTATGATTAGATAATGTTTTATTGTGTGATGAATCCTATATAAAAATTTTCATTAATTTATCAAAATTATAATTTAATCTATTTAACTGATCACCAACACATATTTTATTGTATTAAATGTCTTGTATTTCTATTACGTATCAATTTCTATAAATAAAGGATTATGAAAATTATGAAATTATCATTTATTTGACAGCCCATCCATTCATTACTTATGAGTTTAAATCATTATCACACATGTAAAAATGATTACTAGTCCATGAATGTCATTGAGAAAACTATTCACAAAAAGGAACTAAATTATTAAAAGTTGTGTGGGACCCCATGAATAATATGAATTGAAAAATTAAATACACAAAGTGGTATGTGACACATTGAATATATGACTTTATTGAACATATGAGGAACGCATTGCTCTCATTATATAATGGGTTGGGGACTGGTTAATGAAAGCCCAATGGTTTGGGGACTGGATAAAAAACCCATATGGATTCTGGACTAGTTAATGAATGCTCCATGATGTATAGGTTTTTATCATGATAAAAATTAGGTCAAGGAACGAGGCCTTAACACAGTCCAACATTATAATTTCCCTCATTATGATAGTCATATTTAATTAACCAAGTTTTTAATCAACTACTGAATATGTGTGGTTAAGATCATGTACTTATGAGTATCAGAATAAGTAAATGGATATGGAATGATGGTTATTTCAGAACCCATCTCCTGGACCATAATAAAAATGATAGAAGTTACCATTTATTTTATGGTTTAAATTTTATGTGAGGAAATAACTCTGAATTTGTTTATGAGATACTCTGTTCATGTACTTCACCATGTGTAAATTTTGTACTTGCACCCTTGCATGCATCACGTAGCATTATAAATTAACTCAGGAAAACAATGCTACACACCATGAACATTAAATAAACATGCATATCATTATTACATGTTTTATTATTGCCTGTTAGCATTCATTAAAATGTTCACGTTCAATTCTTGTAAAACCATTATGTTTCATGTATTACTAATATTATTATGAAAATATTTTTTTAAATATTTTTTAAAGGAATGTTTAAAAAAAATATTTGGATAATTACATTTAAAAAGCCTTATGGTCATTATTATTCTCACACTACATTTTAATTTAATTATTACAGGTTTAGTATATTTGAGTTACACTAATTGGTGGAATCTTTGTGGCCTTTTTTCTCATTCAGTCTGTAAGGATTGTAATATTTGTATCTGGTTTTCCTAAACCTAAAATTCAAAGACCATCTCTTTTGAACAAGATATGTAAATGATCAGTTTTTTTAAATTAATTTCACACCATGTTTATTAATGCATTGGATCCTGGGATTCTGGAGTGGGGCATGACTGATGGTATCCTTGAGTTAATTTTGTTATTGGTTTATATGTTTTAAATATTTAAAAATGATTAGATGATGAATTGATCATATTATTCCATGTGATTAAATAATTGAACGTGTTTAATTTTGATGTTTGAGATGGAATATCATGATGTGATATGTGATAATTTGGTTAATGTTGAGTAACATTTAATGGTGTGATGTATGTGATGTATGTGTGATAAAATAATATATGTGGAGTACATGGACATATTCTCATATAACTATATGTTATTACTTAATATATTAAAGTGGGGAAATAATTGAATCCCCAAACATCAATATGTTATTAAATGATAAATGAGGTGTGAGACAAGGATCAATGGTCCAAATAGTCTTTTGATGATAGAAATGGATTTCTATAACCAAAATATTGGCATTGGACTATGGTTCTAAGTGGATTTATATGAAATTAAATGAAATGGATAATGAAATAAAAACTTTCATAATTAATTTTGTATTAGATGTGTGATATGGTGTAGACCTAGACACATGATTAAATAGGTATTGATGGTTTAGGTGTCCTCTAGAACTAGGGGGATACTTGTTTATATAAAAAATAATTTAAAATTTGTTTTTTATACCATGTTGCATATATTATAATCATTATACAACAGTCTGCACATTTGATGATAGGATATTCTATTAGATGTTATTGGGTGTGTCCTACTGAGTAATACCCACACCATAATCAGGATTTCTACTCGTACATGAATAAGCATTATGTTTAATGGATAGTAAATCAGAAATATTCATATGTTATAGGGATGGGTTGGCATGAAGCATGAATGAAAGAATCATACATGGTGTTCCAACCAACATTGATATTATTGTGCCTTTATCTTTGGTTTCCCATTAGGCACATGACATAGATTATAGCACTTCATATATAGTGATTTTGATTGCTATGTTGTATTCTGGTGTTGTACATATTGTGATAATTGTATTGTTTTTGTTACAATTATATCATTTGGAAAATGTTTATTTAGTTTTTCTATTGTGATACTTTGATAAATAGGTTGTTGACATCACATGAGGGATATTTGACCCTCGTATCTAAAAAGTAGACTCTGGTATACCAGGAGGTGCACATGGAATCATGTATAAAATCGAATCATGTAACAAGTGTGTGGCACCTGACTTGGGACATTAGAGACCATGAGAAAGACAATCTCTGAGAAACCCCAATACATTTTACTATTTCATGTATGTTTCACATGGTCTAGAAACATACTTTTGTTACATATGATTTTTAAAATATAAAAGAAAAAAAAAATTAATTATTAGAACCCATATGTAGAGAGAGTCTCATGGTTACCCATAAAGCAAGTTCCCTAACCGTGCACTGAGATAAAAATTAATTGATGATATTAAAGAAGAAAATTTCATTTTTATCAAATCTAAGTCTAAAAATGGACTAAAAAGAAAATAAATAATTAACATATAATTAATTTAAAAATTATTAAATGGAATTCCTCACTATAAAAATACATCCTTCTTCTAGAAGGTCCCAAGGATCAAAATGAGGAAAGGTAAAAAATAGTGTACTCCCAATTAAAACCATAGATCCCAACCAAAACCGAAGGAGACTAATAAAAACATATAAAATATTTTACTCTATAATTCAAAATTGAATATCTTAAGAGAGAGAGAAAAATACCCATAATGGATATCTTCTCCATGTAAAAATATTCTATAATGTTGATAAATCATGGAAAAAAAACTCAAATGATTCACCACCAATTCTACATGATACTCAAATCAAAAGGAATCAATAAAATAAATGATCCAAAATAATAGATTAAAATATACACCTACCAATATAATGATTATTAAGATAAAAAATATCCCAAAAGTTACATTTTGATAGAAAAAGTAAATTTAACATTAGGGGAATGAAAACAATAAATAATCTTAAAAGGGTTACTTAAATAATTGAATGACGGTGCAAGTGAGATTATAAGGGATGTGATTATTCTTCTTTTACCAGGATATTTGATCATAAAAAATTTAGATATAACCCATCCCACCATTATGGAAGTATGTATTTGTGGAATAATAACCCAATGTTTTGGAATTCCTAATTAGAAAAGACTATAAGTATATAAGTTAATGATTCTTTTTAGATGATGCAAATCTAAATGTAGAAGACACCTAAAAAATTTGTTCTTTAATTATAACCTCCAAATAAATAGGGAACCATAAATAGTATACATACATATAGGGTCGCCACATTCCACCCTTTGAAAAAGAGACAAGACATATACACCCTCCTCTTCCAACTCCTTTAATGTGACTGACCTAAACTAGAGAACTCCATCACTTCCAGTTTTTTAAAAGACCCATCAGGAATAGTTGATCCTCGAACAAATCCCCATGAAAATCTATGTCGAAATAATAATTTCATTGTTAAAATGGAAAATTTAAAAATTCACCATATATTTTCATTACAAAAGGCACAAAACATATCCCTCTTTCTTCACCATTAACTCATTTGTAAAAAATAATTTATTGAATTTTTTATTATAAAACATCAACATCATTCGATATTTTAATGATAATGGAATAAAAAACAAATTGATCAAGATCTGTTACTTTTAAAAAATCAATGAAATATTTTAATCTATTATATTCTAGTGATACTAGGGGAATTAATATTTCTTTGAATTTCCCATACCACATGAAATCCTTTCTAGAAAAACCATATACATAAAATGAAGGGAAATATAAGAAAAGATATGACTCCACCACTATACTCTAAATCTATTATGATTCATCCAATATAAGAAGCTACTACTAATCCTTTGACACTTTTCCACAATGTATACTAACCAGATGTGAGAAAAAATAACAATCAATGAACCAAATCTCAATAGCAACATAATATAAAATAATATTTCAACTAAAACTATCATTTTCATTTCACAAATATAGGGAATAAGAAAATCATAATCATCCTTAAGAAAATAAATTCATTTTTTAGATGAAAAAAAATCTTCAATTACACTATTATTATTCAAAATCCCAATTTAATTTTAGAAACACATTAAAATTCATAATTCCCCATTTTAAATCTACAACCACAAAATTTTTAATCCCAAAAAATATTATTCACAAAAAGTTTTTCTGTTTTTAAAAACAAGTAATTTTTTAATAAAACTAACTCATTCAATCACAAATGAGACCCATAAAATCACAAAATAAAATTTTTATTAGAAATTAACTATTGACAATCATGACATTCAATATTGTTTAGAAGGACATGTTCTTATCAAGTAAACTCCACTGGAATTCATTTGGAATTAGAAACACTAGCTCTATATGGTATACTATGTCATGGTAGATTACATTGTAATTCCATATAAACTTTAATACTTATCCATAAAAACATATTAATATATCTAAAAATCCATTAAAACAACATCATAAATTAGAGATAAAAAGTCTTGTCTCAAAACCCAATAATCCCTAATAACTGAATGTTCATTGTGTGTATGATTTCATGATATTACTCATAAATATATATGATGAGTTTGGATAGTTCTAATATAGTAAATGTGAAATCCAAAAGAAAAATGGGTTACTCAAATATTATTTTTTCCAAATGGTCAATGACAAAATGTTATTCTATTGACCCATAATTATGCACAAGGTACATAAGGGGAATCCACATTCCCCGTTGGGATATAATCAAATTCATGTGTATCATTGCATAATCATTTGGGACAAATTATCTAAATAAATATATAAAAAACACATGATCCTTCTTTGAATACTAATATGACCAAACTATATATTACAGTAACAAGTGTGTAAATAAAACCCATAAAAGATTTAAAAATAACCCAAATGGGGTTTGTTGAAAATAAACATCCAATTAATCATACATTAAAAGGAATAAAAACAAGAGTTATAAGAGGATGAACTAGTCACAACAACCATGATACAAATAAAAGAATGAAAATACCCAAAAGTATCTTTTTTATGATATATAAAGTAACTATACATTATTAAAACATACCAACTATAATTAAAATCATTTACGTGAACTAGAGAGTCCAAAATACCTTTTCCCAATAGATATTGAGTGGAACAAAAAAATGTTTTTATTAAAGTCTCTGTAGATAATAATCAATGAATCCAAACTATTTCTTTATAAAAATAGATCCCAAACACTAGATTGAAAATGTAAAAATAATGTCGAATTTTCATATTTTGATAAAAGAGACATGATATATTTATAATTTCATCATTTTTAAAATAAAAAATGTTCTAAATAATATATTTTAAATTATTTTATAAAATATTTTCTATTTAAATTACATTAAATAATATTTTTTAATAACTACCCCAAATTCCCAAAAATTTATTTCATGTGATAAATAAGATAGAGTAAAAAATATGTATTAAATAAGTGTTACATTATAAATATATATAATTAATGAAGTAGTTGGTAATACAAAAGAAATAATTATGAGGTGGAAAAATATTCATATTAGGGGATTGTCATACTCTACTTATGAGAGTACCCTACAGATGATCAGTTTGGAATCATTTCATCACCTGTTCTACGATTACAATTCTATAATTGTATCTATCACTGAACTAGACTAACCAGTTGAACACCCATATATAACATTTCCAAATCATGGGTGATTTATTCTATCAAATTAGGTGTTGATTAAATTTCTCTTGACCCACACAATAATTACTCAAATTCCATATTTATAATAATGTTTATTTTTGAGGAAACCATTACATAAAAAATATCAATACATAATATGTATAAGACAAATAAATTACATTGGCCATATCCCTATAGTTATATATATGAGAAAATATCCTAAAATTAAAAGGATTCTATGATGGTGCACACATTTCCTAGGAAAATTTTGTAAATATCCATTCGGGAGTTATCAATTAAAAAATATATTTTTTTGAAAAGTTATATTTTATCAACGCTATAAATAACCCCATTGTTGATATCCATATACATTATAAATTTTAAAAATGGTCCTAAAAACTCACTTTATGAAACACATAGTTTATAATAACAATTATGAATGAATTTGGAAGTCTATGAACAATTTTAGGAACCCATATTTATGTACTAAGTACAATTATTCTAAACATCAATATATATCAATGTATGCCTCTATATGTTGAGATACCAATATATATAGATATATACCTATTTCCTAGATATATATATATATACAATATTAACATTAACTTCAATGAATATAATAATGTACCTGTTTTATATAGTCTTAAAAAATAATAGAATTTCCTATTTATGTAATCAATACATGAAAGAGCCAATTACTCTATTATTTCATAATTCAATCATAAATATAATTAAAAAAAATGACAAAAAATAAATCATATTATAAACAACCATAATCATTTGAAATGTGCTATCAATATTTTTTGGAATCACATATTAAACGTATACATTAAATAATTAAACAAAAGCATTGAACCCATAGAAAATAAATCTTCTAAATCATCAAAATTGCATGAATATTTATAATTAAATAGATAAATCCAATAATACAATGAATATAATCATTTGAGACTGTTACAATTCCACAATCATTATATAGTATATGACAGAAAAACAATGTAAGGAAACACCTACCTCATACATGTTAATATGTGACAAAACCCTAGAATATAGATGGAACTATGGATGATTTAAATTTTTCACGACCTTAAACAAAGGAAAAAACATAAATTATTTGTCCATCATAATAATGTTCATTAAATTGGAAACACATAAAAGGGGTAGGATAAAAATTAGATGAATGATAGGGTAGAGGAATAATATTGGATTACTTAAGAAGAATCAACTAATTTCTAATGTAGTAAGAAAATAATTTTATTGGGGGAGGTAAGAGAATACACAAACAAGTGTCCCATGTTTTAGGTGAAAATAGGGAGAGATAAAATAGGATTATGTGTTTAATTTTTTTAATTGGAGTTATGGAAATTAATTTTTTATGGAATATATAGAAGTCTCATGGGTGGCACAAATATTTTACCAATTGGTGTACCCTCCACAAGATCAAATAAAAGACATTACATTTTATTCAATTATTTTTGGAAATAATGAACCCATTATGAAAAATATTACTATTAGATATATATGCACTCCCTTACACTTAACAAATATTTTTTATTTACCATACACATGTTATACACCTTCTCTAATAAACACCATTCCCTTGAATGTTTTACCATGGGTTATATATGGTTTAGAATAATTTATATATATATATATTGTATTAAAAATTCAATAAAAATATAAATCACAATCCCCTATTAAAAGTTAGTGATAGATTTTTTATTATTCCATGTGTACTAACCATGAATAGATGAAAAAACTGGTCATAAAATATTGGTCAAAATGATTATTTGGATATCAATACAAAAATAAATTATGATATCATATAGAAATAAATAAATAAAATAAATGTATTATAATAGTTATGGTCTGAGAGAATAATCTCATTCATGTACATAAATGATCATGATACAAGTCCAACAAGATGATTTGAGATTTATTATTAAGAGGACACTCTATAATGAATGTGTCCATCATTTTTATAAAGGTCTCCCTAAAATCCCATTTCAACCCTATAAATCAATGAATATTTTACTCTGATAATAATAATTTAAAGAAAATTTATTTTACGTCGAATTGAATCTTGACATTATTGATACAATGAACCATGTTGTAGATATTATCACTAAAGCATTTCTAAATGAATGATTATTTATATAAAGGGTCAAAAACTTGTTCAACCTTCACCTATAAGTGTTTAATTTGTAGAACTTTTCTACAAAAACCACTGAATTATATTTTAATATAGTCAAAATATATATGACCATATTCTGAAATATAAATTAAAGAGGGGGGGTATTTTCAAATGGTGATTGTAATGTTATTTTGTTTTCTAGAGCTAATGAAGATTACAAAACATAAGTATTATAATGTTTTTGAATGTTTTTTCTCACAAATGGTTAAATTTATCTAAAAATACTAAATATTCCCATTGTGTGTCGTCAACATACATCTAATTTATATATGTAATGTCCCAGAAATTAAGTATATTTTTTTTATTTATATGGAATTATTTTGAGACTGTTAAATCTGACTGTGCAAGATTCCGAGGCCTATAGTGCCCGAAATAATCCATCAATGTTTTATTAAGCATTAATTATCGCGCGTAAGCAGTTTTACTGAAAAAGTGGAATAACTATTAAATAGTTACTCAGATCAGAAATCCAAGGGCACAATTGCGCTCAGGATGGTGGGTTTACCCTAGGTGAAAATTATGTTTATTCTGTGCGGGCCACCTATGAGAAACCCAAATAATGGCATAAACAAAAAGTAAAATAATTAAATAATGTTATTTTATTTTTCATTTGATTATAACTCATGAACGGTAACATAGATAAAAAATCTGAGACCACAGTTGAACTCATGATTGTATGCTTTCTTTAGGAATATACTATCATTGGACGGTACAAGCCACCAAAAAAGATAGATTTTAACCATAAATAAAATAATTAAGTGACAATTATTTTATTGTAAAATCCATAACATCTAAATGGTAACTCGAATTGTTAATCATAGAGTATTGTTGGCTTTGTTGGGGTTTGATTCAATTAATGAGACCCTAACCTTGATCGACACAGGTCGAGGGTGACTATTAATAATATTCGGAATTTTTTTTCAGGTACATTTAGTAAATGTGTAAGCGGTGTTTTCTTTCTTTTTAATTGATGCTCGGATTAAAAATCAGGGGGCATCATTGAATCCACTGTTCCATGATTTTCTTAAGGGAGGATTTACTTTAATCGTTGTAGGTCCGGGGAAAATTTCAGGTTTTATGACATCTTAAAGTAAGTAAATAAAATAATTTTTTCTTTTTGTTTCTATTGCATCATCCAACAGAAAAGCAGGGTGGGACTAGCGATGTGTTAAGCCATTAAATTTTGTAAACCATCAATCAAAGTAACCATTTCGTTGGGAATATGGAAGCCTCCTAATAAATGTGCTCCCATTTTTAGCTGACACCATTAGACACCCCCTCTCTTATTTTTATGGAGCATATGGAGAGGTGTTAGCACAACTACGCCAAGAAATGAATTAATAAAGAAGTGACGCGACATCGAGTCCTTGGATGATAGATCTAGATCCAGAAATGGTGAAAATTGACACCAAAACCCAGAGCGAGGATCAACCACCAAGCGACGATTTTTGAGCCTATTGTGGGAATAAAGAACACCGACCCACTTCCTCGACCGCTGGTGTTCCTCCATCATTCATCGGGCAGGGGTTTGTTTTTAATATGATTAATTTTTTTTGATAATTCATCGTATTCTGTTTTCTCAATTACGATGGGAAAACTAGCATGACCATCATCCTAGGCATATACCTTGCCTATTATCATTTTAATATCCACAAATTTTTCAATACATAAAACCTAATGACACTGGAAACACAATATTTTATTGTGTGTGACATATTGATGTGGAGCCCTCGACCTAAGGATTGCAAATATGAGATCGTTCTATTTATTATGATATGAACAGTGATGTGGTGACCTGAAGAAGAGGATGGATGGTATAACGGCTGGTTGTATGAAGGTAGGGTGGCACACATCCATGTCACTGGATGAACAGGAGACAAGGGAATCTTGGCCGCGTGGGAGGCTGAAGAGAGGCCCACACCTGGTCAGCCCTATTAGAGCAACGATGCACGACCACACCACTGGGAGGAGGACCGACCAGAGCACGCAGTCACCCGTGGTGGATCGGTAGGACCCACTTGGATTCCACGAGAGACGTGGCAGTACCCTAAGGCCCTACCCTTTGGCATCTCGAACGGAAGGGGGTGCTCCCACTTTAGTGCCAGCTCGGCAGGACCGCTCTATCGGGCCAGCCCCAAAGTGGGATAAGCCAGACCATGACCCAGCTGGTTGGGCCCACCATGGCCCAGGCGATCCGGGTTGGACCCAGGTCAGTCCGACAGGGTCAGACTGACCTCGTTTCACCTTTTTGTCCATATCTTGTGAACTGGGCATCCGTTTGATAAACTATCTATGGAACCAGAATCCTATGATCAAGAATTTCTTTTAGGTATACTCCACATCAGTTTTGGATATAGTTGGAGTACATCTGGGATGTATCAAACCCCGAATCTAATCGGGCCCTCAGAGCGGAAAATGATAATAACTTACAGAACATGTGACTGATTGACGCACTGTTTGTTGCGTTGGGACCCTTATGAAGTGAATGGCCTTCGGGATACGTCTTTGGAGAACTTCATGGTGGTTGAGGTATATCCAATGGTTTGACGAGATGTTCTATCAAATATTCAATTTGCGGGAATCTTGTGGATGACAGTGAGGCAGATGTTGGAGATGGATCATACGGAGGTTAGTTACCTATCGACATTGGGCGGGTCGGAACCTGTGTGGGTCAGTACATGGGTTACTACCTATCGATCCTGTATGGGTCAGTTCTCAATGATCATGTGTGGGTTAACTCATACTGATCCTATGTGGGTCAGATCCTATGTGGGTCCGTGCTCAGCGATCTTGTGTGGTTCAGCGCATATCGATCCTCAATGGGTCAGATCCTTTGTGGTTCAATGCTCAGTGATCCTGTGTGGGTCAGTGCATACCAATTATATGTGGTTTAATCTTTTGTGGGTTAGCATGTGTTAGTACATATCATTTCTAGGTGGGTTAGATCTTGTTTGGGTTATTGTAGGGGTTAGTACCTATCGATCCATTGTGGGTCAGACTTCATATGGTCATCAGCAGTGCCTCTTGACAGAATATGATGAACTTTTTTCGGGACTAATCATTTGTAATTAAATACATCACCAATACAAGGTTATAATTGAGACTCTTTTTGAACTAATACTTATACCTTCAGGTTACTGTCTTCATGGTGATACCTTGGAGGTACTTTAACATTTGTGGTACTATCTATGTAGTGATACTGTCACAGCTGGTTTTTCATGTCTTTTTTTTATCCGGTCCATTGGAAATCCCAATATTTCCAAGGTTATTTGGTGAAATTAATGTTGAGTTTTTATGTTTCATATATTTCTCATCAACATAATTTGGGTTCCTCATTACTTTTTTATGAGTTATTTAAGAAAAGTTGGTTACTTCATGATTTGGGCCAACCGTGAGCACATTTCCAGTTTTAAAACGCGAATTTGTTTCTTTTATAACTCCATTGTTTTTTATCTTTTCCCACCCATTCTACTTCCCAATTCTCCTATACTGAAATATTAAAACTTATATATACTTTTGGACCACTTAAGAATTCATGGTCATGGTGAATTTAGGTAACTTATTTAGGTATTGGGCCATCCCATGGGCCCATTTCTAGTTTTAAAAAATTAATTTGTTTCTTTTATTGGTTTTTAATTTTTTAATATTTTTTGGTGATTACACCACCCAATAGAATCAAATACACCTATCCTCACCTCATAAATCTATTTACCCTATTTTGAGATAATATTGTTCCTAGATTTGGACGAATTTTCTCTAGTTTCCTCAGAATATCCAGAATTGAGAAGGTAAATTTGTTCACCCATAACTCATTAAATTCGTGATCCTTTTGCCACCAATCATTATTTTGTGGCTCTCCCAGACCTTAGAAGTCTCTACAAGATGTTTCATTCCATTACCTTCTCTCTAGGGTTGCAAATCTAATGGAAGACGATGAGTTTTCTAGGGTTAAAGGTGAGATTCCTTATCCTTTCTCCTTCCACTTCCCCCTACATTCATTATTTCATGGATTTATATTGTCCCCTAGTATTGATCGGCCTAGGGTTTTGTTATAACATGTTTTTTATGGGTTTTATGTTTTTTTAGGTCTGTTATTTATAGTTTTAGGGTTTATAAACCAATGGCAGGTGATTTTTGGTGTGCATTTCAATTACGCCAAGGATTTGAGGTAAGATATCCCTTGTACATGCCTTTATCATTCATGTTTCATCATTTTAGTATTTTACTAAACTGATATAAATGTTTATTATTGTTTTTAATCTTTTGTATAATTTTCTTGGTGTGAAATGTGGTTGTTTAATCATTGTTTTGTGAAAGGTAGTGTTCTTTTGTCCTGAATGTTTTCAACAAGTGTTTGATTAAATGTTCCGTTATCTTTTGCAAATATTTTGTGAGATTTAAAATCTGGTTTATGGTATTTTTAACATGTTACAATATCTTGAATGAAAATCTGACATTCAATTGATGTTTTATTCCTTTTGACGTACTTAAAATGAATTGATTTGTTTAAAAAGGGCATGACATGTGTTCGGTAAATTTCCCGGTTGGCTTTTATGTGTGATGTGTGATTCGAAAGTTATTTTTTTGGATTTATAAAGTAATTTTAATAATGATAATTGGTATTTTGGGTCCTTATATGGATTTCCAATTTGGATTTGTTTTTACAAACAAGTTGGTTTTTGGTTTACAAAATATTTTGGCCTGAGTTTCCAAAAAAATGGACTATTTCACATCTTCATGAAAATGTTTGTGTTTTGAATCCGTAACCTGAGTTTTATAAGAGATTTATGAATGTGGATTTCTACTGTAAGTGTTTTTTATACACATCCTTAAAAAAATAAATTTCATACCTTTGTCCAACGTTAGTTTTGAGAAAATGTATAAAGGCCCGTTTGGAATTTCCTAGAAATGAAGGAGTGTTTTACTTGTGTATACCAAGATGTTCATTTGGGATTGTTTTATGGTCCATTAAATTATTTTATTAAATGTTTCTATGGCTGTCAAATATTATTTGGTTTGGTTTTGATGTGTTTTTATAATTGAAATAGTGTTTTTGAATGAGTTTTATGTGCAAAGCCTCAATACACTTCATGAAATTGTTTTACCAAAATATTTAGCGGTTTGTTGATTCATGTAAGAATTGTGAAGAAATATTATGGGATGTTTGTGTTTTTATGGTTTTGGAATCGAATGTTGATTTGAAATTTGTATCTGATAATATGTGTAAGTTGATTGATCATTAATGTGAATCCCGGGTATCTAGGTGGGCGGACGGGTACTAGTATGCTAGTGATTCTGTTGGGGTTGGCCTCTATTTCACGTAGCATGTTTGATGATGACAACACTAACTAAACTATGATTATGATGATGATTAGGGACTAATAGCTTATGGTTATGTTCCCTACTAGTGGCTCGTGCACGAGAACAAATATTTAATATGGTTACTTTCACCGAGATAAGAGGTACCTAGGACTCACAACAAACTAGTGCCTAGGGGTGTTCCTATGACTAGAGCTCATTGGCTCTTTTGTAATCACCTTTGGCATACAGTTTTTTTGTTTGGTAAATTCTGTAGTATGTGTTATTTATTTAATATTTAAAATTCTATAAAGCATCCCTCTTGAAAACTATTTTCATTTTGAAGTTCCACCTATTTGGAAAAAATTGTTACTTGCATTTTTGTCTATTAAACATGCATGTTTTTGTCGGATAATTATTATAGCATGGAACCGCATTTGAAGACCATACATTCATTTAATTAATTTAAAACTATAAATTTGTCTTTTTTTATCTTAAAGGAATGTGCATTGGGAATTGAATATCGGGCTAACCTACTGATTTTTAACACTCACGCCAAGAGTATTCTTCTTTTTTTAGTCCTTCTGCAGGTTTCATCATTAGTTTGATCACCTTGGGAGACCTTTGATCATTGTATTGGAGAGTGACCAGAAGTGTCACATGGAGTTATTTGGTCATCGTGATTGTTCAGTTGAGTTGTTGGTTTTTGTTCTACTTTTAGTTTCTCGTACAAATAATATTTAGATAAATTTTTATATAAATTCATTTTGGGCTGTCCGTTTATTTCTGTTATTTGTTTGATTGTTTATATATGGGAGAAATCATTACCTTGTGTAATCTATTGATTCCCTTGGTGCTTGTCACCATCCCGGGAGGATCGCGAATGGCTCTCGGGACTTGTCGTGGGCTGGCCTGGGTGACTGGTTTAAGTCGAGTCTAGTTGGTTCGTGACAAAATGGTATCAGAGGAGGTTGGCGCTTAACAGACCTTTCTTTTTAGAGCACCCTTGTTATTTTGGTGATGTCAAGGTAGATGGAGTATGATTTTTGGGACTTTAGGGGTATTTTCAAGAAGATCTTTGCGAACTCTTTCTCATATTATTCCTCATTTTTTCATGGGAAGTCCGGTTTTATTAGTGTACTTTGCTTTTGTTCATTGTTTGGTGTTGGGATATGACAAGGGGAGTCTGACTAAGGGACTCCGTGAGCTCGCATGGATGACAAGCCATGTAGAGCTAGGGAATGGTCCTAATAAGTCTCTCTTTGTTGGTGTTGTTTTTGACATATGGCCGCCAACCATATGTTCAAGTCACCCACCGACACTAGTTCCCTTTTTGGGTCTCTTAAACCTTTCATGAATTCTGAATTTTTTCTGTTTTGAAAATCCTTGTGTGAGAATTGTGGAAATGGGTTTTAATGGAAGGATTAGATTTTGAATTGTGTAAAAGGTGATTTTCAAAAATTAAATATATGAATTGTTTTGGAAGGTTTTGTTTTTGGAAAAAAAATAGAGGGAAGTGGAAATTATTTAACGAGATTCGATTATCCATAATCTAAAATTGTGGTTTGTTGGATTAAAATGTTTTGAAATTATGAATCATTTTAATGTGATTCTGAATCTTTGTTTTAAATGTGGTATTTTGGGAGGTCAAAATGTTTTTTAATCAGATAAATTAGTTTTGGGAATTGGTTTTGATCAGTTGGTGTTTTCCTAGAAAGGGTATTGGTCTCAATAGACCTCAAATTATGAAAACATACCTTGCTGAATTTTAAAAAATGGGAAGGGGTTGTTTAGAGTGGCTTGGTTATTTTAAATGTTATAAAAAATTAAAAGGGGTAGGATTTTAAGAAAATGGTTCTTATTGAATTGTGGTTTTTTTGTGAAATATTAAAATGGGTTTTGACTTGGTGGTTGGTGTTACTTTTAAAGGTACATGATTTTTGGAATGATGTTGTTTTGTTTTAGCCTTTGGTGTTTTCATGGGTCCTCACATGCATGGTATTATTCATATATGGAAGGATGGCCTATATGGCATGGTTTTTGGGTGCCTAGGGTGGAATGGAAATGTGCATGTGGGTGAGACCTAATGATACACCATTGGTAAATGTGGAATCCCACCATGTTAGTTTGATTTTCAAAAGTATTTTGAGCTGAAAAATTGTGGCCTTTTTTTCAACCAATGGTTATATGGCATGATTTTTCTATGTCTTAGAATATTTTTTTATTCAGTACGATTATTTTTTATCTATAATTCATACTCTTTTTGTATATTGAGATGAGATCTTGTTGGTGGCTCGGTTTTGGAGTAATTGTTCATTGAGTTTCTAAATATGTGATTGATGTTGTGAAGTGGCCATGGATAGTTCTCTGTTGGAAATAATTCCTGCTGATCAACCTAAGGATTCATTTCAAATATTATATCCACCAGTTTTGATGAGGCCTCAACCTATTTTTTGGAATAGAGAGCTGTTTGGGATCGATTAAAAGTGCTTCTAGGTCGTGATAATTCTTTTGGACTGAGCAGCTGTGTTCGGTGATGTTGATGTGATTCATCGTATTCCTTGTCCATTCTATCCCTTCTTCAGAGTGAGACATAATTTTGATATGAATCTATGATTTCCTATTTAAATGAAGGTGTTTTGTTGACCATGTAGGTTTTTTTAGCGATGTAATCCTTAGAACCCTGACTACGGTGAAGCAGATGCTTCATGAATCAGGGCCCCAGCCATAGGCCTCAAAGTGAAGCATTTCACGTAGTCAGGAAATATCTAGAGGTGTGGGGCGCTTTATTAGGATCCTTCCTCCACCAATGTGGTATGGTAGTTTCTCTGTCTCTATTATGGGACATCATTTCTGGAAATTTCTATTTTTCACAATAATCATGGTGGACATAACCCTCACGCAATGTCAATGGTTATGCCTTCATGGATGTGGGATTCTGATCAATGTCCCTATATAGACCACCAAATCAGGTTCGGTTTTGGTATTACCTATTTGTTGGTGGAGAGTTTTTGGTGGTTCCTTTTTTTCTTTTATTTGGTATCAGTGGCCTAATTATTGGGTCCCCTTCCCTCCCCTCCCTGAGTGGTGGGGGTCCAAATCTGTGCTGAACGTCTTGGACCAGTTCTCGTCCCCTCTATTCAGGAGTGGGTGGTTTAGATGTCCATGTTGTAACCATATTAACATGTGTTTTTAAGTTGTTGTGGGAGAGTATTGGTGGTCTTGTGCAGGTGAGGCCCAATTCTATTTCATTTTGAATTATTTTTTTTGGTTCATTTCTAGTTGGTCTTTAATGGTGAGGAGACCCACTACGGGTCTCGAAGAACATTCCTTTAGGATTTGAATGATGGTAGTTGTGATTTAATGGTTGGGAGACCATTCACTCCTCCACCCAAACTCATTGGATTTTGTGACTGAACTATGTTTTGGGTGATCATTGTGTTCAATGGGAGAAGGCCCAACAATCTAGTTCTTGTCTTGGTTGTAGAGGTGGTGGCTTCATCTTTCCGTTGATTCTGAGGAAGTGGTTAAAAGTTGGTGTTTTGGTTGAGTTAAGAGGATTAAGATCCATTAATGGGTGAGGTAGTGTCATTGGCTTAGGATTCTGGAACATATTGATATTGAATCCTTAGTTATAGATATTTCATCTGGAAGGATTTATGAATTTATGGGGGCCGAAAGCTTTAATGGTGGGGCGAATTGTCACACCCGGTTTTTCATGTCATTGTTTCGATCTGCTCCATTGGAAATCCTGATCCTTTCCATGGATATTAGGTGTGATTAATGATTAGTTTTTATGTTTCATATATTTCTAATCAACATAATTTGGGTTCCTCATTACATGTTTAAGAGTTTTTGAAGAAAAGGTGGTTACTTCATGATTTGGGCCAATAGTGAGCCCATTTCCTATTTTAAAACACGAATTTGTTTCTTTTATAAATACATTGTTTTTCATATTTTTTCACCCATTTTACTTTCCACATTTCCTATACTGACATATTAAAACTTAACGATCCTTTTGGACCACTTATGAATTCATGGTCATGGTGAATTTAGGTTACTTATTTTGGTATAGGGCCAACCCATGGGCCCATTTCCAGTTTTAAAAAAATAAATTGATTCTTTTATATCTTTTTAAATTTTTAATGGTTTTCGGTGATTCAACCTCCCCGTAGAGGAAAATACCCTATAAGAATCACCATTATCTATTTTCTCTATTTTGAGCTCATATGAGTTGAGGATTAGGGCGCATGTACTCTGGTTTCCTCAGAACGTCCAGAATTGTGAAGGTAAATTTGATCACACATAACTCATTAAATTCGTGATACTTTTGCCACCAATCACCCTTCCCTAGTTCTTCCAGATCTTTGGAGTCTATCGATGATGTATCATTCCATTACATTTTATCTAGGGTTTCATATCTAATTGATGAAGAAAAGTTTTCTAGGGTGAATGGTGAGATTCCTTCTCCTTTCTCCTTCCTCTTCCCCCTCCTTTCATTATTTCATGGATTTATATTGTCCCCTTGTATTGATCGACCTAGGGTTTTGTTATACCATGTTTTTTATGGTTTTGATTTTTTTTAGGTCTGGTCTTTATAGTTTTAGGGTTTATAAACCCACAACGGGTGATTTCAGGTGTGCGTTTCAATTACGCCAAGGATTTGAGGGAGGATATCCCTTGGACATGCCATTATCATTCATGTATCATCATTTTAGTATTCTTATAAACTGATATTAATTTTAATTATTGATTCTAAGACTTTGTATAATTTTCATGCTGTGAAAATTTGTAGTTTAATCATTGTCTTGTGAAAGGTAGTGTTGTTTTGTCATGAAAGTGCTCAAAAAGTGTTTGTTTAAATGTTTTGTTATCTTTTGCAAATATTTTGTCTGGTTCATAAGCTGGTATATGGTATTTTTAAAATGTTATAGTATCTTGAATGAAAATATGACATTCAATTGGTATTTTATTCCTTTTCACATACTTAAAATATATTATTTTGTTTAAAAAGGGCATGACATGTGTTCGGTAAATTGCCTGGTTGGCTTTTATGTCTGATGTGTGATTTAAAAGTTATTTTTTTGGATTTATAAAGGAATTGGAAGAACTATAAATTTTATTTTAGTGTCCTTATATGGATTTCAAATTTGGATATGTTTTTACAAACAAGTGGGTTTTTGGTTTACAACATATTTTGGCCTGAGTTTCCAAAAAATCGATCGTTTGACATCTTTATGAAAGTGGTTGTGTTTTGAATATGTAAACTGAGTATTATAAGAGATTTATTAATGTGGTTAGCTGCTGTAAATAGTTTTTATACACATCCTTAAAAAAATAAAATGCATACCGTTGTCAAACTTTAGTTTTGAGAAAATGTTTAGAGGCCCACTTGGAATTTCCTAGAAATGAAGGACTGTTTTACTTGTGTATACGAAGTTGTGAAATTGGGATTGTTTTATGGTCCATTAAATTAATTTATTAAATGTTTCTACGGCTGAAAAATATTATTTGGTTTGGTTATTATGTGTTTTTATAATTGAAAGACTGTTTTTAATGAGTTTTATCTGTAAATCCTCAATACACTTCATGAAATTGTTTTACGAAAATATTTAGCAGTTTGTTGACTCATGTAAGAAATGTGATGAATGATTATGGGATGTTTGTGTTTTTATGGTTTGTGGATTAAATGTGGATTTGAAATGTTTATTTAATAATATGTATAACTTTATTGAGAACAAAAGGGAATCCAGGGTATCTAGGTGGGCAGACGTGTACTTGTATGCTAGTGATTCTGTGGGGGTTGGCCTCTATTTCTTATAGCAAGTTTGACGATGACAACACTAACTAAACTATTATGATAATGATGATGATTGGGGACCACTAGGTTATGGTTATGTTCCCTACTAGTGGCTCGTTCATGAGAATAGATATTTATTATGGTTACTTTCACCGAGATACGAGGTACCTGGGGCTCACAACAAACTAGTACCTATGGGTGTTCTAGTGACTAGTGCTCATTGGCTATTTTGTACTCACCATCAGCATATGGTTGGATTGGTTGGTAAATTCAGTAGTATGTGTTATTTATTTAAAAGATAAAATTCTTTAAAGCAACCCTCTTGAAAACGATTTTCTTTTTGAAGTTGCACCTCTTTGAAAAAAATTGTTACTTGCATTTTTATTTATTAAACATGCTTGTTATTGTCTGATAATTATTATAGCATGGAACCTAATTTGAAACCATAAATTCATTTCATGAATTTAAAACTATAAATTGGGGTTTTTATTATTTTAAATGAATGTGCATTGGGAATAGAATATCGGGCTAACCTACTGAGTTTTAATACTCATAGCTATAGTCTTCTTCTTCTTTTAGCCCTTCTGTAGGTTTCATCATTAGTTAGATCACCTTGTATGACATGTCATCATTGTGTTGGAGAGTGACCAGAAGTGTCACATGGAGTTAGTTGGTCATCGAGATTATTCAGTTGAGTTGTTGGTTTTGTTCTACTTTTAGTTTTTTGTACAAATAATATTTAGTTCAATTTTTATATAAATTCATTTTGGGCTATCTGTTTATTTCTGATGTTTGTTTGATTGTTTATATATGGAAGAAATAATTCCATTGTGTACTCTATTAATTCCCATGGTGCTTTTCACCATCTCGAGAGGATCAAGAATGCCTCTCAGGACTTGTCGCGGGCTGGCCTGGGTGACCGGTTTAGGAAGAATCGGGTTGGTTCGTGACAGATACCGGTGTGGTGCATTTACTTTCATGGCACTATCGTTGTGTTGATGCCTATGTTGTCCGTTTACATTCATGGTACTATATTCATGGTGATACATGTGTGGCACTTTTACCATCATAGTACTATCTTCGTGGTCATATATATGTGGTACTTTTACCGTTGTGGTGTAACCTTCATATTGTTACATGTGTGGTACTTTTTCCTTCATGGTGTTACCTTAGTGGTGTTACATTTGTGGACTTATTCCATCATGTATGAGATGTGTATATCTTGATGAAATAGGTGTATGTATGGGAATATACCTAAGTAATATGGAATTATTTATTTGTGGTATTTACTTTTGTGGAACTCTAGGAGACCTATGGGGCCTCAGGGTCCCAACTGAGTATCTTTATACTCACCCCTGTACGGGCTATGCCTGCACCCTACTGTGTGTTGTGTAGAAAACAGGCAGCGCTAATTGAGGTCGAGGGTACCAGACTAGAGGATGATTGGAGGTGTAAATTAGACGATATGATCCATAGGGGAGACCATTTGAGAGCTACCTACCCTTTAGGTAGGGACCTTGGTGGGTGTTCACATGAGCTGTTCTTTTCAGTTTTACTTGTACTTCTTAGCTGGGCTTGTATTCAAGACCATTTACTTATTGTACAAACCATGTTTACTATATTGTTTATCTTGTGCTTGTATCATGATGTGTGATTGGATTGTGTGAGTTTACAGGTTAAAAGGCAATGCCTTCCCCATTTCAAGGATATTCTTTTCTGGTGTTAGTCTCCAACCCTTGGCTTAGGGAAGGTGGGTTTGGGGTAGTCACGACATAGCCCCCCAGGGACGAGTCATGATAATATATGTTACAATGTAATGATTCTTGAGCGATATTTCAAAAATAAATGATGTATTTTAATAACATGAGAAGGATTTGAGAATTGGATGATAATTAATCCAATGGTTGATATTTATGAACAAAAAAACATGAACTCCTCGAATTTGTGGAGTTTTTTCAGGAATAAAACTATTTTATTTGTTTTCATTCAACGGTTTTAATTGTCATTGAGGTGTTTCTAATTGATTATAATGTGTATTACATGTTTTTTAATTCTTTTAATGATAGTTAATACATTATATTTTTTTTATGTTAAAATGTAAAATTGAAAAGACCTCAACAATTTTTAGGTCATTCACATTAGATAATAGGGAATTTTTTTAATCCTTTTAAAGGGGTTCTCATTTGATGAATCACATATTAGAATCTATAAAACATATGTAGTTTATATATGATATATGTGGTTTAATTTTAAAGGGATTATAACAATATAATAATATTATGAAACATAGGATGATATAAATACATTAATGTACACTTTTAGGTGATATAAATGTATAGATGTTGGAGTCATATATTTGAGTACGAGTCAAAAATATGTGGTGTGTGTTTGATTAATTTTGTGTATTTGTTATTTCATACAATATATGTGTCTTTGGAACCTATTTCTGAATAATCTTCATGTAATGTATTTTTCTTGAATTAAGATAAATTTTATAATTTTAATAAATGAAAATAGAGTCTCCAAAATTGTCAACTAATGATAAAAATAAAATTTGAATGATGATTAAGTTCATATTTAGTTATTAAAAAATCATAAATGATTTTATATTTATGTGGTTTAAATAATCCCTGATTCTAATATAATGAATAACACTAAAATGGTTGATAAAAATAAGATGAGAATTATTATAAATAAATTTATCACATTAAATGAACAAATAAGATATAAATAGTGAAATTAATTAGCGTTTTTAAATACCTAATTATGTTGATAATAATGATGTTATGTATCTGATTATTTCAGATATCATTCTTTTTAAATATTTTGAGATAACTATTATTGTTGTAAAATAAAAATTCATAATATTCAGAACCAGATTCGGAAAATAAAATTTGAATATAGTCTAGATGAAACTAATAAGAGATTACAACAATGTATTTAGGGTATATATTGGTATAAAATTTTATTAATTTTTTAACTGGGATCAATGATTCATGAATCCCATAATTAGTTTTGGTCAAACCACATAAATGTATATAGTTATATTTAGATGTATACGTGGGAGGTCATGGGTGGTAGAATCACCTGATAGTGTTTGGTTAGAGAGGGACGCAATCTAGTGGGGTTAAATATGGTAAAATGTTCATTGTACTTTCATTTGATAGAATTAACACATATAATATTACCATTTTTGGAATATTTAAAATCCATTATAAATAAAATAACTGATTTATGTATGAAAATATCATTTTAATGATTTAGAATATTTTTAGTAATAAATATAATATAATGTAAATAGAGAAATAAGGATATTGTGAGGGAAGTAACCAATATAAGGGGATTAATGATCCAATTATTATTCCCAATTCTATTGTTTTTTGAATATCATTGAGATAAAGATTTTTTTGATAGAGAATAATTAGGTCCTCAATGATCTAAAAGTAGGGATCAAGTAATTAGATAAAAAAAATATTTTAATAAAATTAATTAACGGTAAATTCATCAAATATTTATCAGTATCTTTTCATAATATTTCTAAATAATTAAAGTAGAGGATAATAATATTTTACTAGAACATCCTGATAAATCCATGGAATATTCTAAATAAGTGGGTATTTCTTATCATTATAACTTGTTGGAGATATTATAAATTTATTAAATAGAAAAAAATCATTTCTAGTAGAATAATTATATATTCAGAACCACTATACAATATTGAAATAATAAAAAATTGATATTCAGTGGATCTGGATTATAACCTACTTTGATATATGGTAGGCTCTCACACTGTGGATTCTTTTTAAAAAAAATTTAATTTTCCATTTTTTCATTCATTTCAATAATTCATTATGAAATGATATTTGTTTTATTTTTTAATGATAATATGATATTAATTATACAATAATGTTTATTGCTTGCATAGAAAAAAATATAATTTTATGCTACATGGATTAAAAACATTTAATTGTATCCAGTTAATCCACTTGAACTATTAATAGGTATTGTTATACAATTACTCACACTTTTTCACAATGAGGCATTGTATGATATAATTGTCTCACTAAATGAAAACATCCAAATTATTTAACAAAACCCCACATTATAGTCATCAACTCACTCAACCACCATTTTATTATCATGTCCATTTTCTTAGATTAATAATGTATTCGAAATATGATGCCTCACTTGTCTCATTCATTATTAAACAAGTAAAATAGTGATTTCTGTGAAACATAATATTCACGAATAACCATAACATTATACATGAAATAAAATATTGTATAACAAAGTTTATCAATATATAAAACAAGTCACATATGTACATCTTTAATAAAATTTTTATTTCCTTATGATCCTTTATTATAGTTGATCATATTATACATTTATGACTCCATCCATTCCAAGATGATAATCACCCAACTAAAACGTAATTATTTTCATCTAATAGTTGAATTATTTCTCATCATTTAGTAATTATACGGAATATAAGAATGAATTAATAAATCAGATATACTTTTGTATAATATTATTTATTTATATAGTATTAATAATAAATATATATAAATAACTAATATAAAAATTTTTATACCATAACACATAAAAATATATAAGCACAATAAATGGCCTTATGTTATACTAAAAAATTATACATCATAATAGGTTAAATCAGTATATAAAACATTCCATCTCAACATTGATTTATATAATAAATCCCATATCAACCCTTCTTTTATATCAAATCTCAGGTTAAAATATTTAGTGTGATAAATATTCTGATGATATAATATTAATATATCTATGTCATTTCTATTAGATAACCACATATTCCACACCTCAAAAATGTATTCATGTAAATTAAACCCATAATATATGGTATTATAATATGTTTTATTTTAAATTGGACAACACTGATAACATTTCTAAGAATCATATAATCAAAAAATCTCCATTTAGATCATTAGTAGTAATTAACAATTAAAATATTATGAATATATATTATTTCATTGATATATTTAGTAAATTTCTCTTAAACACAAGAATATTTATTTTTAGATTAAATAAATTTCTACAATGTAATGATTATGAATCTTACTACTCAAAGTAATATATTATCTCCAACAATTATATATGAATTTTTTTTTCCAAAAACTATATTATTTTTTGACAAGAAATAAATTTTGAACAACCAAATTACTCTTATATCCTATTATTGGATTTTCAACAAACAAATTCAAAAATAAAGTCCTATATGGAAACATTACATACTATGTAAATTTTATTTGTTGGAAAAAAATGAAAATATGAATTTAAATAATAAAAATAGCATATATTTATAATTACTGTAATAAAATATATTATTTTTTCACATAAAATAATATAAAACTTATCTTCTTTATAATTGTTTCATATTATTTACAATGCACTTACCCCAAAAGCCTAAATATAAAGAATTAATTTATTACACTGGAATTATTACAAGAGAAAAAATTCTGATGGAATGATCAGAATTGTAGTCATTCATAGATAAATTACATAATTGATTACCATTATACATTGGGGAAGAATAAAACATTCGACATAATATACTAAAATTAATTTTATCCTTGAAATAATATTCAATGTTGTACCCATCATAACCTAGGGTAAGAATCATAATAAGGGTAAGCTCAAAAGCTCATTAAGGGTAAACAATGGTACAAATAATGAATCAATTTATATATAAAGGCTAAAAACTGAGAAAAAATTCCATTTACAATACTGGATAAGGAATAATTAACAATTAAATGTATGCATTTGAACCACATTGCATAAACCAATAAATTGGAAATGAATTGCATCCATATATATGTCAAAAAAATAATGACATCGATAAAATAAAAAGATAATCTAAATATTGGGAATTAATTCCTAATTGAAGTCATGTATAAGGAACATGATAATATATACCATTAGATACATTCAAAATGTGATCTAAAACTACAGATATAATCCCATTTAATTTGGCCATATTATTTTTCTCAAGTGAACATATTGATTCAATGAGAGGATATATAAAGTCACAGACCCACCCATAATTAACCTTAAAAATTTACTCATATATAATAATCAAATGAATATTATTACCAATCATATATTTGTATTGTATACATAATTTTTATTATAAATAACTACCATGTTATTTAAATAACTGTTAGTGTGGAAAACATATGTAAAATGATATACAGTTTAGTTAATTCTAATATAAAATAAATGAGAAGATGGATATATTTGTTAACTAATAATGAATGAAATCATAAAATAATGTGATTTTTTATGGTATGGATAAAAATCACAAAAGTATGTTAGATTAATAAGATAACTTTTGAGAACATTCTTTAGGAGAATAATAATTAATCATTCCAATGAATCTCATAAGTCATTGAATCATTTGAGTCATAATATCCTAAAATGTATGATATTATGTGAAACTTATAATATGATGAAGAAGATTTAATATGTGATATAATAAAAACATATTGTATATACACCAAATTTATGTGAATTGGTATATAATAACAAATAAGTCTCAATTGAATGTAAATTGAGGCTAAAGTCCATTACCTTAACATTCTTTATTCTTTTGTGGTATTTATCACCCTATATAGTGGTTCAAAATATTTTTATTGAATTTAAAATAACCATACACTTGTTTATATTATTATATTTTGTCTTATTATGATATCTTGTTACCCATTTATTTACCAATCATTCGTTATTTGCACTATTATGGGTGTTAATTACCCACCTTTCTCAAGTATGTTTTTGAATTGTCAATTATTTTTACTATAAAACATATCATAAATTATTCCTATCAGTAATTTAAACCATTATTCAATTATGATATATATATATTCAGTATATATGTATTTATAATAATTTATAATTTTTGTAGATAATAAATGAAATTTATCACTCATGGAGATAATAGGTCATACCTACGATTCTATGCTACTTTAATTTATTTTTTGTCATAATAGAATGAAAATTAATAGATATGTTTTAATATGTTAATTAAATCATAATATCTATATCAAATATGACTTATCGGTTTATTAAACCCATCCTTCACATGTTCCACGTTGAACCTGAATTAATCACATCACATTGAATGGGAGGCAGTCCAAAATTCCAAATGTGATGTTTTCGTATTTACACAAAATGGAATTAATATTTTCATGTGTAATTAAATAATTAAATCAGAATAAATATATTATAAATATCATATTTATCATATTTAAGTACATTTACCATCATAATGTAGGTATGATAGGTCGTAATGGAAGAATGAACAATCATCATTTCATAAGGCGATAATTTTCTGTTCAGAAAAACAATATGTTCATTACCCATTAGAAGGAATTGGATGAGAGTGTATGTAGAACCTTTAATATAAAAAAATAAATATATTTAAGATATTTTTTTTATTATATTAACATGGAAGAAGATGATTTGAGGTAGTGTAAATGTAAATGATAAAAAATATTGGAAAGCATTACCAAAAAAACTAGTTAACTCCTTTTTGTTAATATAAAAGGGATTACATGGATGGATTCCTTCTTCAAGGGAGCCAAACATTTATAGGGTATGGAATTTGGGAATATAAATTTGTAGATAAGGTTTTATATTATGTGGTTTCAAAGATGAGAGGAATAGGGATAATTGGTGGCCTTTTATAGTGGATTAGGAGTGATGATATTGTAATAATTGGACAAAGGAATTACATCCACGTTTTTCATGTTGATTGTGGATCAAATGATGGATCCAATTCAATAAAATATAGTATAGGCTAGAAATATTTCCATAAAATATCATATTTACAAGTTCATAGGTCATTTTGGGCCTTAATATTAAGGTGTAGTCCCTTATTAAACTTAATAAACCTTAATTATTGTGAATAATTTTAATAACTTTCACTAATATTTTTTGTCAAAAACAATATGACAACCATTCTCTTTATTAGACACATAATGATTATTTATTACATAAAAATTGAGTAAATAAAACATAGAGGATCGAGAGGTCATGTTTTCTGGGAAATTAAGAACATTACATGTCAACATAAGTTAGAAAATAAATCATCTTAATAGAAAACCACTTTTGCATGACCAAAAGAACCCATTATACTTGTAATTTCATTGGATAATATGAGGGAATAAAAATGAAAAGGATGAGATATAAATCCCAGTAAAGGAGTAACAAATGCATATCCTAAAGAACACAGTACATGTTATGAAATTGACATATCAATTTAGCAGAAGAGAAACATGAAAATAGAGGAATGATATAGCATTATTATCATAACATGGAGATGTGGAAACATCATTTAACATGATATTTGAAAGAGCCAAGGATCATTCACATGAAGCATGAGTAAACAATATTTAAAAATGAATTATCATGATTAATCTCTCATTTCACTTGAATTATCATGATTAAAAACTTATTTCACATGATGTATCATGATAATATTTGTTACCCTAAGCATTGAATCACTATCCAAGCACAATATTCTTAATTGTTTCATTTCATGCATTATCATGCCACATAAATTATAAAATATGTATTCATTAATCATCATAATATATTCCAGGAATAAGTTATGTGAAATGCATAAATATATCTACTCATTCAACATGTACATGTGCATTATGGTTAATACATATGATAGAGAAATGTGTATGGTATTCACTTACATGATTATTTGGGCATGGGAAAATTTGGTGTAACTTCAGTATCTTAAGGATTTCAAATAAAAATCGTTAAAATGTTTGATAATAAAAAAATGTGTATCTCATCATTTATACAAGATATGGATAGTATGGGTTCATTGGAAATAATATCCCATCATATGGAATGGAATTTAGATGAAAAATATAAATGAATTTCTGTAATGTAAATGAGGAGAGATAAATCTCTTACAGAATTTTAGCAAGGTAACCTGTGTACATGAAAGAGGTAAATGAGAGAAAAATGGGGTTCTATTCACTAAAAAAAGAAGGAAAATTTTTATGTGGTTAGAAATCAAACAACAACATTTTTAATTGAAAATAAAATGGAATAATAATATAAGGATACATGGACATAAATACTAATGGAAGGATAGTGAGGATCCCATACATGAGTGTGTGACTTCAAGAGATTGACGATAGGATTTTAGAGAGATTGGTGAACCCTGGTGTAATTTCTTTATTCTGGAAGCCACCTAGATACACCCCATACCTGGTTGGCCACATGGATTAATGAACATTACCCCAAACTCCAGAGGCTAACAACTAGCAGTGAGGGCCTTGGCTGTGATAGTTGGGAAACTATTCCCTCAATAGAAGAGTTACACAACATAAGTAACAAAAATAGCGATATTGGAAGTAGTGATAGTGTCATACAATGGTAATATTGGAAGACTGGTAAAATAAATAGGTGGATCACATATATAATGATTCATGATACATATGTCTAGGAAAATATAAAAACAAGTCAAAATGTTGAAATACAATACTAAACAAAAGATCAAAAAAAGACAATAAATAGCTCCATAGTGTCTCAAGCCAAATCTTGGTCCCATGCTCTCCAACTCCATAGTAGCCAAGTAGCAGATGTAGAAGGGCTCTTTCACTTATATATACCTGAAAAAAATCTTTTTGGGCCCAAAAGCATGACCCAATAGGGTGTGAGACTAAATCCTAGTAGGCAACCACCCTGAGATCTATGTCTACCATTCATCGAATACATATGGTAGGCAATAAGCATGAAAGGAATCAGTAAACATAGAAGTACTCAAAAGTAAACAATTCCATAGTTTAAAAGCATTTTATTCGACATAGCAATTAAATATATAATCACAAATTTGTATCCCTATAGGATGTATTCATATCTTATTACCCTCGGGTCACACCTAGAAAACACAACCAACTCTCTCAGAACTACACATATGCTAAACAATACTGTTCATCATTTGTATAGACTCTCATGGGAATTACTCAACATCAATTCACCCTATAGTTTTGTATCTGTAACTAAAAGGCACTTTGGGGAAACACTTACATCCAATTCCCTCTGTATCTCATGTCATGGAACTACAGACACACTGAGTAAGCACTTATGTCAATTCCCATATGGCCTCGCATTATAAAAATAAAAACTGACACTCTCTAGAATCCCTTACATCCATTCTCCCTATAATCTACTACACCAGGTTCTCACAAACCTGTGTAATTCGAATGAGCACAGAAATGAAATATGGCCAATGTAACCCTCATGAACTTCTTAGATAACCCGTCTACAACATAACCGAATATCATAAAAACAAACACTCCATCCAAGTGTACTATGAAAGGTGAAAAACAAGGCATCCATATAGGTTAAGTAGGACCAAACTGTCCTAAACAAAAATTCATGGGAAAACACATCCAAATAATAGAAATTTACCCTATTCTAATTCAATTAACATTTACTCATGAATATAAGCATAGCAGGCAATTAACAGGGATATAACTGTAAACATGCAACACACCAATCAAGGGTATTGGGAAATTCTTCACATAAAACTCAAATAATTTCAACGGAAGAGTACAAATCACCTACCTCGGTGTTGTAGGATCATTATACAATATCCTCAATCCTTGAATCACCCAAGATAATTGTAGATCTGCAAAAACGTCTAAAATGTACAAACGAGGATAACTCCTAAAAGAGGGAGGATCAGGATAAGAATCTCTATAAGAAGGAATATCATACGGAGGTGATCCCAATGTAATTGATGGTGTTCGACTCATTGAATGGGTGTTCGATCGGGGGCTCAGGTATGAATGTGGTTGTACGAATGCTCTCAGATGAACTAGGTCGAGAAGGAGGAGTTTCTATCCATCAGATGCGACCCCATTACATTTAATGAATAAAATAAAGTACAGGATGCGTACCTTAGAAGTACATGACATTCACTTGCCTTTACCGGCCCCTGCATTAGGCAGTCTCTAGATTACCACACACGGCTGTGTTAATGGCCATGACACAACCAACATCTTGCTAACTGCGGTAACTGAGTATGACACATACTAATTTAGTAAATGACATTTAATTAAGATATTTCCAAAAAACTAATCTTTTTCTTAAAAAACACCAGAAAAATGAAAACATACTTGAAAAGAAGATCCGGGTTCTTACAATCTTCCACCCTTAAATAAATTTGTCACTGAATTTCCCTAGCAAGGCGGCATAGAAGAATAATCCTTGAACAAATCCTACCACTACGATATTATATCACTCTTTTTTTCCCATGTCTCATCTTGTACTCGCCCCTGGTGCCATAACACTCATACGATAGGAATAGACAGTCCAAGGAGAACCCTTATATTGTGATAAAAAATCTAGATATAATGCTCCTCAAACAAGGTTTCCACCTCTAAATCAACCTTGTCTTGTTGAAATACATGAGAAATATATGAGAAGTAACGTCGAATATGAGAAATTTGAATGACTTCATGCATATCCCAATACCTATGTGGTAACAACAACTGATAGATATCTATCCTGGCTCTATCCAAAACATCAAACAGCTCGATGTACCTCACAAAAAACATACCATGCCTCCTAATCCTCTGGTGCCCCAAACATTGTGTGACTCGCATGAAAACTTGATCCCCGAGATTCAACTCCAGTGGTTGTCTACACTTATCATTATATTACATCTGTCAAGATTTTTCAGTATCCATCCTCTTCCCAATGAACTCTATCTGCTCCATGGTCTCCTGGACAAGATGATGTCCCAAAAAATCTACCTCTCCTACCTCCATCCAACATAAGGGTGATCGATATTTAATAATGTAAAAAGCCTCATAATGTTCCATTTAAATACTTTCATTAAAACAATTGTTGTAGGAAAACTCTACCAGAGGTATGTGCTTCTCCTAAGAACCTCCAAAATAATGGATGTGTGCCCGCAACATGTCCTCAATAACATTAATTGTATGCTCGAACTGGCCATCTGTCTAAGAATGGTAAGCTGTACTCAAATTTAGAAGTGTTCCTAAAGCCTTATGTAACCCCTTCCAGAATCAAGAAGTAATATAGGTGTCCATGTCAAAAACAATGGAGCGTGGAACTCCATGTAGATATATTATCTTACGGATGTACAACTATCCTAGCTCATCCACACTGAATTTCTCTTTGATCTACAAGAAGTGAGAATCCTTTGTAAAACTGTCCACGAAAACCGAAAATTAATCATTACCTCATGGTGACCTCAGTAAACCTATCACAAAATCCATCGTGACTTCATTCCCCTTCAACTTGAGAATGGGTAAATGCTGCCAAAGCTCCGCTGGTCATTGATGCTCCGCCTTCACCTTCGGAGAAGTGGAATAGCTCATGATGAACCCAACATCATATTTTTGCATTCCTGGCAACCAATTCTGACAATGTAGATCATGATACATCTTGGGTACACCTAGATAAACATCCCAATCTGAAGAATGAATGTCCTGCATCAACTCCACATGTTTTTATACTGACACCCATATGCCCCTGGAAACAGAAGATATCATCCTCTCCTATGGTCCATCCATGAATAGGGTCCTCTCCTGAAAAACATTTTTTTATGACTAGGCCTTCAGAATCTGATAGCTGCCCCATTAGCACTCGATCAATATGATTAGAGGTAACTGGTATAGAAGAAAGACACGTCATCCCATGTTTGTCGTGCTTCTCCAAATTAATCTTACAGAATAGAGCAATAAGCTGCCACTCACTACTGCCCTCCTGAACTGCCTTTATCTGAGTCCTCCATCTCAGTGCATCAACCACAACATTGCCTTTCTTGGGCAGATAGGCTAAATCAAAGTCAAAGGACTGAATTTTCTCAACCCACCTTCACTGTATCAAATTTAGGTCATGCTGAGATAAGATATACTTGATATTTTGTGGTTGGGGGAAACCACAAAATGATCTCCAGGAAGATAATGTCACCAACAGTGTAAGGCTTGAACAACTACAACAATCTCAAGATCATACCTCAGGTAGTTACTCTCATGTGGCCTCAACTACTGAAACCCATATGCAATAACTCCACCCTATTTAAGAACTGCTCTCATACAGATACCTGAAGAATCACAATAAATAGTGTAGCTCTTTCCCGACTCTGTAAATACTATTATCAGTGCTGATCTCTACCTCACATTCAGCTCCTAAATGGATTACTCACAATAATCTGACCATAAGAACTTTTCACAATTCTTAGTTTGGCCCGTTAGTGGAGATTCTATGCGTGAAAAGTCCTGTATGAAACTTCTGTAGTATCCAAAAAACCATAGAAAACATCGTACCTCAAAGACGTTATTCAGTTTATCCCAGGAAACTACTGCTCTCAGTTTCTCTTGGTCTACTGATACATTTATCTCTGATATAACATGACCCATGAAGTGAATTTTTTCTATCCAAAAGTTACATTTTCAGAGTGTAGAGTATAACTGATTCTCTCTTATTTTACTCAAAATGATCTCAAGATGGGAGGAATGGTTGTGTTGAGTGTCACAGTATACCATGATATTTTCCACAAAAACCACCACGATAGAATCCACATTTCTATGGAACACTCTGTTCATTAGTTCCATGAATACTATAGGTGTGTTCGTGAGACCAAACGACATTACTACATAATCATATAAACTGTACCAACTCTAAAAGGCTGTAAGAGGTATATAAGATGGTCTAACGTTCAAATGAAGATACCCCAATCTCAATTCAATCTTCGAGAACACAAGGGATCCTCAAATTTGGTCAAAGAGATCATCAATACTAGGTAAGGGATATCAATTCTTGATAGTTAACTAGTTCAACGTTCAATAATCCACACAATTTCTGAGGGTACCGTCTGCCTTTTTCACAAACAAGACAGGCGAACCCCAAGGATTTGAACTGGGTCAGATGAAACCCTTTTCTTACAAATAATCCAACTGATTCATGAGCTCATGTAGCTCTTGTGTAGCCATCCTATTGGAGGAATAGACACTGGTGCGACTCTAGACAAGCTCTCAATAGAAATGTCTACATCTCACTCTGGAGGTAGTCATGAAATGTCTTTTAGAAAGATGTCCCTGAAATGATCCACCACTGGAGGAAAGTCCAAATGTGATGTCTGTTGGTTATACAGATATAGACTAGAAAATTCGGATTTATCTCCTCCCAACCCATGATACTAAGGTCTTGCTCTTCTTGCCTCGACATACCATTTTCCCTTATGAAGAAAAAACTCACCCTCTTGTGATGTGAAACTCACCCAACCGTGATTGTAGTAGAAAACTGCTTGGAAGGGAACTAGCCAATACATTATGAGAATGACATCATATCCTTTAATCTAAAGTAAATAAAGGTCACAAAAGAAGTGACACCCACCAAACATTAGAGAGAACACCATTCACTGTTGTAAGCTTTCTATTGCAGTACCCAATGGTGTGTCAGCATCAAGATATCAGCAGATGAAAAGATACAAAGCCCATTGCTCTCCACAATAGCAATAGATATTATGATTTGCGAATCCCATGTATCAAAAAGAGAAGAAGTTAAAATTGAGGCAACTAGAATCTTACCTCGAACTGTAGAGGGTATGGGATTCCCCTAACAAGGGATCTTCTCCACTACAAATGCATGGAATGTATCATGGCCATGTTACCCAACCTCGCCACACTGAGATGATCCACCATGCTGTCACTGAACTCCTAGCAACTGACTACCCCGACCACCTCCTCCACCTTAGCATGTATGGTCTGAAGAACATCATTTCCCATATTGGTGAGAAACTGGTGGGGCTACTCATGAATACAGAGTCATTGAAGAACCACTTTCACCATTTTCCAGTGAGAAGAACTAACAGAAACACTGATCATCGCCCATCATCCCACAAGATCAGAAGTCCAATGGGTCTCTCAGACAATGTGGCCTCATATTCCCACTCTTCCCGCACTAGTAGCACAACACATGGATTCTAGAAGATGTGTATTGCCTCTTTGGATAACTTCATGATGACCCCATGCAGTGCTTCCTGCAATCAGTAGGATGGATACTAACTACATATGTCGAACCTCCCTTGCTCACAACTCTAGAATCCATTAGATTATGCTCTATAATCAGCATATGGTAGACGATAGAAGTGATAGATGTCAACTTGAAGATATTCAACTGAGATCTATTTTCATTCCTCAGACCATCCTCAAGCTTCAATTTCCAAGAATAACACATCACCTCCTGAAATAGGCATGAAGCACTGCAGCTCAGTGAAGTTAGAAGAATACTCTATAACAAAAATAGTACCCTTCTTCAGACTCATATAATCTTAGCTTCAATCAGCACTCAAATTCTTAGGATAAATGTAATCATTAGAGGCACGCTAAAACTCATCCCACACCATAATATATTGTCATCCCACCTGGGAGATCACATCACACCATCTCTTGGAATAGTCATGAAGCTTGTATGAATCATGCTTAACCCTCTTCTCTGGAGTCATCTCCAGTTGCTCGAACATAGAAATAATCACTTTTAACCATGAAACTACACCCTGAGGTCCTCATTCCCCAGTGAAAGTGGGAGGATACTACTATTGAAAGACCAACATCAACTATGCCATAGAGGGGGCATGATGTGGCGCTCTATGGAAGGTTTGAATGAGCCTTAATTGGACCTCTCATAAATGTACATCAGCATCTGTGTTCGGAATGATGGATAGTTCTAAGACTGGCATGAATGGAGGATTTTCTGGAAGTCCTTGATCTGCCATGACTAGAGTCTGATCACTACCTTGCAACTGGAGTACAACCGGATGACGTCTCGGTGGCAAGACATTGAATGGTAAAACACACGCCTTTGATCAAGATTGTCAAAGTCTGAAAACTGGAATGGTATGAAGGTAACATGGGACAAAAATTCAAGTTATAGAAAACATTTATTCATGTCATGTATACATAACTACATAGCATGTTCCCTTAAACCATCACATGGATGTGTACCTATACCAAAACTGGTCATGTAACACCCCAAACCCACGACATTTTGTCCAAACCCACGGTGTGTACTTGAATCCCCTTCCCCTACCCCAAACCACATACACCACTAAGATACATGGTTCTCCTTGAACAAGACTACATGACATGTTTGTTTCAATCACGGTGAGTACTAGATGTGCTTCACCAACCCGGGTTGTTAGTGACACATCATGATACATGACTCAGATTACAGTGCATGTTCCAAATGGATACGGCGTGCACTAATGGAATTCCACTAACTCGTGTTGTTAGTTACATGGATGGATTCCAGGAAGTACACTAAATGTTGTGTACAAGACTAACACTACATGTATTTATTATGTTTTTATCCAGAGGTGTAATTAGTCACAAGGGTGGTAAAATGGTTTACACAACAGGTTGTTTATAAATGGTACACGGTGTGTTCCCCCAGAGATATCCCAACCCCATGTCACTACCCACGCAGCTAGTGACATGGTCAGAGGATACATGGGATGAACATATAGTAAACGACATGTACTTAAGAAAAACAGTTTCTTCCAGAACAGAAAAACACATAACATCCCAGTTCTGGAAGCCGCACAGAGACGCCCCGTACCTGGTTGGTCATATGGCCTCAAGAACATTTCCCCAAATGCCTGAGGCTACCAAATAGCATCGAGGGACATGGGTTTCATAATGACCCATACTTAATATTAATTATTATTAATTCAGAATTGAAACATATTTATTATTACATATAATAATAACATGATAGCACCGTATAGGTATAATGTCATTAAAAACTGGGAAACATAAACAACCGGTTAATAAATCATTTAAAATGGTCCACTTTTATTCATCCAATAGAATTTTGTAAATTGTTAGGATAATTTTATAATATTTTTTTACCCTCAATTACCCGATTTATAATTAACTATAGTATATAAATATAACTGTAGATACTATTCATAATATTAAAAAAATAAAATAACATGTTTACATAATTAGGACCCATTGAATCAAAATATGGAATCCATTTTTCTAAATTCAAAACATAGAATTTTCAGTAAATAATATAAAATTTATCCCGTTGTTAAGAAAATGGGTTTTAAAAGTTAAAACATTGTCAATGATTGAAATGTTTTTACCTATGAATTCAATATAAAATTAATGGTAATGACATGAATTATTCTAAATGGTAAAAATATATTCCATATATACTTTAAAACCATTAAATTTTATCATTTAACCATATAAATTATATTTATGAAAATTAGTTTTCAAGAAAAACATAGAATATTTTTATTATTCATCCATGTATGAAAGTTATCAGAAAAGTATCAAAAATATATCCAATGCAAATTTTTATATCCTAATTCAAAATAAGATGTTTATTTTGTAAAATTGAACTTATAAACTTGTCAAAAATTATATTTAAAATCGGTGCGCCATTAAAAGGTGGTAAAACTGATTTTTTTTTAAAAATTACACCTTTTATCCGAAAAGTTCATTTGGTTTTCATATCTCATTCTTGAAAATGTGTAAGATGAATTATAATTTTATAAATTTCAAAATTCAATTAATAATATTCAAAACAGCTAGTCCATAATATTATTCTAATATATCATTATTTAGTGAAACTCAGTATTGCGTACAACGCAAGATATCGAGGATGGTTTCTCTTGTATGTAATGCATGACAAGAAAATGTTTTGTGTTGTGAAATATTATCTTGGTGTTGCATATAACAAAAAAAATTATTTCTCAGAAAATATCATGGTGATACATTTTACCCCCCTTAAAAAGAGTTTCACTCTCAAAATTTGTCACTTCTTAACAAACAGATTTGGATACTTATCTCTCATCATATCCTCAAGTTCCCATTTAGCTTCTTCTAATTGGTGGTTCCTACATAAAAAATTAATCAAGTGAGTGGTATTTTTTCATAGAAATTTTTTGCAATGATCTAGAATATCTATTAGTTTTTTTATAAGAATGATCTTGCTCTAGTAGTAAAACATCTAATCTTA
Source organism: Viscum album (assembly GCA_963277665.1). NCBI lineage: Eukaryota > Viridiplantae > Streptophyta > Magnoliopsida > Santalales > Viscaceae > Viscum > Viscum album. The sequence goes on along the minus strand of OY728126.1, from coordinate 2,125,049,920 downwards.
GTACATTTGAAGGATAATGTATGTACTTTCTAAGGAGAGATACATGGAAAACATCCTGAACTTGAGATGGATTCAGTGGAGGCTCCAATCGGTAAGCTACCTTCCCAACACGATCCTGCATTTCAAAAGGACCAATATATCTAGGGCTCAACTTTTTCTTCTTTCCAAATCTCATTACTCTATTCCATGGAGATATTCATAAGAACACTTTATCACCCACTTCAAACTGTAGGTCATTTCTTTGGTTATCGACATAACTTTTGTCGACTCTGAGCTGCTATTATGTGTTATTGAATAGATCAGACCTTTTCTGCCATCTAATCAACAATATCAGGTCTTTATAGCATTATTTCTCCATCTTCATCCCAGCAAGTTGGAGTTCTACATTTCATTACATTGAGAGCTTCATAAGCAGCCATCTGAATACTGGAGTGAAAGTTATTATTATAAGAAAATTCCACCAAAGGTAGGTGTTGATCCAAACCTCATTTTAAATCCATAGAGCAAGCTCTCAACATGAATTCTAGTGTTAGAATTGCCCTCTTAGACTAACCATATATCTAAGGATGATAAGCAGTGCTAAAACTCTACTCTGAATATAGAGTATGCTGAAGACTTCGCCAATACATTGAGGCAAACCTCAAATACAGATCATATATAATGGAAAGTGGTACTCCATGAAACCGTACCAATTCCTTTACATATATGTTTCCAATCTGATCAAGAGAGAAATCCTCTCTAATATCAATGAAGTGTTCCAACTTCATAAGACGATCAACTATAACCTAGTTATCATTATTAACATTGGATGTTTTAAAAAGTCTAGTGACAAAGTCCATAGTGATGTTTTCCCATTTCCAATCTAGTATAGTTGATGGTTGTGACATCCCCTTGGACTTCTATCTCTCAGCTTTAACATGATGACAAACCAAGCATCGAGAGACATATATTACAACATCTATTTTCATGCCATCCCACAAGAAGTACTCCTTTAGGTCACTATACATCTTCATGCTTCCAGGGTGAATAGAAAATGATGAACTATGAGCATCATCCAATATTTCAGTCTTTAATTCTGGGATGGGGGGAACACAATCCTGATTCATGAATGATATTATTTCATCACAATCAATTTGGAATTTAGGACCATTTTTCACCTTTTATTGTAACTCTACATCTTCTTTCTGCATCTCTTTAATCTTCACATGTATAGATGGTTGAACATTAATTTGAGAAAGATATGATTTTCCACTACCATTATAATTCCAAGATCCATCCATTGTAAATCAATAAATATTGGATATTTTGTTATCCTCATCAGGGGTGAGCTATCATGGTCTTGTTGACTTAATGTGTTTTCCACCTTTTTTGCATTCCCAGGGTGGTAATGAATTGACCAGGTGTAATCCTTAATCATCTCCAACCATCTTCATTGGTGCATATTCATCTCCTTTAATGTGAAAATATACTTTATTCTTTTATGATTCCTATAAATATCACACCATTAACTATAAAGATAATTCCTCAACATATTTAATGAAATGATTTCTGTAGCTAACTCCATATCATAAGTTGGGTAATTTTGCTCATGGATTTTCTACTATCGTGAGGCATAATCTTTCACCATATCTTTTGGCATGTGAACACACCCCAATACCTTCTTGGATGCATCACTGTAAATCATAAATCATTCTACACTACAAGGTAGTGTCAGCATAGCCTCACTAGATAACCTTGTTTTTAACTCATTGAAATTCACTTCAAACTCCTCCGTCCAAAGGAACATAACTCCTTTTCAAGTAAACCTAGTGAGTGGATCAGATAATCAGGAAAAATCTTTCAAAAAACGTCGATAATATCCAGCCAATCCAAGAAAACATCGAATCTCAGTTACTATTGTTTGTCTCGACCATATTTTGATAACCTCTATTTTTACTGGATCCATAGATATCCCCTATTTTGGAACTATGTGACCTAAAAATGAATTTTTTCGAAGCCAAAATTCACACAAGGTAAATTTGGCATAAATCGTCTCCTTTCTTAGGGTCTTTAAAACAAGTCTCAAGTGATCTTCATGTTTTTCATTGGTCTTTGAATAGACAAGAATATAATCTATAAAGACTACCAAAAACTGATCAAGATAATCTCTAAAGGCTCTATTCATCATATCGATAAAGATAGTAGGGGCATTAGTAAGACCAAATGGAATTATTATGAATTCATAGTATCCATACCTTGTACAGAATGCCGTCTTTGGTATATCCTCACTTTTGAACCTTAATTGATGATACCCAGAACGAAGATCAATCTTTGAATAGTATTGAGCTCCACATAATTGGTCCAATATGTCATCAATGTGTGGAGGGGGATATTTTTTCTTGATAGTGATCTTGTTAAGTTCCCGATAATCAACACAAAGTCTCATTGATCCATCATTCTTCTTAAAAAACAGAACAAGTTCTCCCTAAGGTGATGCACTAGGGCGTATGAATCCCTTATCAAGATTCTATTGGAGTTTCTTATTCAATTCATACAACTCAATTGTGAACATTCTATAAGGTGTCTTTGAAATGGGCATAACACCTGGTATGCGTTCTATTGAAAACACAACTTCACGATTTGGTGGAAGACCTGGAAATTCCTCTAGAAAGTCATCATAAAACTCCCATACAGTGGGAATATTCTTAATCGTGATATTATCGTATACCATTTGAGATAAATAACCTTCATTTATTGGAATCCAGACCCATTAGATGGAAGAAATTTTCACTGGAAGGTTATATTCATCCTTGCATCGATAGACGATCATTGATTGATCTGGAATATGAAATTTGACTTCCCTTCGTTGGAAGTAGGTATGATATCTATATAAGGAATGTCAATCCATGACAATAATCTCATAAAATTCCACTACAGGAAGGATCAGAATATTTTCAAAAAGAAATTTCCTACAAACGTCAATTAGGGAAGAATTATAAACTTTTGATGCAACTGTTGTTCCATTAGGAGTTGTCAAAGCTAATTCAACAGCTAATTGTTGAGGTGGTACGACGATACCCTTCGAAAATTCAACATAAATAAAAGAGTGGGTGGATCTAGAATCAAATAAAACATTTTTTTCTATAGAGTGGATGGTAAGTGTACCTTCCACCACTTCTTTATCGTACTCCACATCACAGATATAAATTTCTTGTGACTTTCCATTGTCATTGGACTTAAGAGTTTTTTGTATCAATCATCACAAACAAACCTTGTGTTATGGTATTGATTAGCATAATGTCCCATTTCCTTGAACTTATAACATTTAAGTATAGGAGGTGCATTCTGTGTAGCCTTTTCATTGTTAGAATCACTAGACATCTTTTTCCCATCATTGTGGCATTCAAATGCCCATTGATCTTCTTTTCCACAATTTAAACATTTACTTTCCCCTTTAAGACAATTACCTCCATTTTTCATTCCAAACATTGAGAATAAGGGAAAACACATCTTCTTTTCACTGTGGTATTTAGATTTCCCTTTGAATTCCCTTTTCCTCTTCTTATGGAACCCATATGACGAATGGGTTACTCCAATAATCATCTCAACCTTGAGAGGACATCAAACAATTTCCTCATATCTATTGAAGTATCTTATGGATAATACCCTTTAGAGACATGGTTTTAATCCACTGATGAATCGATCGGTCTTGATCTTTGGTTGTATAATCATTCTAGAAGCATACCTTTCAGGTCTTGTAAAATTTGCTTCATAGATACCAACGAATTCCACATCCTTTTGCATTAGTTCATGAAAATCTGTCCCCATATTTGTTTTATGAATACGAGGAATGTACTTATTGAAAAATATGTTCTTGAACTCATCCCATTCCATCTACTCAATTTCAACTATCTGCCTCGTATTTTTTATATGATTACACCATTGATCAGCTTCACCATCCAAACGATATACTACTAAGATGACTTTATCATGTTTATAAAATTGAATAACTAAAAATATATTTTCAGGGGTACTAATCCATTTTTCATCCAATAATGGATCCGAATACCCGTTGAAGGAAGGTAGACGCTGCTTCATGAAGGATTCAATAGAATTTTTATCCTTCCTTTTCTCATTTGGATGTCCTCCATGATTCATAGCTTGATAATGTTGTGTGATCATGGATACAATATTTTTTATTCCATCTCCCATAACTTTTCAATGCTCTGGGGAACAATCATTGCATTTCTTATCGCATTCAGCATTAACACGGTTTCTTCAGGTTCCATCCATTGACTAAATCCAATAAGCATAGTGTGGGAAACACAAATCATAATAGGAAAACTACACACTCAAGAATAAAATTTCACACTTAAGGTCTTATCATATCTTTTACATGGCCATTTATAAAACACTAGTATTTTATTGTATTCTTAGACATATCCTTAGGGTTCTTACTAAGGCTTTCACATCCTAGCTTCTAAAGGTTGACAATACCTTTCCTTTGATACCAACTATAATGTCTCATAAATAATATACATTGCTATTACATAAAAATTGAAGAATGCTTATTACAACATATAACAAAACCATGATAGGACCATATAAGTATAGTGTCTTTAGAAACTGGGAAACATAAACAACTGGTTCATAAATGATCTACATTTTCTTCCACTTATTTCATCATATCTAGACTCCCTTTTGGAATATCATACATAATACACTTCTTCCTGACCTAGGGAAAAGAAAACATTCAAAAGGGTTAGCTCAAATGCTCTGTAAAGGTAAACAAACGAAATATCAATCATATCATATTCATAGGAACATACCATTTTAAAAATCATAACCTGCAAAAGAGATCATAATATAATGACAGGGGATAATTCCTAGTAGTGAAATGTAATCAAAATAACCATATCATAAAACAAGAAACTTTTTTGCATACACATATTCATATAATATCATTTAATATTATTCAAGACTCATTTATAAGACCATCATAGTGTAAAATGTCCATTTCTGAACACAGTTCACTACTCGTTGCAGTCCTGTATCATTGAATCAGATTAACTTATTGTTCCTGCCATGTCAATCTCATGAGATATAAAACATTATCCAATGAATTGGAGGGAGATATAGGTCCCACCCATATTATAATGAAACCATTCTTATGTGTGCCACAAAATAAAAAATCATATATCATAGCATAACCCATGTAATAAAAATGGGATTCTTAATCTTCATGCCATCATAACATAATCCATATAAGATAAAAGGACTTCATAAAAATAATTCCATCATAACATAATCAAATCAATGTAAAAATAGGGATAGAAACAGAACCCTATATTATCATATATGGAATATAATTTTGATTAAACACTTGAACTCCATTCTTGAAAAAAATATCCTTTATACTTCAAAAACATTTTTCCTTTCTTAATATTTCATAAAATTTTAAAGTAAACCATGTTATTTAAAAATAAACATGAAAACTATAATGGAAAATTAATGGATAGATTATTATTTGAAATCATAAAAATCCATTAATTCCATATATGTTAAAAAAACATTCTTCTCATAATTTGGCCATAAAAGTCAAAAATTATCTCGTACTGAAAACGACAAAATATTCCTTTCATGTATTTTACTAAAAATTCACCAATTGGTAAATTTGGATTTAAATTTTTTTAGGATGATAGAAATAATATTAAATATTGAAGAAACAAGTAATTTGATGATAAATATTCCCCAGTAAATTCTGAAGTATAAACAATCTCGAATAAAATGTGATTGTGAGATTTTCCCTTACCTTAGGACCGATATGCTTTGTACATGTCTGAACCTCCTGTATAATGATTTAAATAATGTCATTGGACTATTCCATAATAATTATCATTGTCATGATATCATTTATGGTCCTATTATTATCTTTTAATTAGTAATATTTCATTGCTACTTGTTATTCGGGTGTTCATTGCTTTATATTCTTAGGCGTGTTTTGTGGAATAAATTCTTAATCCTCTTTTTATGTTATAGCTAAATAATTTACAGAATGGTATTAGAATAATATATATTATATATATTCAATCAATTCATTTATATAATCATTATTCAAGGAAGATCATGTTGAACGAGTCACATCACATTGTGGTGACGGTAGGGCGTACTTATGCACAAGCTATGATATCATTCCAATAATTATATGAATGTAATTGGTGTTCAAGATATAATATCTCAGAAAAAGTATCAAGTTATATTAATCATATATAGATATTTTTTACACACTTATACACATAGGTGGTGGTGGAAAATAGATTACATCACGGCGTGGAGACGGTATTCTGTACGTACACACGTGCGGAGATTTCGTTTTCCATAGGATGGATAGAAGGTGAAATAGGGTTGTTTCATAGTTATAATAACATATCAGTATATTAGGGATACTGATGTTATTACATTATAATTAATCCCATAAATATGAGGAATTATTAGAAGAAATAAATTTGAAAGGATCGGTAAATGATATTACCTCTTCTTCAACGTGCCAATTCTAAACATCCTTTTAGGGAACTAAATATTGTCATTGAAGAAGACCAAACCCACTAGAATGTTTCAAGGGAAGTGGAGAAGAGAAATGGGTAGCTGTTGGCAGTGCTTGAAGTCTCAAAATTGTGTGGGGAGGATAGGGAGGAGGTTCCCTTTAATAAGGGAGGAGAGGGGCACCTTTGGAATTATAAGAAATATTAATTTATAATAAATTACAACCCCACATAAAAACCTTAAAATATAAATCATATTGAATATGAGATGATATAGGTTTGTAATATCATCAACCATTATAATTCATACATGTTTTGAGTTTATTTTAAACCTTATGAAATTGATTTATCCTTATTTAATATATTTATTTTTATTTGTGGTAATATTATTCTAAATTTTAAATTGTCATCAATAATAAATTATGTGTTGTGAAATTGTATAATTGGATAATTTATGAAATATAAGACCATATAAATTTAAATTTTTAATTTTTAAATATTTTTGTGATTTTTAATCAATTTTTTAATATATTATTTTTATAAAATTACAATAGTGTCAAGTTTGACACTATTCATTTATTTGAATTTAAGTAAAATCTATACAGAGGATATATTCGGACCAAAATATTTAATTGATTATTAATATGTCATATTCTTCTAGAAAATTTGTGGATCACATTATATTGATTATATATTAATTATTTAAATATTTTTAAAACCATTTATTTGATGATTCAATCAATAAAATAATTTCAACATCACACATGTGTCATCATTAATGATAATTATTTAATCCCAAAAAATTATAAATAAATTAATATGATGTAGATATTATTTCTATCTTTCTGGAGACTATTTATGTTTGATGTTTTATGAAGATTGTCACTAAATTAAAATTATTACACATATAATATATAAGAGAGTAACATGTTTTCATTTTATTTGTTTTAATTATAATTATATCATTTTCATGGTCAATAGTCTATGAAACGAATATATTCTGACCCTTAGCTGATATGGTTCTACTTTTATTCATCCAATAGAATTTTGGTAGTTTTTTATGGTAATTTTATAATCATATTTTTACTCTTAATTCCCCGATTTACCTTTAACTGTAATAAATAAATATTACCGTAGATACAATTCATAATTTTCAAAAAATAAATGTAAGCTATTAACATTATTTAGACCCACTTAATACAAACATGGAATCCATTTTTCAAAATTAAAAATAATTAATTTGTAGTTTTTAATTAAAATGAATCTCGCTGCTAAGAAAAAGGGTTTTAAAAGTTAAAACATTGTCAAAGATTGAATTTTTTTAACTATGAATTCAATATAAAATTAATGTTAATGACCTGAATTATATTAAATTGTAAAAATATATTATATTTATACTTTATAACCATTACATTTTATCATTAAACCATCAAAATTATCTTGATGAAAAAAGTTGTTTTTAAGAAAAATTTAGCGTATTTTTACTATTTACTAAAATATGAATGTTAACAGAAAAGTATCAAAAAATTATCAAATGTAAATTGTTATATCCTGATTCAAAATCAGAATCTTATTTTGAAAAATTGAACTTATAAACTTGTCAAACTTTATATTTAAAATGGGTGCGCCATTAACATGCGGTAAAACTGAATTTTTTAAAAAGTACTTCTTTTATCAGAAAACATGATTTTGTATTCATATCTCATTCTAGAAAATGTGTAAGATTGATTATAATGTTATAAAATTCAAAATTATTTTATAATATTAATAACATCTAGTTCATAATATTGTAATAATATATTATTGTTTAGTGATACTCTGTATTGCGTACAACGCAAGCTATCAGGGATGGATGCCCTTGCCTGTAACACAAGCGAAGATAGTGTTTTGTGTAGTGAATGATTCTCTTGGTGTTACGTATAACAAAAAAAATTATTTCTCACATAATAGTAGGGTGTTATAGGTGTGATAGTGGGAGAACTATTCCCTCATTGGCAGAGTAATACATTGGAAGTAAAAAAACAATTAGCTATAGAGGAAGCAGTGATAATGTCATACAACAGTAACAAAGGATGACTGAAGAAATAAAAAAGTAGAGAAAAAATATAACGATTAATGATACTTTAGTCTAGCAATACAGACAAACAAGTCACAATGCTATAAAATAGTACAACACCAATGTACAAGAAAAATAGTAAACATCTCCACAACATCGCGAGCCAATGCATGGTCCCAGGCCCTCCAACTTCAAAGTAGTAAATTACATCAAGTAGAAGTTCACTTTCCCTTATCTATACCAAAAAAAATATAATATATTTAGGCCCACTATGATTACTCTAACAGGGTGTGATAATAAATCCATGTAGGCAACCACTACAGGATCAGTTCCTAAACATCTGTTAATACATATGGCAGGCAATAAGCAAGAAGGGAGGAACTAAACAAGGAAGTACAAAAAAGTAAACAATTCCACAGTTTCAAAGCATTCAATTCCACATAGCACATAAATATATAATCACCAATAGGTAACCCTTTGGAATGTACTCATCATCTAATAATATTTGGTTCTACCTAGACAACACAAGAAACCCTAAAGGAAATAAAGAATGTCTAACACATCTGTTTCAACTTTTGTATAGACTATATGTGGAAGAACTTGTTGTCAATTCCCCTTATAGTCTCGTATCGGTATCTAAAAGGCACTCTGAGTAAGCACATACATCACATTCCCCATGTGTCCCATGTCGAGGAACTATAGGCACTCTATGAAAGCACTAATGTCAATTCCTCTTATGTTCTTGAATTTTAAAATTAAAAACAGACACTCTTGAGAATCCCTTGGTAAATTCTCCCTATGATCTACTAGACTAGTTTCTCACAACCCTGTGTATGTAAAAGGATAACAACAATGAAATATGAACAATGTAATCCTCAAGAAATACTTGGCTTACTAGTCTATAGCATAACAACATATCAGATAAACAACCAATCCATCCTACAATATAAGGCACAATGAAAAAGAAAGCTGCCTTACTAGTTATGAAGAACCAAACGGTCAAAAATAAACATGCATAGAAAACACTTCCAAAGCATATCAATATACCAATTTCACATTAAATTAACCTCTACTCAAGCATAAAAGTATAGGAGTCAATTAACAGGGCTAAAACCAAAAACATGCAATACCCCGATCAAGGGTATTGGGAAATTTTTCAAATATAACTCAAAGAAATTCATCGAAAAGGCACAACCCCCCCCCCCCCAAGAGCTTACCGTGGAGATCCCAACACAATAGATGATGGTCGATTCAGAGAACAGGTGATAGATCATGGGATTGGGGAGGAATTGTGGTCGCACAGACACTCATGTATGAACTAGGTCAAGAAGTAGGGGTTTATGTACGTCAAACACGACCCCAGTATGATTAATTAAAAAAGAAAGTACACGGCGTGTATTATAGAATTATATCAAGTGTACATGCCGTTTTAAACCTCAGCCCTAGGGGGTCTCCAAATCACCCCACACGGTAGTGTGCATGGCTGTGAAATGGGCAGCAGCCGCCTACCTATGGCAACCAAGAACTTGGTGTGTACTTAATAAATTTCCAAAAAACTCCTATTTTTCCTAAAAAACACCAGAAAAATGAAGACATAAATGAAAAAAAGATCTGAGTTCTTACAAGCATTCCCCCTTAAAGAAATTTGTCCCCAGATTTTCCTAGAAAGGTGGCATAGAAGAAAAATCCTCAAACAACTCCTTCCACCGCGATCGTACATTGGTCTTCATATCCCATGTCTCGTCCTATACTCCCCCATGCTTCCATAACACTCGTACCCGAGGAACATACTATCTACAAAAAACCTTCGTATTGCGATCAAAAAGGGAGATAGGATGCTCCTAAAATGATGTGTCATTATCTAAATCAACCTCATAGGGTTGAAAATGATTATATGGGTATGAGAAGTATGGTCGAAGCTAGGAAACATGGAATAAATATTGCATATCCGGGTACCTATGAGGTAACTGATGCTGATAGGAAACTGTCCCAACATTCCGAAAAACCTCAAACTCCCCGACGTACCCTTGAAAAATATTACCATGTCTCCTAATCCTCATTTTACCCAACCTCGATTTGACACAAAGGAACACCTGATCCGTGACCTAGAACTCTAGAGGTCATCTTCGCTGATCAGTGTAAGACATCTGTCGAGATTGGGTAGTACCCAACATCTTCCGAATCAACTCTCTCTGCACCGTGGTCTCCTGGACTAGATGAGGTCCTAGCATAGATTCCTCTCCTACCTCTAGCCAATATAAGGGTGACCGGAATGGTCCACCATACAAATCCTTATATGGTTCCATCTGAATAGTTATTTGAAAATTATGATTGTAGGAAAAAATTACCTGAGGTATGTGCTTCTCCCATGATCCTCCAATGTCAAGGATGCATGATCACAGTATGTCCTCACCCACCTGAATCATACACTCAGATGTGCCATCTGTCTGAGGGTAGTAAGATATACTCAAAAGTACTTCTATGCCCAAAGCCTTTTGTAACCCCTACTAAACCTGAGAAGTAAAATGAGAATCCCTGTCTGAAATAATGGACATTGGAACTCCATGAAGACGTACGATCTCGCAGATGTACAACCATCCCAGCTCATCGATAATAAAATTCTCTTTGATCAGTAAGAAGTGATAATTCTTTCAGAGTCTATTAATAAAAACCCAAACTACATCATTCCCTCATGGTGACCTCGGTAATCCTGTAACGAAATCCATCACTACATCATTCCACTTCCACTCGAGAATGGGTAATTGATGCAAAATCCCCCCGGGTCACTAAGGCTCCGCCTTCACAACTAATAGGTGGAATGCCTCATGTCGAACCCCAAAACATTATTCTTCATACCTATCCACCAATATTTGTATGTGTAGATCACATTACATATTTGTGAAACTAGGAGTAACTTCCCAATCTATTTAATAAAACTCCCATATCAGCTCCTTGTGTATGTCTGCTGACACCATTACCCCCTGGAAACGCTAGATCTCATCCTTTCCTATGGTCCATATATGAATATGGCCATCTCGTGAAAAACATTCCCGTTGTACTAGGCATTAAGAATCCATTAACAAACTCATCCTTACTCGATCATGATGAGTGGGGGTAATAACGACATTATAATGAAATGTATTCCCATGTCTATCATGCACCTCCACATGCATCTCGAAGAACATATCTATAACCTACCACTCACTACTGGTCTCCTGAATTTAATGTATCAGAGTCCTCTTACATTGCGCATCATCCACGACGTTACCTTCCCTAGAGTATAGGGATGCTCAAAGTCAATGGACTAAATGTACTCAACCCATCTTCGCAGACTCAAATTCAGGTCATGCTGAGTGAAGATATACTTGAGACTTTTTTCATCAAAGAAAACCTAAAAATTATCTCCTAGAAGAAATTGTCTCCAAAATAATATGGTATGAAAAGCTACAGCCATCTCGATATCGTTCATCATATAGATCCTATCTTATGGACTCAACTGATGAGAGCCATACACAACGACTCCTTATCCCTGCATAAGATCTGCACCTAGATCGATACCTGAAGAATAAAATTAATCCATGTATTTCTTTCCCAGCTCTAGAAATACTAGTATTGGTTCTGACTCATACGAATCTGACCATAAGTCCTTTTCCCCGTTCTAATTCATACCTGTAAGTGTCGCTGCTATGTCTGAAAGTACTTGTATGAAATTTCTGAAGTATCCATAAAACCCTAGAAAACATAAGTCCCAAAAGACATTTTTTTGGATTCTCCTAGGAAACTACTGAACTCACATTCATTGTGTCTACTGATACTTTTGTCTCTGAGATAACATGGAACTTGAAGTGAATTTGGTCCATACCAAAGTGGAATTTTGAGAGAATATTGTATACCTAATTCCCTCTTAGTGCACTTGAAACGATCTGAAGATGGGTGGCATGGTCTTGTTGAGTGTGAGAGTACACCATGAATGAATCTAAGTATGGATGGAGCACTCGGTTCATCAGTTCCATAAAAACTGTGGGGTGGTCGTGAGATCAAACGACATAACTACATACTCATATAGACCATACCTAATTCTAAATGTTGTAATAGGTATATATGATTTATAGAATGTTACTAATGATAATAGAATCTCATTCTAATCTTCAAAAAAACCCTGTCTCCACTAAGTTGATGAAATAGTTCATCAATCCTCAGCAAGGGATAAGAGTTTTTGAATGTCAACCGGTTCAACTCCCTATAATCCACACAATGTATGAGGGTATAGTCTAGCTTCTACGCAAACTGGACAGGTGAAACCTAAAGGAGATGCACTGAGTCAGATGAAACCCTTTTCTTGCAACTTCTCCAACTACTTCTTGAGCTCTTATAACTCTTTTGTAGCAATACAATAAGGAGGAATGGACACTAGTGCCTCTCCAGGAATGATCTCAATATAAAGGTGTACCTCTCACTATGGAGGAAAATCTGAAAAGTCCTCTCGAATGGCATCCCTAAAACTCTCCACCCCCAGAGGAAAGTACAACTGTAAATTCCCTTGTTCATCCAGATATACACTAGCCAACCGTGATATAACTCCTCCCACCCCATGATGTGTAGGTCTCGCTCTGCATGCTTGGACATCCCATTCTCCCTTATGATGAAACAATCCTCTCTCTGGTGATGTGAAACTCACCCTATGATGATAGAAGTCGACAAATATCTGGATGGGAACTAGATAGTACATTTCGATAATGACATCATACCATGTCATTTCTATGACATAAAGGTCCCATAAGAAGTGACACCAACCAACCTCTTCAGGGAACTCCTTGTACATCCGTACACTAGATGTCTTGTACCCAATAGTGTGTTTAGCAACATGATATCAGTAGAAGAGGAGATACAGAGACCATTGCTCTCCACAACATAAATAGATATAAAGATATGGGAAACCCCTATGTCAAAAAGGGAAGAAGCTAAAACTGAGGCAACAAGGATCGTACCTTGAACTATAGAGGGTCTAAGATCATGTTCCTATTTAGTTTTCTCCACTACAAATGTATAGACTCTTCCATAACCATGTGACCCTTACTGACCACTCTGAGCTGATCCATCATGTTTTCACTGAAAACCTGGTGACTAAATACCACATCCATAGCCTCCTCCTCGACCAATACAGCTGGAAGAACTCTTGTTCCTTCACTTGTGAGAAACTCGTGGGTGCTGCAATTGAAAGAAGAGCCATTGAAGAACCTCTATCACGAGCTACTGATGAGAAGAACTGAAAGAAACACTAAAGATAGCTCATCTTCCCACATAATCGGCACTCCACTAGGTCTTTCAGCCAATGTGGAATCGTATTCCCACTCTTCACGCACTATTAGCACACCACATGGCTACCACAGGTAGTGTCTCTCCTCCTTGGATCACTACGCGAAGACCCCATACGGTGCTTCCTACTAAATGTAGGAGGGATACTAACTCCGGATGTCAAACCACCCTACCTCACAACTCCAGAATCCCTCTAATTATGCACTATGATTAGATCCTGGTTGATGATAAATGTGATAAATGTCAATATGAAGATACTCACCTGATATTGGATGACATGCATCAGACCATCCTCAAATTTCCTTGCTAGGAATAACTCATCGCCTCCTGTAATAGGAAAGAAGCACTGAAACTCAATGTAGTGAGAAGAATAGTCCACAACATAATGATTACCCTACTTCCGAGTCATTAAATCATATTCTTGATAGGCCGTCAATGTCTCTGGATTAATGTAATAGTAGATGGCACACTGGAACTCATCCCACGCCATAACCTATTGGTGTCCTGCATGTGAGATCACATACCACCATCTCTTGGAATAGTCTCCAATCATTTATGGTACATACTTGACCCTCCTCTCTATAGGAATCTCCAGATGCTCGATGATTGAAAGCATGGCTTCTAACCATGACTCTATAGCCTGAGGTCCTCCTTCCCCAATATATGTGGGAGGGTGCTGCTGTTGAAAGACCCACATCAACTCAGCCATAGATAGGGCAGGATACGGTGCTCCACATAAGATCTGCATGAACGTCATGAATCCATCTTAGAACATTACACCAACACCTATGTCAGGTATGATGGTTGGTGCAAAGAATGGAATGACTGAAGGATCAGCTAAAAGTCCATGATTATCCAAGTCTGGCATCAGATCTCTGCCTTGCAAATGGCATACAACCGTTGGACTTCTAGATGGCATTACACTACAATGTCAAATGAACACCTTTGATCAAAATTATAAAGGACTGAAAACTGTATTTGTATGAAGGGACCATGAGAAAGAAAGCATTCATGTTTTACAAAACATGGATACACTGCATGTATATGTAACTACATGGAGTGTTACTATAAGCTTTTACATGGACGTGTACTTCTGCCAAAACTAGTCGAGTAACACCCCAAACACAAGACGTGTTATCCTAACACACAACATGTACATGAATCCTCTTCCTCTACCCATGTACTTATATATGAATAATAAATTCAGTTCTCCTAGAACAAGACTACATGGTGTGTTTGTGCTAGACATGGTGTGTACTAGACGAGCTCCAACAACCCGTTTTTTTGAGACACAGTCGGATACACGGCTCACACTACATGGAGTGTTCTAGACAGACATGGTGTGCACTAAATGATTTCCACCAACCTGTATTTTTAGTTAAATGTCGGGATTCCAAGTATTACACTACAATACATATACAAGACTGAAACGACATGTATTTCTTCTGTTTTTATCCATACGTGTCATTAGTCACACATGTGGTCACATGGTCTATACAACACGATGTGGACAACCAGTACATGGATTGCCCCCTGAAAAATCTCCCAACCCCCTATCTCTTCCAACACATCCAGTGACATAGATAGATACTACACAGTATTTACATTTTGTACAAGGCATGTATTTAAGAAAAATAGATTCTTACTGAATAGAATAACACATAAGGTCATGGTTTCGGAAGCCGCACAGAGACGCCTCATACCCTGTTGGTCACATGGCTTTAGACACATTTCCCCAAAATCCAGAAGCAGCCGACTAGTAGTTAGGGACATGGGTGCGATGGTGGGGAAAATATTCCCTCATTGGTAGAGTAACACTTCGGAAGTAAAAAAATAGCAATAGTTAAGGTAGTGATAATTTCATACAATAGTAACAGGGGAATACTGAAGAAATAAACAGCTGGAGCACATATATAATGATGCATGATACAAATTTCAAGGAAAATATCAAAAAAGTCACAAATTTGAAACACTGTAATAGACCAAATTACATGGTAAATAGTAAACAGCTCCATAGCATCGCAAGCCAAAGCATAGTCCCATTATCTTCAACTCTAAAGTAGTCAAGTACCATAAGTAGAAGGAAATTGGTCCTTATCTATAACTTCATATATATAATCTTTTTGTGCCCAAAATCATGTCCTAAACAGGGTGTGAGAGAAAATCATTGTAGGAAACCACCATGAAATTTGTACCAAATATTATGTGAATACATATGGAAGGAAATAAGCACGAATGGAAGCAGTAAACAAGGAAATACTCAAAAGTAAACAGTTCAACATTTTCATATAATTATCTTCCACATATCAAGTAAACAGATAATCACAGACACATTACCCTCCAAGATGTACTCACAGCCTAATCCACTCTAATCCTACCTAGAAAACACAATCTACTCTACTGGAAGTACACAAAGTCTAACCACTATGGTTCAGATTTAATATAGAATCTCTAGGGAAGCACTCACAATCAATTCCTCCTATAGTCTTGTATCGGACATTAAAAGGAACTCTGGGGAAGCACATATGTCACATTCCCCCTATGGCTGGAATCGAGAAACTACAAATACTTGGACGAAGCACTTACGTCAATTCCCCCTCAGGTCTCGCATCGTAAATGTAATAATAGAAACTCTGTAGAAGCCCTTACATTCATTCTCCCTACAGTCTAATACACTAGGTTCTCATGGCCCTGTGTAAGTCAAACGATCACAATAATGCAATACATCCAAATTAATCCTCAATAACTACTTGGATAACCAGTCTACAACACGACAACACATCCGATAGACAAACAATCCATCCTATAGTACTAGGAATGCTGAAAAACAAGGATGCCTAACAGGATAAGAATGAACACCATCATTGAAAAGCATGCATGGGAAAACACTTATAAATAATATCAATTCACCCTATTCACATTCCATTATCCTCTACTCAATCATACAACCATAGTTGGAAATTAACAGGGCTACAACCGTAAACACCCAATACCCCAATCAAGGGTATTGTGAAATTTTGCATATATAACTCAAATACATTCAACATAAAGGCTCAAACCACCTACCTTGGTGTTTTAGGATCATTATATGTGAACCTCAAGCCATGAATCACCCATGAACACTGTATATATGAAAAAACATCTAAAATGTTCACCCATTGAAAAATTGGGAAAGAGGGGGAATCTAAAAATAAAGCTATAGAAGATGGAAGAGCTTACCAAGGTGATCCCAATGCAATTGGTGGTGGTCAACTTGGAGAACGGGTTCTCAATTGGGGGATCGGGGTTTAATCACAGTCATATGAACACTCTCAGATGAACTAGGTCAAGAAGGAGGTATTTCGTTCCATCAAAGGTGACCCCGATACCTTTAATGAAAAAAACAATGAACACGGTGTGTACTTTAGATGTTCTCAGTCTGTACTTGCCTATACTGGCCCCCACATTAGGATGTCTCCAGATAAACACACATGTCCATGTGCATGTCCGTGACATAGACAACACCCGACTAGCTGTGGTAACCGAGTACACGGCGTGTACTTAAGAAATTTCAAGAAAACTTTTATCTTTCCTCATAAACACCAGAAAAAGTAAAACATACCTGAAAAGACGATCCAGGTTCATACACATGGGAAGGATGTAGAGAGCATAGGGTAGATTAGGGATGTTCTCTAAGGGGTTTTAGTGATGATTGGAGGGAGATTTTGTGGGTTTGTATAGGAAATGAGAGTGGAATTCTTTAATATTTCAAAAAATTATGTTATGGAATCTATATAACTATATATTGAAAACAATAAACCATATCATTTATTTTGCCCATGGTATTAGTTATATGTTATTGGAAAATGTTATTTTTTCTATCCAATTTCCTATATTATTAATATATAGGGCTTTCTTATGTGTTGGTCAGTCATAGTCTCAAGCAAATGATTTTATAATAATAAAATATTTTTTGAGGTCATTGAGGGTCCACTAAGGCATTGTAAAATTAATCAAACAATTATAGAAATCACATTAATTTAAAGTTAAAACATATATTTGTTAAATATTACTTTTATATTATTTTACTAAATCACTATTCGGTCATTATGGTGTCATGAAACACAATATATATTTATGAAGTATATAATTTTTAACCAAAAATTCATTTTTCTTGGAATATTATGAAAAAATAACTATTTTATAATTTTGACATCCTAAATATGAAAAAATATTAACTTCATCTAGAAATTTCTAAATATATAAATTTTTACATTCAATATAAAAACCGGCATTTATACAAAATCCATGGGTTTTGAAAAAAACCACATTCAATCCTTAATAAAAATTACATTTGTAAAAAGAATATATGCTCATTTATATTTATTAAAATTTAATTTAGTAATAATATTTTATTTGAATTTTAATTAAATAAAAAATTCAATAATTCATCAAATTAGAGTTTATAATTTAATATTAACTATATATACACTTTATTATTTGCAATCAATTTACAAAATAAAAATAATAAAATGAATGTATATTCTTTATAAAAAACAATTGAACAAAATCATACTGTTAGGGGATTGTTCCATAACCCATTATAACACCCACATAAGACCTAAGGTCAAGGTGTGTGATGGTGACAGACTCTTGGGGCAGCATAGATAACATCACTCGGGTTGTGATATCTACTAAATTTTACTACTCACATAGGTAGTTCCGTTCAAGATTAACATGTTGAATCTCAGCTTGGTCTTGGTCACGAGTAAAGCCCTGTGACGTTACCTCCATCCAGATCTCTAAAAAATGGGATTCATATAAATAAATTCTACTAGATGGGGCCATCACTTCCATTGTGTGAGTAAATTTGATTTATTAAAGCCCTGAAATTATACTAATCTGGTGATCACTTTTCAACGACTATAATTGACAATATAAAAAATCACAACGGTAATTTGAAATCCAAAAACATAAAATGAATGTAGTGAATATGTTTTATATACCAATTTTACCTAATAAGTAATTTAATTATATAAAGATAATTTCTCATTAATAAAAGAGTGGGTCATTACAATCTTCCCTCAATAAATTTCTCCCTCAAACATTCATTTTTCCATACTAAAACATATAAAAATATCTATACATCATCACTTCCCCCACATCCTATGTTGTCTCTTCAATATTTTGGATTTTCCACAACTCCTTGTCGATGGGAATTGTCTTATTTCATATAACATTTTCCCTATGACCTAATATCTGCATCAGCTTATCTTCATTGGAGAGGTCTTTCTCCAATGGTACCACCTCTAGATTGAGTACACGTGATGGGTCGAGTATGTACTCCCTCGCGAGTGATATATAAATTCATAAAGTACTTGATATAGTTTTGGTTGGTGTGTTATTCTGTAGGCCACTACTCCAATGCGATCAAGGATCTCAAAAGGTCTGATGTACCTTGGAATAATTTTTACCTTCTTCTCATGTCTCATAACACTATTCCACAGTGATATGCAAGGTAACTCCATGTATCCAACATCAAATTCTATGTCTCACTGACAATTATCCCCACTACTCTTTTGTCAAATCTATGAAGCTTTAATGTGCTACTAGATGGGAGTTAACCCTATCCACTATTCATTCAACCATTTCTGGACCTAGTTGTTTTCTATCACCAACCTCATCACAACATGCGGGTGTTGTGCACCTCTTCCCATAATGTTTATCATAAGGATCCATTTGGATGCTTGAGTGGAAACAATTATTGTGATAAAACTCAACCCAAGTAAGATTATGATCCCATCCACCTTTGATGTCTATTGAGCTTGCTCTCAAAATGTCCCCAAGTGTTCGGATAGTCTACTAATAATGGACATCAGTTTGAGGATGATAATTCTTACTGTTGTTTTTCTTAGTATTCATATCATGCTGGAGACTCATCCATAACATATAAGGGAGTATATGATCTCGATCAGATATAATGGATTGTTTTACTTCATGCACCTTTACACTTATATGATGCATATCTATATTATTTGATCTAATGAGAAATCTGCCTGAATATCAATTAATTGTGTAGTCATTTTATGATGATCCACAAAAACCCATATATAATTATATCCTTTAGATGTATTCGGATGTCGGGTGTCATATTTTGTAGTGATTTTCTCCCTTTTCCATATTGGTATGGTTAATGGTTGCCTCACCCCTATAGAAATCTACAACCAAGCCATCACTTCTAGACATACTTGGAACATTAATGTATACTAAAAAATATTCATATTCATGTTATCCCTCCAATAATCCAATCAGAGATCATGATATATCATTTTTACTGGGTTAATGGAGAAGTATGAACTTTGTGCACCTTCTAAATGATCTTTCATTAAGTATGGATTTTATGGAACCCATAGTATTGACCCAAATCTGACAATTCATTCTTCATTAAATGTAATCGCTGAGGATTTCCCCTTTGTTAAAGGTTCCACTTACTTCTGAATTCCCAAATCATCCATTTGAGAACCATTTACCTCTCTAAAAGAGATGGGTGATAAATATAATGTGAAATTATTGATGATGTCCCATTAATCATGATTCTCATGTCTATATTCATAAAATATATGATTATTGGTTCCCTTTCAATTCTCATAAATTAATGAGTTGTTGGATACATTCTACTTAGTGTTTTTTCCTCTTAATAATATTTTCATGTATTGTAGTGAATTGATAATTCATAGTCTTTGATCAGCTCGAACCATCTTCGTTGGTGCATAATCAACACTTTCTGTGTGAATATATAGTTGAGGATTTTTTGATCTATATATATTTATGAATTCTCCGCAAATAGATAATGTTTCCATATTTTTAAAATGAAGATTACTGAAGAAAACTCCAGATCATGTGTTGGATTGTTTTTCTAATGAAAATTAAATTTATGTGATGCCTAGGTGATGACTTCGTCAATTTTCATCAACAAACTGCTTGAGCCCTACTTTAAAGGATCACTGAATACCACTAAAAGTTATCCACTTGTTTTTAGTGTGAGGACATGTGCAATGATAATCCACTTTTCATCTCTTCGAAGTTATTGTTGCACTAATCACTCCAAGAAAACATGACTACATTTTGAGTTAGCTTAGAAGAGGGTCTGACAATCGTGATAAATTTCTCACAAATCAGCAATAATATCCAGATAAACCTTGTAATCTACAGATATCCATCATGGATATTATCCTTGACAATCCCTCAATTGCTTTTGTCTTGGAGGTATAAAAAATATCCCATTTCATGTGATGATATGACCCAATAATGAGACATCCCTGAACCATAACTCACACTTGTTGTAATTTTCATAGAGCATATTCTTTCGAAGGGTCTCTAGTATAATGAATAGATGTCCCTCAAGCTCTTCCTTGGATTGGATTATATTATAATATCCACCATAAATACTACAAGAAATTTGTTGAGGTATTATCTAAGGACTCTATTAATCAAGAACATGAATATTTCTAGATCATTAGTGATTCCGGAAGGCATTAATATGAATTCATAATTCTTGTACCATGTACAATAATCTTTCATGGGGATATCCTTATTCTTCACCCTTACATGGTAATATACCTTCCATAGATCCACATTGGAGAAGTATTTTAGTCCACATAGTAGATCAAACATGTCATCAATTCATAGAAGAGGATACTTGTTCATTATTGTAATTTTTTTAGAATATGAAAAGCAATTCAAACCCACATTGACCTATCATTCTTCCTTACAAATAGGATTGGTTAACCCCATAGTGAATCACATAGGCATATAAACCCATTATCTATATTATCCTATAGTTTTTTCGTTAGCTTCTCATGCTCCACAACATCCATTCCAAACCGAGTCTTGGATAATGGCAATGCTCAAGGTATATGAACAATCACGAATTCATCATCTCTTCCTAGAGGAAGACCAATAAATTTCATGGGAAACTGTTTAGTGAATTCCCTTATGACACACACCTATCACGAGGTGTGGACAAAAACAATTATATTTTTTCATGTGCAGTACAGTGGCTGGCCAGGGTCGTCTCTCTTGAGAAGCCTTTCAGTTTGGTTAACATAATTTTTTATAAATCACATAAACTATTTGTTCTTGTTTTTTTCAATTTAAATTAAATTGATGAGAATATTTTTGTGTTTTTTATTATTTAAAAAGACGAACTATCATGAAATAGAAATAGAATTATTTTAGGATGAATAAAATTTGTTTGGGGTATAGTCTTAGGTTCAATCATTATTAATTTTTATTTGTTTATTTCAATTTGATAATCCAAACATGAAACCTCAGGTTGGAATCACTACTCTTTACTAGAATAGCATTATTTTTAATTACATGTCATTTTGGCCCTTCACCCAATCAGGCACATTCACCTCACCAATGTATGCTCCTCAAATCTACCACAAACATAAAATAAACATTAAATAATATTTAAGAACACCATGGCCTCCCCTCGATCCAAGTCTAGCTGTAACCCTCTCATTTTCGAGAGTAGAAGGTCACAGTGGTTGGTGGATGAGAGAGAGAGAAAGAGAAATTAGAGGGAGATAGAGGGGAATATATAATTTATAATTATTGTTAAAATAATATTAATTAATATTATTATTACTATAATTCAGAAAATTGTTTTTGAAAAAGGTGATGCAAAAAACAAAATATCTTTAAAATAAGATTGTGATAATTATAATAATGATAATGATAATGATATTAATATTAATATTATTATTAATACAAAAACTATTGATAATAATATATGCTATTAAATTATGTTAATTGAGAAAAAAATTGTGGGAAGGATAGAGAAACAAAAATTCTTGGATTAATTAAACTAAAATTTGAATTATAATTGATATTAAACTAAGAAAAAAAATTAAAATAAAATAAAAAGGGTAAATGAGTTGGGGAATAGAGGTGATGCAGTGGCCCATGCTCCAGTGGGATCCCCCTTGGCTGTGGCTATTGCTCTGATGATTTGAGAAGGAGGAGAGGGCCTCCTTTTATCGGTAGAATGATGTCCTCCAAAATATTGCGCATTTTGACCAATTAAATGGATGATTCTTGAATGGACCCCATATTAAATGTTGTAGATAAATGTTTTTTAAGTTCACTTTAATAATTTCAGCTCTATTTGACATTGGATGAATGAGGTAATAGTTTTTCATTGGTGACTTCTTTTTTAGATGAGCCATCCTGGATGGTTCGTCCAAATGTATGACATTCAACAGCATCCATATTGAATACAAAACTCCCAAAAATATGATTATGAGTCATCCCTATCTACCCTAGTTCAATCCCAGCTGGAAGAACCTCAATTGGATGTATTTTGGAAGAGTTGTGGTCCCATTATGGTGGTGGGGTCCAGGCTGCCCCCCGGAAAAATCATAAAGTCCATTGATTTTTTAAGCTCTTTGGATGGCTGAAACAACTTTAGTCCAAAAGACCATGTTCAGGGAAATAATGTCAGGATTCTAACAAATAAAATGAAACACGATATTTGAAAGTATATTTTCGTTGAAATGAAAAACATATCCGTGTGGTCAAAATCAGTCCAAAATCCAGAATTATGCACTTCTCTCAATTTTCTTCATTTTCATCATAAAATTCATATTACTCATTATATTAACAAAATAAGATAATAAATGGGGATTATAATTGAATAATAGTAAAAAATAAATATTATTTGATTGATAATATGCACATAAATTTTCTCGGTGCCATACCCCCACACTTAAAAACATGATTGTCCTCAGGCATAAAAAATAAAAATGGTAATCAGAGAACACAAATGTTACCAATATTCAAATTTCAATGCAATATAATCAATCAATTTTCAGAGTGAAATCAATAATTCAAAAATATGCATAAAATATCAATTTAATTTCCCATTTTTCAAAGAAACAAATAATTGAAACATTTTACTTTTCTCATTTGAAAATTGATTGAACTTATCCTATCATTCATTAAACCTCCTTGATTTATTATTATTAAACATGACAAGTCATGACTTACCTCACCTTCTATTATTTTCTCTCATAGCTTTTGATACAATTCTAGTATATTTATACTCATATCTTGAAAAAAAACCCTTATCCATAGGCTTGAAAATAAACCACTTTCTCTAATTTGTAAAGAAAAAGGACACATAAAATTAAGAAGACATTCAATAAATGTTAAAAGGACTCTGAGGCTTAAGGTTGGTGGGATTTCATGCATTATCAAATAAGGATAAAGGAAGAGGTTTTTCTCTTATATACAATTCAAGATATCAATAGTAAAAGTGTAATGAACTTCTTTCCCTTTAATGTAGAAACTCCCACTTCCAAAAACTCAAAGGAAAGTCTATGATCAAATTATTCATAATGAATGATTTTTGCACCCTCTTGATTTTTTTTTTACTTTTGTGATTTTTTTTTTCATTTTTCCAAATTTAATAATTTATAAAACCTCACATCCATCATCTAACCACATATTATCAAATGATCGTCATTCTAGAAAATGGTGATTTTTTGTTCCCTCAAATCAGAAGCAATTTTTCTATTTGTTTGGAACTTTTTTGTCATTTTTTTCATATATTTCTACTCAAGAGTAGAAAAAATAGAATTAATTGAATGATTTCACAGCCATTTCAAATTATCACAACTCCCCCACACATCTTCCTTATAATGTGTATCATCTCATCTACCCTGATTCCCTTTACCCCGACACATCATCTTTAAAATAACATGAAAATACCAAAAGTAGTGTAGGAATGGATAAAAATGTCTTGAAACATGGATAATACCTATAAAGGACATTCATGGTCTCTATGTGCTAAAATAAGGAATAATATAAAGGTGGTATTATAAGTAAAAGTATCTTTTCAAAGGATGCCTCGATAATTTTAAATGTGTTTTTGCACAGTCATGGTTTTGACAAGTTTTAATATAAGTTCTGGTAGGCTACATGCCCCAAGGTCACTCAAGAAATATGATCAAGAATATATATGAAGTGATGGGTCTATAAATCCTCTCAGGAATGTGAAATATTACATGGAAAATCCCTCATGGTATGACTAATAACAACAAATAAATTCACTTGTACTTCTAAAATTCAAAGCATAAGAGAGGGTAGGTAAATTTCATTTACACAAATCAGTTAATTCCTTCAAATCAAGAGTTATAATTTCAATATCTATGCTTCATATTTCAAAAACTTATTCTATATTTCAATCATTTAATCATATAATCATTTAAATATAAAAAATTTCATTAGTGGGTTACTACATGTCTCCAAGATAAGTCGAGTAAAAGAATAATTCATGTGTGGTCATGCAATTTTATCATTAAAGCTAAACACATGTTTTGGACCAATATATGGTGAGATTTAGAGATAATAAAATAATATTAAACTCCCCTTTTCCATGAAACTTGGTCCTTCCCCTCCATTTTCAGGGGCTTCCTTCTACCATCATGATCCTTAAAATGAAAATCTATTAATTATTCATAGGGATTATTTCGTTTAATCTCAAAATGAATTATGAGGGAGTGGGAGAAATGGTAAATAATTCCAAAGAAATGATATTGAAATATAAATTCCTAGAAATAATGTAATGAAAAATTTGGGTACGATCCCCCAAGTGGGCCATGAATTTTTCTCCCTCTAAAGGGCAGTACCAAATGTTATCCAATGTCTAATGGAGGTTGAAGGTTCATTGATTTGAACCACCACATGTGTATTTTCTTAGATTTTGCATCATCCTTCAAGGTGTGTATTTATCCATGGATAGAGTTCATCATATCCCCCCCTTCCCAATGAGGTACAATTTGTATGGTGGGGGTAGGATGAAGTATGGACCATTATCTTACTTGGTAGCTACTTTTGCAACCTTTATCTCTCACAGTGTTGGCATCATGGGGGATTCATGAGGATAATCATATTTTTTGATCTCATTAGTCTCAACTTCCTGGATCTCGTGATGGGGCTCCTCCAATGCATGTTCATTGAAATAAGTGATCCTTATGTGTTTCTCAACATGTTCTTGTCTATTGTATTCTTCATCTTCCTCGATGTCATAGAAAATAATTTCTGATTCTTTATAATCGAAACAAGATGTAGTGATTTAAAAGTATGATTCAATAATATCAGAAGATATGGGGTCAAAGAAAGGTATCGCTCCATGAGTTGGTCCAGCTTCAATCTCTACATCAGTGGTAAGTGACTCTTGGAGTAGAATATCTGATGATGGAAGCATGTAGTCGGTCTCTTCTATCATGAATTCAAATTCCACAACTTCTGTGGTTTCTTCCTTCAGTGGTGTTGGATCTTCTTCTTTGTTTTTAATGGGGATATCATGTAGTTCTTCAAATTTAATCATGAATTCATCTGATCATTTTTAATCTCCCACTTTTAGCTCATTGGGTGTGTCTTCATCCTTTTCCACGTCATGTTATTGATCTTTCTTAGGTTTGGGTTGCTAAATTAATGAATGAACATATTATAATGAATTTTAGCTTTTCTCATTAGTCGTTCAATGATTTTTCTATGTTCTCGCACCAATCATTGTCTTCTTATTGTTGTTGCTACACCTATGAGTAATTTTCTAATGCATTATATTCAGAATTTGAATACATCATGAATTTTTTATTTATTTATTTTAATAAATGAAATATACATAAGATGTAAAAATAAAAATAGTAAATTAAATAATTATTTGCTCCCCGGAACGATACCAGTTTTGATGCATGCCAGTCATGGGGAATGGACAAAAACATTTATATTTTTCCTAGTGTCACACCATGGATGACCTGGGCCATATATCATGATGAGCCTTTCTGTTGGTTTTACATAAATTATTCTAATTCACCTAAACTTCTTCTTTTTGTTTTTTTCTAGTTAAATGAAATTGATAACAATATTTTTGTGTTTTTGATTATTTTAAAATGTGAACTCTCATGAATTGCAAAAAGAATGATTTTATGAAGAAAGAACATGATTTTTGGGTTTAGCATTTGGTTCAATCATCATTCTCTTTTATATGTTGATTTCAGTTTGATAATCCAAACATGAAATCTCATGCTGGAATCACTACTCGTATCAAAAATAGAAATAGTTTAGCTTACATGTCATTTGGGTTCATCACCCAATCTGGGACATTCACCTCAAAAATTCTTGAAATTCAAATCTCCCAAAATCTTAATAAAAACATTAAAGAAAATTCAATAACAGATTGACCTCCCCCTAAGCCTAGTCTTGCAGCTAGCATCTCATTTTCGAGAGTAGGATATTACAATGGTGGATGGATCAGGGAGAGAGATAAATTATAGAGAGAGAGAGAGAGGAGAATAAATAATTTATAATTATTTTTATAATTATAATATTTCTATTATTAATTAATATTAATATTTTTATAATTATGAAAATTGTTTTTGAAAATTGAGATGGAGAAAATAATATGGATTTAAAATAATAATGTGATAATTAAA
Source organism: Viscum album (assembly GCA_963277665.1). Lineage (NCBI taxonomy): Eukaryota > Viridiplantae > Streptophyta > Magnoliopsida > Santalales > Viscaceae > Viscum > Viscum album. The sequence goes on along the minus strand of OY728126.1, from coordinate 2,125,022,543 downwards.
ATAATGATAATTATAATTATAATAATAATAAAAATAATAATATTTTTATTATTAATAAAAATTATATTGAAAATAATATCTATTATTAAAATAAGTTAATTGAGAAAAAATAATTGTGGGATGGTTGGAGAAGGTAAAATGCAAGAATTAATTAAAAAAAATTTGAATTACAATAGAAATTAAACCAAGAAAAAACGTAAATGAAAATAAAATAAAAAGAATAAATGGTGGGGTGTAGAAACAACTTCCCATGCCCAAGAAGAATCCACCCTTGGCTGTGGTTGCCAATCCGATGATTTGAGAAGAAGGCAAGGGCCTCCTTTTAGAGGGATAATTCTATCCTCTAAAGGATTTCACATTTGTTGGAATATTAAATGGCTGATTCACGCATGGAATCCTTCTTCATTGTTGTTCATAAATGTGTTGGAGTCCACCCAAAATATGTCAGCTAGTTTGGAAATCATATTAATGAGGTATTAATTTTGCATTGGTGACTAGTTTTTCTAGACGAATCTTCCAGGAAGGTTTCTTTAAAAGTATAACAATCAACGGCCACCATATTCATTTAAAAATCAGCTAAAATTTGTTGAAGAGATGACCCTATCTGTCCTCATGATATACCAGGTGTAATCACATCAATTGGATTTTTATAGGCCGAGTTGTGGCGCCCTTATGGTGGTTGGGTCCATGCAGTCCGTGTGGAAAAATAATAAAAGCAAAAGATTATTTAAGCCCATTTGATGGAAGAATCAGATCCAGGTCTAGAAGAAAAAGTTGAAGGAAATAAAATCTCAAATATTAAAAAAATCACTAAATTTGGAAATATATTCCTTAATAACTGACAAAAATACCCTTGTGGACGAAATTTATCCAATTATAGAATTATTAACTTTTCTCAATTTTTTTAATTTTCAACATAAAATTAAAATGAACCATTATTTTAAAAAAACATTTAAATTCATGGGGTTTATCATTGATAAAAAGTAAGAAATACTCATGATTTTATTGAAAATAAGGACATAAATTAGCTCTGTCACCTCACAATATTCATGTCTTAAAGGATGGTTAATTACTTATACATGATCATATAATCAAGAAAAATGTGCTTTTATTGATTTATTATCCATGATTGAGATGATGGTTCTAAAGAAGATTCGTCCTCCTCTATGCACTTGTATAAAATTTGGTGTTGATCCTCTATATGTATAGTGCTTTCCAAATCCTAGAAATTTATATTGGATTTATATATGGAAAGTCAATTCATGCCAACAATTGCATCACATTTCACCATAGGGTGTATGATTAGGTTCTTTGGAAGTTCAAACAACATATTGTGGAAGGAGAGGAGTTTTATTCTTAGGATGAAATGATTTCCCCATTTTTTGTTCTCAGCGACATCTCTATGTCCATGATTTGTGTTGGTGATGGGATTTTTATAATAACATTTCGAGATATATAATAATTCTTAGAATGAGAATCAAAAATTGCATTTAATATTTTGGAATGATTAATTATCATACATTTACCCACTTCATTGTAGGAGATATCTTTAGCATTAGTGATGGAAAAAAGATTTCCCATGTCTCCTTGGAGGTTGTTGGTTTCCTATGAAAATACATGGATTTGGGAACCAGTTTGAAAATTTCCATTTTATATTTTACGTAAGGCAATGAACAATTATCTGAGGGTAGAATGGAGTGTTCTTATCTAATTCCGCATCAGTGAGTTTATCTTGATGAAATTTAGATGTGAGGTTCCCCTCTCATCCACACTTAATGCATTTCCTTCGCCCCTTCTATATTTATTTTGGGTGTTTATTTCCAAAAATTTGGAAAATGGGGTGCTGTAATTTCACCGAGCCATTGTATGTATCCATTAGAATTATAGAATTAAATTCAAATTTCTACATAATATCCCCATGATACCCTTGAGATTCACTAATCATCATTTTGACTTTGAGGGTACATTGGACAATTTCCTCACAGCTTTCTAAGCCACAGATCGCATGGGCATTTCGTAGGCTATGTTTTAGCCCAATAAAGAAGTGGCCTACTTTGGATTTTGGGGTAACAAAAATGTTAGAGGCATATCATGCAAGCCTTTTTGACGTTATCCTCATATTTCTATAATGGATTAGTCTTATTTATTTCTTGAGAAAATGAAGTATCTTTTCATTTTGAGTCAGAGTGTATGAGGAAAATATTTATCACAAAACATTTTATGGAAATATTTCCATTACAACGCCTCAATATCTTCCTCATGCTTCGTATTTTTGATTTATGTCCACCATTGATCAGCTTCACCATCCATATGATAAGTAGCCAAAAGAACCTTCTTTTGTTTGGAATAATGAAGGATGGTGAATATCATATCAATGGAGTTGATACAATGTTTTACGATTTAGGGATATTATGACCCATGAAAATTAGGAGGCCGTTTTCTCATGAAAAAACATGATTGTGGGTTTATATTTCTTAGGGGTGTGGGTTTGATGATCCTCCTGACCCATGATTTTACTCAAAACATGAGTTATCTTAATTATTATCAGGATAATGTTCACGATTCACACTCCCATTAAATTGGGAATCTCATTATAATAGACATCACATTGATCTTTTCAACGTTTTTTTGCCCATGTCATCCTATCACCGGCCATTGTATGGAATAAAAGGGAATTTAGAGATAACACAGAAATAGGTAATCCATTCAAAAAAGAGATAACTTATAAATTACACTTATTTCATTAACAAGTGAATTTTTATGATTCAATATATGTTATTCATGATCTACATCACAACAAATATTCATAGCTGATTGTATTAGTCCCAAAATAATAGATCATAATAATCTTATGAAATAACCAAATCATATACCCAATGAGTGTCGAACCAATAGTGTAGAAAGTCCCATTTTCATGCCCCAATTCCCGTTTGAGACTATCTTATAGTAGTGTTTTTGGGTTTTACCCTTAGATACATCTGTGTTAGAACCACCTCTAATTATTCGCCTCTAGACAAGGATGTATTTTCATGATAAACAACTTACTCTACACTCTGAAACATTTAGGGATGTTTTTGTTATACTTAGTCTCCTTCATAAGTCTATAAAGACGGTTTTCATAATTCAAATCCCAAAAATAACTAAACCTCCCACTCATACCAACTATAAAAACAATTCCCTTTATTATACACATAAAAAGATTTATTACATAACCATGCACATAAGGAAACTCTGAGGATCAATATGTTTAGTGTCTTCTGAAATTTGGAACATTATATGACAACATAAAACATAAAATAAAATATCTTTGTTAAAAAATTCATGTACATGACCACAACATTACTTCATACATATCATTGAATGAGGTAACATGAGGAAATACAAAAGAAAATGATGAGCTATAATGCCTAGTAAGGGATTAAAAGACGAATAACATGAAGAATTGAACACATATTAGGAAATAAGTATATAAATAGAGAAGAAGAGAAAAATGAACTTTAAGGCATATTATAGCATGATTATCAAAACATGGAGATGTGGAAAGAACATTTATCGTGATATTAGCATGAACCAAGGCTCATTGCATGTAGAGAATGAGTAAACACTCATTAAACATGAATTAGCCTGAGTAAACACTAATTGAACATTATATATCATGAGTTAAAACTAATTTCACATGATGTATCATGATAATATTCAATACAATAGTCATCAGAGCAATATCAGGGCGCACACTTCATAATCATTTCATTTCATGCATAAGTGTCCCGCATAGATCATACAACATGGATTCATTATTCGTAATAATTTATTCCACAAATAAGATATGTGGAATACATTAATTTAAGTTATATATCAACAAGTACATGTTAAAAAATGGTGAATACCCATGATTTTGAAATGAGTATTGTATACACTTACACAATGATTTGGGCATGGGAAATTCTCATGTAACTTTGGAAGCATAACAACATGAAATTGAAATCATAAAATGGGTTGATGAGAGAGAAAGTGGTCTCTAATCATTTATTCTTTAAATTGAAAGTAACAGGTCATGGATGTTAAAATCAAAACATATTTAATGTACTTATATTCATAATATAAAAAATTATTTTGAACATAAAGGAGGAGAGAGAAATCTCTTACGGATTTTCTGTATGGTTACTGGTCTACATGGGAGGCATTAATGAGTGAGAAATGGGTATTTCATCATTAAAAAATAATGATAAATGTATATGGAGGTGAAAAATCATACCCCAACAATTTTAGTTTAATATAAAAGGTAATAACAATATAAGGAGACATGGACATAAATAAGGAAGGGAGGATAGTGAGGATCCCAAACATGAGTGTTTGACATCAACAGCTATATGAGGGGATTCCAGTGATCTTGGGGAGCCTTGGGGGGATTCTAGAGATAGGTGAAGAGTTTGGACGTTCTACATTGGTTTTCAATGAATATAGGTGGGAGATTGAGTGAGTTTATATAGGAAATGAGAGGGTAATTAATTAATATTTCACAAACATATGTTTTGGAATTTATATAATTAAATATTGAAAACCACAATCTATATCATGGTTTTTTCCAATGGATTTTTCCAAAGGGTAGTGGATACCATTCTTTTATAAGGCCTATGTATGAACCTAGTATAATATTAGGCTTTCTTATATGGATGTGAGTCACACTATGAAGGGAATCATCTTAAAATATTAAAATATATTATTATTCTTGGAGGGTTCATTAAAGAAATTGTAAAAATAAACAAACAAATCTAAAATAACATTATTTAAAATGTGAATCTTATATATTCAGAATATTCATTTTATAGTTTTTTATTACATCACTATTGGTTCATTATGATGTCATAAAACACATTATATATTTATATAGTAATTTATTCTTAAAAAAATCGACTGTGGCAAGGAACTATGAAAAATTATCTATTAGATAATTTTGACATTCTAAAACCAAATATCATATTCATTTTATCAAAACAATTTTAAAAATATGTGAATTTTTAGTTTTAAAATAATATCCTACATTTATAAAAAATTCTTTGGTTTTGAAAAAATTGCTTTCAAACCTTAATAAAAATTACAATAGTATAATAATATTATAATAATTTATATTTTATAAAATTTAATTTAGTGATAATATTTTATTAAAATATTATTTATTAAAAAAATTCCTTAATTTATAAAAATAGAAATCTTAATTGAATATTATGTAAAAATACTAATTGTGCTTCAACTCCCATTTATAGTGTAGAAATAATAAAATTACTATTTATTCTTTTTACAATAATAAAGCACATAATCATAGTTTCGGTGTATATTTACATAACACCTTATAAAACCCATATAAGAACTAATGGTAAGGTCTGTCATGGTGTCAGACTATGTGGGTGGCTCAGATAACATCACTTAGGTGTTAATCTCTATTAACTTCCACTTCTCCCATAGGTGATTCCGTTCAAGCTTAACGTGAAATATCTCACCTTGGGATTGGTCAAGAGCGAAGACTGGTGACACTACCTCATTTTCGAGATCCGAAAAATTGGTTTCGTCTGGAATAACTCTATGGGATGAGGCAATCACATCCTATATCTAATTAAATCGGATTTTTTAATGTCTTATATTTATAGTAAACTTGTGATAACTTTTCCTAAGATATAATAAAACCAGTGAAAATTCATATTGTGATTTTAAAATTCATTAAGATAAATCTAATGAAGTCCATATGATTTATATAAACATTTTATATAATAATACATTTAATTAGATCATGAGGAATATTCATTTATAAATATTTTTGCCGTTACAAAAAATGATAATATTATTATATATTATAAATTATGATTATATAAAATATGGAATGTATTTTTAAAAATACCAATTACAAATGTGGTAGAAATTTATTTATAATTCATCCTGCAGGTAGGATAATAAAGCAGGTTTTAATTTATAAATGTCTAAATCTTTGATATGTTTTTACATTCAATTACAAATTTAAATTAATATCATTTTACTACATTAGGATTATATATACATATATATTAAAAATTGACTATAAAACTAATTAAATAAAATTTAATCCTATTTGAAATTAGATGAAAAATGTGTTTTGATTTAAAATTCAGCATTTTTAATTATTCACTAGAAATTGAAACAACACAAAATAATACAAAAAATTCTCACTAACTTATTTTTTTTTATTATATTTCAAAAATAATGTTTATTTTGACATATTGATCAAAAATAGTTTCAAAATTAACATTTAAAATAGGTTCTCCATTAAAATTCACTAGAACCTTTATTATGAAAATATAGTATGTTATTGTAAAAATTGAGTTAGTTTTAATATTAATCTTATAAAATATTTTAAATTAATTTAAATATATAATATCAAATATAGAATATATAAATTTCTTAAATACAGTCTCTAAAATTAAAAACACAAATTAGTGTTTTGATTAAATCAGTTATGGCATGTTTTTTAATTCCATTAATAAAACTAAATTTATTATAAAAGGAAAATATTACATAGTCATGGGGTTCAACATTCATCATTACAAAAAATCGAATCCTATAAATTTTAGGTATAATACCTTCTAGAAAAATAGGTGGGATGTTCTGGTTTATAGAATCATCTAGTTTCCATGTTAATTAATCAATTTTTTGATTTCTCCAAAGTACCATTACCAGACAATTATTCCAATTTCTCAATAATTTCACTCCAGTATCAACAATCTAGATGAATTTATCATAGTAAGAATGTTCACGATCCATTTGAATTCCATTATATGTGCGTAAATTAATTTGGTCTAGTATGTAATTTCTTAACATAGATATAGATAATACATAATGTAATTTTTAAATTAGTAGACATACCAAAATGATAAGATACAATTACATTTATTTCAGGAAACATGAAGGGTCTGATATACCTATGACATAGTTTCCCATTCTTACTCAACATGATATCACATATAACTAAATATACCTTACTGAAAATATGATATCCCACATGGAATTCCAAATCATTTTTATCATTATCATTATATGTTTCTAACTATAGTAATCCATTTTAATTTTATCATGAATATCTTTCACCATTATCACTGTCAATTTAACATGTTCTGAGCCTATATTTTTTTCAACTTCATCCCAAGAAGTTGTATTGTGACACCTTCTTTCAAATAAAACATCATGTGGTTCCATTCGAACAATTAAATGTAAACTATTATTATAATCAAATTCCTCCAATTGTATGTATTGATACCACAAACCCTTAGCATCATGTCTGCATTTCCACCAATGGTCCCCCCATATTTGAGTTATTTATTCATATTTTCTATCAATTTGAAGATGCTATACATTGTTCAAATGAATCATAGTGTTAAGAGCCTTCTAGATACTCTTCCATAACTTTGATGGAATGTTGGGGTCTCGATCAAAGACAATTAATAAAGGTGAACCATGAGACCTTAAAAATTCATTAATATAGAGCTCTGTGAGGTGATACAGAGGCATGTTTTCTCTTATATCAGTAAAAGTTAATTATTTGGTTGGGTGAACCAAAATAAATCATATATTATCATTCATTATAGTAGTCATTGAATGTCTTGTGACAACATACATAACAATTTCATCACATTTCCACTTTGTAATTAGAAGTGGTTGTAGGAATTGTTTAGGATGTAGTAATATAGATATCAATTTTTCACTAACAAAACATATGGAAAAATAATTCTCAATTTCCCAGTTTATCTTATCCTACCAAAATTATGATAGAAGGGTGTATAATGAAATATGAGATATGAGAATCATTCAATAATTCTATTTTAGATTTGTTATAAATGGAACTCAATTCCTCATTCAAAATTATAGAACACCATCTATACGAATAAATTTGGCTAATTTCCCGTCATTAATACAAATAATTTTAATATAAATGTCCTCATTGTTAGATTAATAATTCTTCCCCTTCTATAAAAAACAGAGTTATTCAATGATTTGAATGATGATTGATATCTCCCTTTAAATTGAAGATCTGATATCCATCATTACAAGAACCCTTAATGATATATATTTCTCAATCCCCATTTATGTTATAACTCTATGATCTTTCCTACTCAATCAATATTCCACCTTGTTTTTCATCCATGGGTGGTATTTTATTAGGAAATAAAACAATAAGTTTATCTAAATTTATCTCCACTATCTCATTTTGAGATCATTTTTTGAGATGGTGTATTTTAGGCTTTTATGATCTATATATATCTCACATTTCTCAACATAGAGATAACATATCTATATCTTCAATGTAATAATTATAGTAAATAATACAATATAATGGGTTTTAATGTTTTATTCATGAGTTTACAATTTCTATCATGTATATAATAAGTTTTTATTATTTTTTATTTAGAAACAATCATGATCCCTATTCAATGCATCACTATATATGATAACCTCATCCCATCGAGATAATAGATTCAAAATGAGAGTATTAAGTAAACATATCTTTTTCTCATCGGTGTTTTATTCACTTTCATTCATCCAAACAATCTTAATGCCATTTCATGTATTTTGGGTTAACGAGTAAGCCAATCTGCAAATATATTGATTGAATTGCAAAGAGTAACCTTCCAAAATTATTAAACTAGGAAACATTGTTATTCTTGTTGGTTGAGGCCATTCACTAAATAACTTATTCATTTCTACATCACATTATTTTTCATTTATAGAGACAATATGACCATGGAATATATCTTCTTCATGAAATAAATAACACTTTCTAAATTTCTCATATAACTCATCCCTTCTAGGAGACTTCAGAATGATCTGAAAGTTATTTTCTTGTTCCTTGTAGCTTTTTGAATACACAAGAATATAATCAATGAACAACACAACAAAATACTCAATATATTTCATCAATAATTTATTCATTAGGTCCATAAAAATAAAGGGGTCATTATTCAATCCAAAATTCATTGTTTTAAACTCGTGATGTCCACACCTTATCCTAAAAGGTATCTTTAGAATGTCTTCCTTCATCACCTACAATTATTGCTATCCAATGGGAATATAAATCATTGATAAATATTTGGATCCATGAAGTTGACCGATAAAGGAATCAATGCAAGGTATAGTATAATTTTATCATTATTCTGATAAAATTTATTTCTATATAATAATTCCACAACCTCTTGGATATATCATTTTTTCATCTAGGATGACATGGGTTCTCAATGATGAAACACTAGGACGAATAAAGCCCTTATCACTCAATTCCTATAGTTGTTTATCCAAATACACAAAATCCACAGTGGAAATTCAATAGGAATTCATTGATATTTTCCTATCATCAAGGATCAAATCAATGGAAAATTCAACCTTACATTCTATGGTATTTCTAGTTAAACCCTCTGGAACTACATCAATGTTTTCGAGCACAATTGGTACATCCGTAATTTTAACATTAAATTATTCATCACTGGTGTTTTTATGCTCGTCTTCCCTAACTATTTAATTTATTATAGATACTGGGGGAGATCCAGGTAAGAATTGGGTGAAGAAACATATTTTCTAATGATGAGAGATTCAAAATTTTCCACTAAAACTGTATCTTACTTTCTCATAAAATAAATTTTTGCATCATATTTTGAGAGAATGTCCATAATGGGGATTATGACAAAGTCAACTTTAGGTATCATGTTATGTTCAGCAAATAATGCATGTTTATTTGTTATAATTAGGACTTATAGACACATCTATGTCACACTGATAATTTCCTTTGGTTGTTTAACTAACAACACTCTTATTAAATTAATACGAAAATTATTTATTTTTTGGGATAATTTTGTAGATATAAAAGAGTCTGATGATACAGAATCAAATAATGCATTTGATAAATTTTATGATAGTATTAATGTACCTACTACCAATTCATTTGGTACTTATACCGTGGATGTAGTAATCTAATAACCATGGTCATTTTTCATTGTTCTCAACTAAGGTAGATTACCAAAATGATTGGGGGAATAATTTTCATAATTTCCAATACCCATAAAAATATAGCACTATCAATCTATTTTATGCTTCTTGCCCTTTCTTCCGCAATCCTAGTGAACCATATCACCACATTTATAGAATAACCCATGTCCTTTTAATCATTATCTATGTTTCATTATCTCATGGTTTTCACAATATGGAAATGGTTGATATACTTGTTATTTATAATATATTACCTTTCTTGTGGTGCTCAGAATACCTACTATTATCGTAGTTTTATTTGAAAATATTGATTCAGGAAAATTCACTATCTATCATAGTGTAACATAAAACGATTTCATAATATGATAAAAAATTATAAGAAAGCAGAGAAGTTCAATGTTTTTCATTAATACATTTAATGATGTAATCAATCTAGCACACTTTTTTTGTATATAAATCAAGTCAAAATTGGATAGAATTGTGACGGTAGCTTCGTAATCTTCAATACACTACTCTTATTTTTTTTCTTAAAGATAAGTAATATTATCTTTGTATCAATTTTGTTGAGCATAAGTAACTTATTAATCAAATAATCCTTCCATTATTATTCTATATTATACGTGTTCAATTTATTCTTCATACCAAGTGTTCTAGATGATGGTACACCACTGCTAAAAATAACCATGGAGAAATAGATAGTAAGTGTAAATTTTCTTTTTCATTGCATCCTAAATCCATAAATATCTTCACCGGGGACCTCATCCTTTTCTTATGAAAACTATAAAAGTATTCCCCATAAATGATGGGGAATTCTATTAAATAATTTGATATAATATAACAGATTCCCCTTTTTTAATAGGTTTCTCCAATCTGGAAAGGTTGTTTTCATAACCTGGTTCTATTTCCCTAGTTTTTCCATATTTTTATCTGTTCCAATACTTGTTGTTTTGGTTTCCTTGGGCGGGATCATTGCATTTTAAATGATTATTGACATTGTTAATCCTTACATATTCCATTTATTAACTATGTAATGGATTGGAATAACTCATAATTTATAATTCCAAATATGGTATATCCCATAACATTATCATATGAATCATAAATCATGGAACCATAAACATTGGTTATAAGGAGGTAATATTATCATTTAAATCCTTCATAACTGTAGGTAAATAAATTATGAATTAACATAATCATATACCCCAAGAGTGAAAAACTAGGTTCATAGTAATGTTTATTGCCTCGTTCTAGGTTATCCCAAGTCATGACACTAACACCTTGTTAGGGTTATTACTCATAGGAACATATGTACTAGAACAACATCCACTTTTCATATCATGATAGGGATATATTGCAAAGAATACCAAAATAATAGATACCATAACAAAATTATATGTTGTTCTTCTATACCCATCCTAAAATTCTATGTAATAGTTAGTTTCTGGGATATATGTTTTGTAAATCCAGTTGTCATGGTTGTTTCTAAACTTCCTATGATACCAACTTTAATTCCCTAACCCCCGAATACCAGAGCTGATGTATTATTTTTTTACATTGGTATTATTACAAGGAAACTAATCACAAGAGACTAATCAGTATAACAATCTTATAATTCCAGATTACATACATGGTACCCATAATACATTGGGAAAAGGAAATTAAACATTCTACATACTAAAATTAAATAAACTACATCCATTAAATATTATTCCAAGATCACTTATTCATATATTGTGGATAGATATATAATAAGGGTGAGTTAAAATACTCAGTAAGGGTAAATACAACGGAAGAAATGATAAATCAATCTATATAGAATAGTATATAACTATACCATCAATCCATTTACACAACATAATAAGACACATTTAATATTTAAATGTATAAAACTAAAATTCATTCAATAAATAATAAACGAATAATGAATGACATCCATATATATTTCGATGGAAAATATCACGGATAAAATAATAAATAAACCGAAATGAGGGAAATTATTTCATATTTGATGCCATTTCTATGAAAAATGAGAAACCTATAACATTAATACATTTCACATGATGGTTTAAAACTATACATAGAAATATATTTAATTATCCCAACATATTGTTCTCATGAGAACCTATCAAAACATCGGGGGGATATATAATTGATGAGTCCCACTCATAATTAAAATTTCAAATAATTATTCAAATAGAATAATAATATAAATTATATGCCATAAAAATATCTATATTTAATAAATAATATTGTTTTTTCAATGACTCCCCAATTATTAAAATAATATTAAAGGTGAACATGATATGTAAAATGATATATGGTTTAGAAAATACCGACATCCATTGGATGAGAAAACATATATTTAAGAAAAATTATAATGAAAATTTATTATAATAATGTTATTATTTTATGATATTGTTAACAATCAAAAAATTAAGTGATATCCTGTTGATAAAAATTAAGAACATTCTTTAGGAGAATAATCTATATTCATTCCAAATAATCACAAACCACTTTGAAACATCTGAATCAAAATCTCTAGAATATTATGAAAATAAATATATCATATAATATGATGAGAAAAAGGAATTCATTATATAACCTGAATAAGGTAGTATATAAACCAAATAAAATTTAATTTTCACATAATAACAAATAAGTCTCAATCAAATGTAAATTGAGATGAAATTCACTTACAATAAAAATTATTTTCTGTTGTGTAGTATGTATCATCTTATATAGTTGATTAAAATACATTAATAAATAATAATATAACCATAATCATGTTTATAATATCATATATCATTTTTTTTAATATTTTATTTCACATTTGTTAATTATCATTCATTATTTTCACTGTACTGTCTGTAAATTTCATAGTTTTCTCTAGTATGTTTTTAACCTGTAATTTTTTTCCCTTATAAATAATAATATTATTTCATCAGGTAAAAAATTTAAATCATGAATTAATTATCATATATATATATATATATTCAGTATATATGTGTTTGGAATAATCTATATATTTGGAGATATGAAATGAAATCTATTTTTCTGGATGAAGATAATCGTTACGTAGGCATGAATACTACATTCATTTGATTGACATATTAAAAAAATAAAAAGTAATTTATAAATATTAATATCATAAAAAAATTATAATATCTGTGTATTATATGTTACATCAGTTTATTAAAACCATTATTTATTGGTTTCATGAATGACATGAATGAATAACATCACATTGTGGGGGCGGTTGTCCACACTTCCCCAAGCAATCTTATCAAATTTATGTGAAATGGAATGTATAATGGTTTCTATTTAAAAACAATTATAATTGAATAAGTATATTGTAAATATAGTATATATCATATATATTTATAATTTACATCATTATTATAACCATGGTATGAGGTAATAAAAGAACGATCAATCATCATTTCGTGAGGCTCTAAATCCCCAATCAAAAAAATAGTATGTTTGGTACCCATTTGGTAGATGTCTGTGTTAATTTATGTTGAACCATCAATATAAAAAAATATCAGTATATTTAGGATACTATTATTATTATATTAACATGTAATAATAATATTATATATGGTAGAAGGGTAATTGGATGAAAAGAGACTGTTTGATAGCATTACCTTAAAAATTGTGTAAATCCATGTGGAATATGCCAAAGGGATTCCTCGGAAGGAATAATTCACTAAGTGAGGAATCATGGTATAGGGGGGGTGTGGTAGTGAATTATTGAGATATTGGATCACCCTAAATTCTTTCAGAGTTTAGAGTAATGGGAAGAAGTTGTGTCCTTTTATAATTGGGATGAGTGGCACTCTTGTAATATTTTGAAAATGGAATTCCTAACATGTTTTTCATGTTTCAAGTGGATACTATGATGGGAAAATTTGATATAATATAGTCTAAGGTCGATATATTTTCATCTAATATATTTCTTATATTTTTATAGGCCGTTTTTGGGCAATATGGTTAATGTTTAATCCCTTATTAAACATAATTTTAACATAATCGTTGTAATTTCTTTAAATCAAAGGCACAAATATTATTGGAAAAAAATCAGAGTTATATTACATTATAAAATAATAAGTTTCCAAATATAGAATAATTTTTTCAAATTCAAATCTTATAAGTGGCTTATATTAATTTAAAATTCCTCCCACATGCGGGGTGATAATGAAATTTTCTAAAGTAAAAACGTCCAATAATTTGATATGTTTTAACATTAAATTTTAATGTAAAAATGATCCTAATAACCTTTTTTGGGTTAATTGATATATATTTTATATAATATGAAATTAAAACTATTACCAATTATAATTTATCGCAACAAATAAATTATAAAAAAGAAATTTTGAATCACGATTTATTATTGTTAACTATTTATTAAAAAATAAAACTTCCTAGAAAAATACCTAAAATTCACCTTATCCTAATTTTTATGTTTTCCCATAAAAAATATATTTTATATTGACATATGAAATCAATAAAACATTCAAATTTAAAATTTACAATAGATTTTCAATTAAATGTCTATTAACCGTTCTTTTTGAAAATATAGTATTTTATGAGTAAAATTCTGTTTGTTTTTATATTATTCCTATCAAATATATTAAATGAATTTAAAAATATATTATTGAATATATAATATATAAATATCCTATACTCACTCTTTATAATTTTATCACATGATAATGTAGTTTTTTCTTTAATTCGGGTGTTTGATGTGTTGAAAAGCCGTTAATAAAACTAAATTAATTCTTAAAGAAAACCGTGGAAAATTATTGTGGTTCTACATTACTTTATATAAAATATTTTAAAATTTTATTAGCCATCCAATTATATAAATACATTAATTCATTCAATACCATGAAAATATATGTTAAGGAAATATTTTTTATCATATAAAATTATATATGGAAAACATTTTTCCATCAAATATATAAAATTAATTTAATTCAAAAATATCTTAATATAGAGTATCAATTTTTTGTTTCTATCTCAGAAATAACTATCTATCATCAATTATATACTCCTACAACTGTTTTGAACATTTTTTTATATGGATGGTGGAATATAGTTGACCTGATCTATAAAAATAATACTCGACTCGATTCACCACATGACAATTAGAAGGGCACCCTCTATAACAAAGGATGCATGCTAGTGGAAATGTCTTCAAAACACAGTGATAACTTATTTCCCTAAAAACATATTTATATCATTATTGTGTTTACATATAAATCAAAACAATCTGACATTACTTTTGAAATTCCTAAAACATGTAGAAATAGAAATATTGACCAACTGTTAAATTCCATACTATAGTATAAAAATTTATATTCTCTATATGTAATGAAACAAAGACACATCACAATAGAATGAAAATATATATCACATAAAAAGGTGAAATAAAAAATTGTCTAGACCCTTAGTAATAGATTATTTTTTATAAAATAATAACTAAAAAAATTTATTGAATCAAATCATTATAAAATATCTTATTAAACCATAATCCTCTTCGAAATCATTCACGCATGTCATAATTTCTAGTATGTGAAGACACCAAAACCTATAATTAAACATGATTTCCAATCTATATATATTAAAAACTATAATATCCAAGGACCTACACTCTCATCTCTGGTTTATTTATCAAAAAATTTATAATAAAAACATTAATTCAAATTTTTTTTACTAATTTTTTTTCTATATATTAATTAAAAATCAAATTAAAATTGAATTACTTTCAACCATGAGGTTTTTTGGTTTATAGTTTTCTGGAAATTCGTTAGACCCCTTGATAATCAATTCACATGTCCTTAAATGGAAATTTCTAAAACAAAACCTAGATTTTATTTTTCACATTTGGAAATAATCAACACATATATGAAATACCTTTTAGAATTAACTCTTTAAACAAAATTCGACAAATCCTAGGGAAAATAAAACCTACGAAGGGTGTCATCATATAATCTATGCAAGTAGAAATTATCTTTAACTGTTGATTGTTATAAATGGGCATAAAAATTTCATATGGGTGTGATGAAAGAGTAATAGTGGATGGGATTATAATAAAATAAATCATAACTATAAATACCGACGTTAAAAAAATGAAAACATGGAAAAGTAAATATCTATTGAAATTAATATTCACAGGCCATGCGACATCAATTATGATAATGGGAAATATTCTAGACCCATAAAATAAAATAAAAAACCTTTTTTGTAACCTGGAGCATCATTTTAATAGAACCATTTCAAAACCCTTGTAATTGGAATAACCATATGGAAAACATACAATGTAATCCTTACCTAATGGATTGGAGTGCTATCTTAGTCCACAAAATGTTTGAGATATGGTAGACTCACCTGAGGAAATCTAGTCCACCACATGTCGATGCTTTAATGGTCACAACCAAATCTAGTAGAGACGCCTTATGTTAAAATGTAGTGGACTTACTCAAAACTATTTTGGCCACCCAATGTGATATAACCACCCAAAATGGAATAAATAATGTTTTAAATTATGATTAACTAAAATGTCTTATTGTGTAATATGGTTATAGAAAACACATACAATTCCATCGTTATTGGGGGACTTACGGGAGAGAAAGGGGTCTCTAATAATTTAGATATAATAATAGAAGTATGGGGTTGGTGTGAAATCATACCCCCTCATTATAAAATGATATTAAAAGAGAATAAAAGGATAAATAAAACATAGATAATAATGATAAATAAATGAACCCTTACTTGAGTGTGTGGTTCCAAATGATTAAAAAGGGGAATCATGGGAGCCTGAGGTGTCGTAGGAGGATTATATAGATTGAAATAAAGATTAAGGATATGAGACATGTATATTTAGTGATGAGAAGTTGTATAATCGATAGTTTTATATTGGAATTGATATGGTAACTCTTTATTATTTCAAAAACATTAGTTTTGTACTCTTTTTTAAAAAATTATCAATAACACAAAACATTCCCTTTTTTAGTGTTTTTTGCAAAGTGAGAAGGGTTTAATTTTTTATTATGAAAATGGATGGTCATATTATCATGATATCAGTAGGATTAGAATATTGATAAGGTATACGTTAACTCATATTAATGTATTATCAAACAAGATAAGTGCAGAACTATAGTTTTCAAGGATGTTATATAGTCAGGATATTACCAATTTAGGGTGAATAAGGATAATATCCCTTATACATCTTTCATACAATTCATGTGAACAATGAATTTATAGTAATTCAATTTGGACTCACTAATTCTCCAAAAATATTTGTGGACATGATGAATAGAGTATTTAAAGATTTCCTCATCATATTTGAGGTTTTATTTATTGATGATATTCTAATATACAGCAAATATAAGGTTGAGTATTTGGAGCATTTGATTACTATGATAAAGAACATAAAAATGATAACTTTTATCCCAAGTACATAAAATCTGAATTTTGGATAAAGGAAGTATTTTTATTAATTCATATCATCATAAGAAATGAAATATCTATAGATACTACAATTGTTGAAGCAATTTAGGGATGGAAGAGGCCAAAATCAATTACAAATATCTATAGTTTCCTTGGGTTACCTGGGTATTATCACTGATTTGTGATAAATTTATCCTGGTTTTAAAATCCTCTTACCAAACTAAATCAGAAGGAATTAAAATTTTAATAGTATATTGAATGATAATAAATCTTCACGGAGTTGAAAAAGAGGATTATTACTGGTCCAATTATGATAGTACCCACAAGTGGAGAGATTTTCATCGCATTAATCAATGATTCAAAAAAGGGTTTGGGTTTGGTGTTGATATAAAATGACAAATTCATTTCATACACTCCATGTATATTGAAATTTCATGAACAGAACTACCCAACACAAGATATTCAGTTTCCATCATTGATTTGGATTTCGTAATTTTTGTTGTATTATCTCCTTGTAGAGAATTATGAAATATATACTTATCACAAAAGCCTCATTTATATATTCACTCAAAATGAGATGAATTTGTGAAAAATCATTGTAAATATTTCTTACAAAACTAACTCATAAGGGAGTAAATTTTTTATAGAATGTTTAATGAGGCGAAAGCTTCAAGGAGATGAAAAGGAGGCTTATCACTGGGCCAGTGCTCACACTACCCAAAAGTTGAGATATTTTGTGTTATTAAATGATGATTTGATGAAGGTAATGAGATTTTTGTTGATGATGAATGATAATTTCATTTCATATACTGATGTGCTATTTAGATTTATTGAATATAACTACCAAACACGTGATTTTGAGTTTTCTGTTGTGATTTTCATTTTTAAAATTTAGTTAGATTATCTCTTGAGTGAGAAGTGTGAAATATATACATATCAAAAAATCCTCATTTTTATATTCACCCAAAAAGAGATTAATATGTTTTAATGAAGATGTTTATAGATTATCATGAACTATATCTACTCAACCCCCTACCATCCTAGGAAATAAATTAATGTAATATATTTTCCATGCAGAAAGGATCCAACAATTTTTTCATTTATAAAAATTAAGGGGGATCATATCTTCTTATATTTGGAAAGTGTGGACATGGAAATTAAAAAGGAAGACAATCATCAATTATTTCATAAATAAATTCTCAATATTATCTTATATATATGATAAAGGATGATGAAAGAGTTGATGTTGGATTTCTGATGAAATCAGATGATATATGGAAAATTGAAATCCTCTGAGTTCATTGTTGATGATGAAGGAGTTGTAAAATTTATGTCAAGACTATGGGTACCATAAAATCCTCAGTTAAATAAGAGGATATTGGATAATGAACCGATATCAACCTTCTACAAACACCCAATAAGAAAAATGACGTATCAAGATCATTATGAACATTATTAGTGAGACAGTATTTTTAAAGAGATTTCCAAATATACATCAATATGTCTTGTATCTCATCAAGTGAAAGATGAATGGAAAAAATCCAAGGGGATGATACAAACATTACCCATATATTCATTGAAATGGGAAAAGTGACCATATCCTTTGTTAGTGATCTTAAAAAGACATTAATTGGGAATAATTCTATATGGGTTGTGGTGGATAATCATACAATGTTTACACACTTTTTTTTGATATTGGATAAATTCTCACTTGATCTACCTAAAATAATATAAATTATGGGTGTTGTTAGAATGGACAGTGTAACACAATAGATTGTATCAGATCTAGATCCAATGATTCACCTATATGTTCTCAAAGGGCCTCCTGCACACTCTAAATACTGATTTTAAAATCATTATGTTCTATCACTCTCAAACTGATGGAAAATCTGAGCAGAATATCCATACACATGAGGTCATGTTGACATAATTCTAAATGGTCTTAAAAGGCTTGTGGGATCAAAATCTTCCTCATGTTGATTTCTCTTACAATAAAAGATTAGACTCAAGCATCCAAAGAGATCCCTATGAAACCTTTATGGGACGAGTTAGACAACACATGCATCATGGGATGAATTTGGGGAATGAAAAATTGTAGGTAATGAAATGGTAGAGGAGATAGTGGAAATCTCGTATTTTATATGAGAACATACTTTCTTACACAATGGGGATCTTTTCATGTTTGTGTTTTAGTGAATTACATCAGAAAACATAGATAACAACCCATAACCATACATGAGTGTAATACAAAAACAGAATATTGATTTTCCAAAATATAATACTTCTCCACTAAAACATAATTTCATTAAAACATATTCATAAATTTTAAATTTTATGCCCTATCTCTCTTATATATTCATAGAACCATTGAAGAACATTTAAGAACACGGTATGAGAAAAAATATTAGGAAGGGATATAATGAAATATATTGTTGGTCCTCTGACATCCTAAAAACCAATAAATCCAACTTCATAAAAACTCTTCATCTTGAATACAAAAATAATCCAGTTTCCTTGGGAAATATTTTCCAAATTAGTTTTACAATCAGCCTTACACATGGAATAACAATATGGTAAGCATCTATATCTAGAGAACCCAATGAAATGGAAATCTATTATGGGGCTCACCGGTTATATCTTGAGCTATAACGGTTCCAACACAATATATCATGATAAATAATAGGGATCAACCCATAATATCATGATTTTTAATGGGATCAACCAAACATAAATATGTCCATGTAACATATCATGAATAAAAAATTTGATCACTAATTTAAACAATTGAGGAAAAAACATTGAGATTTTCAAAAGAGAATTTTATTTATAAAACAAATCACTTTTATAATATAAAAACATTTAACATAAAAATAATATAATATTTAAAAAAATTATGTCATCATATAATGAAAACATTTTAGTAATAAAAAATCCTGAAATCATGGTATGCCACTTATTCCATATATATAGAAAGTATATTTTTGAATTTTATTAAAGACACTTAAAGAGGATTTTAAAATGAAAATCAATTTCAATTATAATTAGAATGAGAATTTAATAGAATGGAAGGGATGTGTGTATAAAATGAAAATAAAGAAAATAATACATAATATAAACAAAATTTATCACAAAAAATAATATTAATACAACATAATGAATATAATAGAAGGTTAAATAAATGAATGGAAATTTGGGATACGAATTTACTTAGCTCAAGTTTGTCATACATAAAACATGTTTAAAACTATTTTATAATTTTTAAAATAGTGTTATTAATAATTTATAGAAGATGAATAATTTTTATAACACCTTATATGATCAATTGTTAACTAAATTCCACATATATATTGATAATATTTGGTTATATACATTGTTCCCGGTGCATTCATTACATTGTTTCATGGTCGGTCAGTAAAATAATTTCTTTTCAAAAGGGAGAGAATCTACCGAAGTTGAACGAGTTTTTATTAATATGTTTCATGAATATTAAATTATAACATAAATCATTTTATTGTCATATATTACGATTAATCATTAGATAAATCATTAATGACATTTAGATCCATTTGGTGGTTCTTCGATAATCACGCACATTTTTTATCACACACCATTAAAATTATGAATATAAGATAATTCCAGAACTTATGAGAAGTCATATCATACAGATTAAAATCTATTTAAACCATTAAAATGGATTTCGTACTATCTTTGAATATGTAATGAAAATTAAAAAAACATCGTCCTTGATTACAGTAAACCGACACATCACGGACAATGTTTTTATTATTAGAATAAGAGGGGGAGGAAAACGAGTATGATGAGGAATAGTTACATAAACAAGATAATATTAAATAATGTATATAATAATGTTTCATTCCAGACTTCTTGATAAGGGGAGGTCATGAGAGTATAATAAAATTAAATAAATGAAAATAAAACACATGATAATTTGAGACAATTTTTACCACATGATCTTTTCACGTTGATATCCCCATTAAGGCCTTCAGTATTGGACTTTTATTGAGACTAGAAATTCCTATGTGTGGAGAATATCATTGGGAAGAATATTGGAAATATTTTATAATTTTACCATGGCTATAGAGATGTGTAGGAATAAGAGGGTGAGGGTGGTATATATAGTATAGAGAGGAGGGGTTTCCATTATTTTAATCATTACTTTAATATTATTTATCATAAATGCGAATATACAGGGTTAATTTGACCCAAAAAATTAAAGAGTAAATGTGAGTTCTAAACAAGAGTTCTTATATCATCCATGATTCTATGAATAATGCATGTCTCATATAATATATATATGATAATTTACCGTATTTCACTATTCATAAAAATATAACTATTTCAGAAAAGACCCAAAAAAATTCATAATAACCATTTATAGATGTTTAAAATTAAAAAATGAAATCCATTTTATAAAAATAATTTTCATAATATTTTTAATTTAATTTTTAAATAACATAATAATTTATTTGAAAAATTAAAATTCTAAAACAATAAATTATTTTATTAGACCTTTAAAATATAATCAGGGTCTCAAAAAATTATTTTATACCCATAATGAAATAAAAAAAGAATTTTTATTAAATTTTTTAATAATTAATTGTAATTTAAATTATTTAATTAATCAGAGAATTTTAATTTAATATTTCTGACTTACTAAAAGGAAAACACTAATATAATGATCATATTGTCAGTTATAAGATGCCTTTTATAGTGAATGCATGGGTGATGTTACAATTTATTTGAAAATTTAACTATTCATAAGGCTCATATAATTATTTATAATGGTATAATTTCTATTCATAAGGTTATATTACTATTCAAAAAAAATTATGTTGTTTCTAGAACAATCAAAACAACATAATGATCATAATTGTGTGTGTTCTGTTTTCAAAATTCGAAAGACATATTGGGAAAAATAATGTTTAATGTATAAACTATAAATATATCATTAAAAAAGTGTGGATTCAAAGAGACATTATGTATCATGAATTTCATTAATTATATTTGTAAATTATCTCGGTGTTAAAATCTTGACTTATTATGGAAATTTAATCCTAGAGATTTTTATTTAATTATTAAAAAAGTGTGGGTATCATTCCCTCATTGTATTTTCCTATTCTCAGGTTAATTCTTCAACTATGTGGTTTCTCTAAAAATCCTTTACCACGTAGATTACCTTAATCCACAATACATTCTCTCTACTATAATATATCTAAATAGGTCTCTCTTTATAATAAATTTTCTCTTCAAGATGCACTATTTTTTTCCTAGAAACCAAACATCACTCATGATCATACATTCACAACATAGAAAAAAGAAAATTAATCAATAATTGAGGAAAAATCAGAGGAAAATATACTCAGAAAGTGAATGATCCAACTTCCTCTAGGATTTTATTATTTCTAATTAACCAGGGAGGTATATATGCTTTCTTTAAAAAATAATTTTCCAATAGGTTATTTTAAGGAAAAAATGGTCACCAACCTCAAATGAAATGTATTTCCTTCTATTATCGTCATAACATTTAATCCTAATATGATCTATCCTCATATTTCTTTGAATCATATGAATTTATTTTTCCACTTCCTCTACTAATTATGATCCCATCAACCTTTTTCCCTTACTTAATCCCAAAATTCTGGAGTTTGACACAACTATCAATACAATGAATAAAAAAGATCTATCTCTACAATAGAATGATATCTATTATTATATGAAAACTATTTGATAGAACGATGACAATCCCAAATTCCCTAGTAGTCTAGGGAACATTCTTGATGAATATCCTCCGATTAATAATAAAATGTTTATATTTAGTTAGATGATCTATAATAATGTAGATTTTATTATTACACAGACATGACTCTCATAGTCCCACACCGAATTCCATGGATATATTTTCGGATTTCCACTTTATTAATAGTAAATGTTGAAGAAAACCCTTTGGAACATCCTCTCTATTTTAACCTATTGGTATGTCAATATTTTCATTGTAAAATAAGAAATATATATTTTAATTTCATCCCACCAAAAATACTATTGATGATCTATGTACATCATTGTGCTTTCGGGATGAAAAAAATGGAGAACTTTGAGCATCGTGTAATAATCCAGTCTTAAACTAAGTATCACACAGAACACATAATCACAATACTCAAATAAAATCTTCATCAATATTAAATTCTAGAAACGTAACCATTTTATCCAATTATTTCTTTTTCCATAACTCGTTATATTATTAATTCTATTTATTAATTCTGTCTGATAGAGATGAATAAACTAAAACATGAAAAAAATAGAAAAATTTCCCACACTAATAACTAGGAATAAAATTTTTATTAAATTATTCACCAAAGGGACATATAAAAAAATATCTTGGTTAATGTAGAATTATTTTTTTGACTCAATGCATCTACCATACTCATATTTTTTTCAGAATTTTAATGAGTCGTGCAATCATAATACATGATTAGTTCCTTCCATCTTATATATCACATGTTTAATTATATCTGAGAAAATATATAACTAATGTATTAAAGGAAAGTATATATTTCACATTTTACTCAATGTAGATGATGCCTCAATGTTTTAATGAAAAAATTACAACAGCTAATTCCAAACCATGTGTAAGTTAATTTTACTCCAGATTTCACAACTAATATGTTGCATAATAAATTTACTGATCATTTTGAATCTGTGCATAACTATATCTCTTCAAAAAAGTATCAATGTAGATAAGACATTAACCTCTTCTAGAAGGTAGGTCCAAAACTAGATAATTCACAAATTTTATTTTCAACTCTTAAAATCAATTTTCACATTCATTTGTCCAGAGAAATTTAACTCCTTTTTCATGTTAATGTAGTTAGTGAGAAATATAACCACAAATGTTTTTCAAATATAATTTGGTTATAGTTATCTAAACAATGAAAAATATTAATTTGAAATATATTTTTGGGTCATTTCAAATTTTCAACTATTTTTTATCAGAATAATCATTTATCCCTTCTTTACAAACAATGTGACCAATAAATGATCATATTTCTCAAAACAAATCACACTTTCTAAATATTCAATAGAGTTTAATTTCATTTATGGTTTGAAAAATAACCATTTTATGTTTTTCATGCACCACTTTACTTCCATAATATTAAAGTAAGTGATCAAAAAACACAGCCACACAGTTATTCAAGAACCCTAAAAATATTATAATCATAATATACACGAATACAATAGATGCATCAGTTATCCCAAATGGTATAACAAAACATTCATATTTACCATATCCACTAAGAAACAAAGTCATAAGGTTATCTGCATTCTTTACATTAAACTGATGGTTCCCTGACCTCAGGTAAGCATTCCAAAAAACAATTCACTCTATAGATGATCCTTAAAATTATCAATATGAAGAAAATGATACATATATTTAAAATTAATTATATTAAATGATCTATAATCCCCGAAAAGTCTCATTGAACAATAATTATTTTACAAACAAGACATGAACAGCACATAATGAAGTGCTGGGATGAATGCATCCTTTATCTAGTAATTATTATAACATTTTTTACAATATCTAATGATAATTTTGAGCCATCTGTTATTGGGGATTAGAAATTGGATTATCACAAAGAACTAAGTGATTTATAAACTCAAACTCTTGATCTTGAATAACACAATAAAATTTTATGGAAATATCATAGGTATTCATTTACCACTATAATATGATAAATACGAACAATTACCTTAACTTAAAAATATATGAGAAATATAAATTTTACATCCATCTATTTTCAGTTACATAGCATTTAGATATGTTATTAATTTTATACATTCAGTCTTGTACAATAACTAAAACTCTTTCTAAAAAAAATTTCCCTAAAATATATCTTAACATGATAAAAAGAAAGTTTCTCCCTACCCAGAATAATAGAAAACTAAACGTGAGGCAATAAAAAAAGGATGGTTGGTAAAATCATTCCACCAACAGAAATTTGAAGATATTTAAAATTTCATTTTACCAAAATATTTATTCCAGGTTTTTTTACCATGAGTTCTTGTTTCATTTCATGTGGTGTAATTCCCAATTTTGATCGAAATTTCACGAAATTGAATGAATAAGTAGAACATGAATCAAACAAAAACATTTCAAACATCTATAATAATAATAAATGAACCTGATACCACCTTATTTGAAGTCTCAACATATTTTTAAGTGGTTTAAAACAATTTTCTCCACACCATTAATCAATATATTGGGCTGATTTTCATCTTGGGAACTTGCTTCGGGTACACAATAGCAAAATGACCCAATTCATTTCAATCAAAGAATCTCAACAATGAATATTCATTAATTTTATCATCATTTTCTTTTCACTCACATGACATGTTTCCAAACATTCCACATCAGTATCATTCCATAGAAATAAATGAAATTCAACATGATGTTTTATCAAATGTTTCACATGAAGGGAAATTGATTTATAAACATACAGATTTCATTGATGAATTCTTACTCAACGCATGCCAACCTGTCCACTTATTATTCTTGAAATCACTGGGAAAAAATGTGTCAGAAAACTACATGATATTTTTTTTGGCACAACTAACAAGTTTCTCATAGCTTTTAAACTCTCACAAAGCCAAATATCATTGAAAAAATGGTTTCAAAGAAAAAAAATACATATTAGTTCGATTATCACTATCATGAGTAAAAATTGGTGCATAACATGGTAGTATTGTAAAATTTCATTCATATTCTACCTCATAATCACTATCATTATGCTTTAGATCAATGAATTGTCTCTCTATTATGAGTTGAACTCTTTTAGAAAAATAATTTTCCGGAAATGGACCCTTAAATTCAACCCATTAAAATCTCTCAACAACATCTTCTTCTCTAATATTATTAACCAGATACCATAATAGATATCATTTAACTTCAGAATAATAAATTTATAGTATAAAATTATGACTTTCTAAACATCCCATTACGTCAAATATATTTTCTAGATCATTTATGTATTCTTCTGAAATATCTAGATTTGTGGTTCCACTAAATGTTGGAGGATGTTGACTCATAAAATTATTCAAAAAATACATGGTACATCATAGTAGATAAGGTTATTATATAGAAATTAAACCACAAATTTTTATCACTTGATCCAACAGAGCTAGTGTTGCCACAAAATGCTTAGTTCCAGTTCCCACCATTCCAAACTACAGATTCATTTAGATATCAGTTACTTGGTGCCTTCCTAAAAAATATTCCACGTTTCTTCATTATAAAACCATTATAAATAGATTATATAATATATGAATTAATATGGTAATCTTTTAAATCAATGTCATTTTATATTAATAATAACATTAATTTTTTATGGTATTCTATTAACATTTTCCTGACACCAAAATTTATCTAGGCCTCCCTTTAAAACCAACTACAAGTAACAAGTTTTAAAAATTACCTAATATTGTGTTTTATATAATAATATAAATTATTTAACAATAAAGATATTTTTTGATTTAGTGTCTCAGAGAATTAAGCCATAAAACATACATAACATCCCATAACCATACATGATGATACAACTAAAAAAGTGTCTACTTTTTAAAAAATATAAAACATTAAAAATAAAATATAATTTCATATCAAAATATCCAATAAATTTATATTTTATCTCTTATTTATCATACACATATTTATATCTTGTGAAAAATCATTTAAGAACATAGGTTGAGAAATAAATATCTGTAATGGATATAAAAATTAAATACCCTGTTTAGTGATAACATAAAACCCAATAAAACCTACCAGAGAAAGATTCATTAGTATGCATAAAAACATCATTTAGTTTACATGAAAAATATTTAACACATAACTCATACAATAACCCTTACTAATGGAATAACCATTCATTAAACTTCCATCTATAGTGTACCCAATAAATTAAAGAGCTATAATGCATCTCACCTGTCATATCTCAAGCTATAATGGGCTCAATCCATCATATCATGAGCTATAATGGGGCTCAAATGACCATATCATGTGCTATAATGGGATCAAACAAACATATCTATTTCCAAGGAACATATAATTAATAAAACACTTCAACACACTTTTTAACCTATGGGAAAAACACATAAATTTTTTGAAAATACCCTTAATTCATTAAGAAAGTTATTTTTAAAAATAGAAAAACCTTGTACATGATAATAAAATAATATTTATAAATTATTACATTTTAAACATATAATAGAAAAAAATTAAAATATTTTCATTAAATAGTGATAAACCACCTATTCCATATATATAAAAAACAATTGTTTTCAATTTCATTTTAGATACTTTTAAATGGATTTTAAAAGGAAAGTAATTTTCAAATATTATTTTAGTAAGAATTAATTAGAATGTAATTCATATCTTTATAAACTATAAATTCACATAATACAACATAATATATAAAAAATTCATTCCATAAATAATCATAATACCATATAATGAATAAAGTAGATGGTTAACCCAAAGAATAGGAATTAAGTTAAGAATTCTCGTACCCTTAGTCATCCTTACTCAAAACGTGTTTAAAAATATTATTTAATTGTAAAAAGAGTGTTATTAAATGTTTCAAATAGAATTATAAGTTTTATAACAACATATATTATTAGGTTAAAACATCATTCTACAAATTATATAATTATATTTTTTAATTCACGTTGTTTCATGTGCGTTCTTTCCTTGGTTTCCATAGATAGTTCATAACGGATTTTCTTTTTGAATGGAAGAGAATATCCATAAGTAGAATTAGTTGTTATTAATATGTTTCCAGAGGATAAAATTATTCCAAACATAATTTTTTTCATATATAATGATGAATCATTATATAAAACATTAACAATGTTATGATTGTTTTGGCAGTTCTACGATAATAAAAATTATGTTTCTTCATATACATACAATATTATGCATATAAAATATTTCAATAACATATGAGAGGACATACAATAAAATTGAAAATATTTATCAACCATTAAAATGGTTTTACAACCATATTTTATAGGGTTAATGGAAAGTGAATACACATCATCCATGATGTCAGCAAATCGACACCTCCTGAATAATGATTTTATTTTTCAATTAAGAGGCAGATGAGATGTTGTATGATGATTAATTATTCCATAAACATAATAAAAATACATAATATATATAATATTAAAACATTAATTCCTATTAGATAATTTTATGTGAATAGATTATAATAAAAGAAGATAATTGAAAGGATAACAAATGAAAAGGAAAGAGGATTTTAACCTCATGATCTATTCTCCTAGAGATCCCCCATAATGTATTTAGTATTTAAATTTTGGTGAGAGTAATAGGTATTGGATGTGGGGATGATCCTTGGGAATAATATTTCACCAAACATATAAAATTTTCAAATCTTTAGAGGTGTGAGAGGAATAGGGGGTGATATTTATAGTGGATGAGAGGATGGGTTTCCATTATTTTAATCATATGATTAATATTTTTTTCTCACGAAATTGAAATGTATTGATTCATCTATCCCAAAATACTGATGAGTTCCTATGAATTAAAACCAATGGTTCTTATATCATCCATGATTTTAGGAATAGTGTATCTAACATATAATGTTTATATATTGTAGAACAAAATATTTCACTATTCAAAATAATATTCACGTGTTTCAAATGCATCACAATAAATTCACACTATCCACATATGAATTATAGAATTAAAAAATAGATTAAATTTTATCAAAATAATTTTTTAATTATTCTCAATATAATTTTTAAATAAAATCAAAATGTATTTAAAAAAATAAAATTTTTATAACAATAAATAATTTTATTACATCATAAAAAATTAATCATGATGTCATAAAATTATCTTTTATTCATAATATAATAAAATAAATATTTTTGGTAACATAATAAGGAAACACAGTTTTATTTAAATTATATTATTAATCATAATATTGT
This sequence comes from Viscum album, assembly GCA_963277665.1. Lineage (NCBI taxonomy): Eukaryota > Viridiplantae > Streptophyta > Magnoliopsida > Santalales > Viscaceae > Viscum > Viscum album. Next base: position 2,124,993,068 of record OY728126.1, on the reverse strand, counting down.
AATTAAATATTTATGACTTTCAAAAATACTATCAATTATATAATGATCATATTTTCACTTATAAGATAACTTTTATTGTACATTCATTGGTGATGTTACTAATTATTCTTCCATTTTACTTTGTATAATGGTTATATTACTATTCATAAGGGTAAAATCACTATTTATAAGTGTATGTAACTACTGAATAAAATTATGAAGTCTATATCAGACTACAAATAACATACTACTTGTAATCATGTATATCCATTTTTAAAATTCAAAAAACATAAGCAGAAAAAATAAATTTAATGGATCAAGTATAAGAATATACTTAATAAAATGTTTTTTGCATTGAGAATTAGTGTTTCATTCAATTAATTAAATTTATTTATAATCATTAGGTTGTTAAAAATACAACTCTGTATTAAATTAAGGCTTTTCAAATTTTAATAAAGGGTTATACTGATAATATTCGATGAGACATACTGTTTGATGTTGGTGACATGGTATTTCTCAAAATATCCCCATGTAAAAATGTGATGTTTTAGGTGAGAAGGTAAATATTAGTACAACATACCTTATCCCCTTTGAGATCAATGATTTCATCATAGAAGTGGCCTATAGACTTTCACTACCACCCATCCTTTCTTGAGTTCATGATGTATCCCATGTATCCCTCATGAGAAAGGACAAACCTAAACCCTCACATGTACTCAATATAGAGGTGGTACCATTACAAAATTATCTCTACCTTGAGAACTAGTTGGTGTTTATCTTAAAATATTGAGAAAAAGTTCTAGGGAATAAGACAATGCACCAGGTGAAATAGTTATAGAGAAAGCACAAGTTTGAAGAAGCAATGTGGGAACTAGAAGAGGTGATGAAAAAATTTTACTCTCATATATTTTAATGTGGTATATGGAAATTTTTGGGGTGAAATTTCTTAATGGGGGAGGTTTATAATTACCCAAAAAGTAATAAATAAAGATTCCATTTTTTATTTATTTAAATGTATTATTATATAATATGGTTATAGAAAAACCTACACATACTTGGTTATATATTATTAAAATTATAATACCATTGAAAATATTTACCATTGTTAATATATCCATTATACTTTGATCACATCATTCATATAAATATAGGGATTTTAAAAAATTCATTTAACTTTGAAAAAGGATGGGATTTCCTTAACCAGTTGAATCATGCCTTATGAATCACATTTATTAAATCATATGAGGGAGATATAATCTCTGTGGTTGTCCCTTAATCAATATATTTATATGATCAAAAAATATACTCATGTGTGATTTCATTTTTTGGAGACGTTCTAGCTCATCGAGATCACAGCCCAAACCAAGTACATCGAACGTCCCCATAAATGTCTCATCGACACACACCATACTCAGAGGGCGTACACCGTTGTAATAAAGTGATATTTATCAGGACCATATTAATTTGAAAATATATATTATATATATTATTGAATTTATTTTAATTTTTCAATGCCTCGTTCTAAATGATATTTATATTGAATCAATTAAACCCAAATTATATTTTCGGTTAATATACAAATTTGATTTACGAATTTATTTGAATGAATTAATGTATTTTTGGATTGAATAATATTTTTATAAAATGGTATTTTTAAATATGTTTTATGAATTTTAAATGGTAAAATAATGCATATGAAGTGAAATGTACTTTTTATAAGGGGTTCAAAAACTGTTAATTTCCAAAACTAATTATTTTTCAAAAAATTTAAAATCTTATTTTAGAACATAAAGTTCATATATATATATATATAATTATGTAGAAATAAAAAAAATATTGGAATCAGAATGTAGAAATTATCCAACGTTTATTTTTTTATAATTTTATGAGAGTCATTGTTTTATGTAATAATTAATTACCATATAAATATAGTGTGTTTTATGACACCAAAATAAGCCAAAAATGATGTAATAAACACTATAATGAAAAAAGTATGAAAAATATATGTTATCCCTTTAAAATAATGTGATTTTTTTATATTTTATTAATTTTATATTTTCTTTTATGAATCCTCCAAAATATATAATATAATATAATATATTAAATTCATTGTTTTAAAAGAGTGATTCACAAACACAAAAGAAATTTTAATGTTTTTATATTTTAGGAACATTTCCTAATAAATAATGAAAATCACCCCACATTGGTAAAAACATTGGGAGACAACCATGAGGATTCTTATTGTTTTAATACTTTTATATATATTATCCAAAACTGAAATTTGTGAAATATTAAATAATTCCCCTCTCATTTCCAATATCAAATGACCAACAATCCAAAATATATTCACTGAAAATAAATAGAGATCCCCTTTACTATACTTAAACATCACTATAAACCTCCCTTCTAACCCCATACCATCATTAATTCCCTTTTCAAGCATTTGGGTCCATATACTCAAATAAGTGTTCTTTCTTTTCTCATCATAATTGAAGTTTCTTTATATTTTTTTGCTCTTTTATTTTCAATAAACAATGATGGGGTTTAATTTCACACCTCCCCAAAAATTCCTTATTATTTATAAATTATTATAGACCTCATTATCTTACATTAAACCCTCCCATGAACAACTGGTATATTTCGAAAATTTCAAAAGCATCCATTCCATTCTAATTTTTTTCAAGAATATTTATAATATTATGCATTATTTTTATAAATTCTATACGTGTGTAAATTTCAATACATGTCCCCATTACAATCCACAAAATCTAAATATGATGACATGCCAATTTCTCTTTCATCAACAAAAATAATGAATTTGTATGCGATGTCATTTGGCTGCTGAATTTTGACAGCAATATTCCATACCAATCCAATTGTGTATTGAATACCATATTCATTTAATATCAAGGAAGTTCAATTTTATAAAAATATAACTTTTTATTGGGGAATTAAATTTATTCTTTTCACAATATCTGATCATGGAAAAAATAATGATGATTAATGAATCCATGTTCTATGATCTATATTCACACATAAACAAGAGAATGAAATTAATGTAACGTGTGCGTTCTAAATTATGTAGTGCTCTAATTAATTGGTTAATATATAGTTTTATGATATTTCATGATGGCATAAGATCATACCAGATTCCTCTATTATACTTTTACCACAATTATGTCTTGGTAGTTTAGCATAGACCTATGTTCTTTATGCAATGTTTTTTTCACATTCCTCACGTTATGATTATCTTGAAATATCATGCCATAATATTAATGTTACATTATTCCACATTGATATGTAATTTATAACATGTATTATTATATTCATTTTATTCTATTTTTATTCCCTTGCCAGGATTTATGGCTCACCCATTTCTTATTCATCTCCCATAGTTCTCCAATCCAGTTTTAGGATCATTCATATTAAATGTATTTTCAATTAGGATGTTGTAATTAATGATTAACATTTGAATTAAATGTTCATATATCGCAAATACTATTTAAATTTCAATAATTCAGTTTTTTAAATTGTAATTTTATGTAATTAAATCATTCATTAATGTGTTATAATGATATGGTTTTTTAATTGTTATGTTGTAATGAGATTAACCATCATTATTTGGGAAACCCCATATGAAACTACAATGGGATTACATGAAAATATCATAGATTCCAATTTTCATATATAAATTCAAATATCTACAACATGAATAACGTACATTGTGTATTAACATAGTCAAAAAAATCATAAAAATCATAAAAATGTTATTATTCATTTCTAACCTTACTACACCTAGGAAGAGAAATGGATATTCTGTCAATATACCCAAAACAAGATTGACCCATAGAAAACATTTCTTCCATAATATCACAATGAAAAATTGTTATCCCATGGAAAAGAAACATGTTCCATGAAAATATATTTTAAAAAACCATCATCTATCCAGAGAGCAATGAGGACAGTATCAATAAAAATTATCCCTAATGGAGTATAATTCAATATAATAGATTTTAATATTAATGATTGGAAGTACAATTAATAAGATCATTTAAAATGTTCTTGAGGAATATATTCTTTTCATTTTCAAATATGTCTTTTAGTATAAATATCTTTATGAAAATCAATTTTTTTGAAAAACCACACTGATAAATATAAAGGATTTTTTAAAAAATATATATAAACATAATTCAATATAATAACAATTATTTATAAAAAATCTTTTTAAAAAAAATTTGAATAATTTTTGGAAAAGATTATTTTATAGGAAAAAATGTATTGATTTAATCTATGTTTTTTTCATGAGAACTTTATTTTGAACTCTTGATTATATAAATAGAAGAAAATGATCAGAATAATTTATTACCATGAAATTATTAGAGGTTAATATCAATAAATAGAATAATTGAACCATTTAATATCATTTAAATATATATATTAATGATATAACATGTCTATGTAGAAGTACATACACCTCCTAAAATAAGATAGGAGTATAACATAATAATAATCCAAAAATACAAAAACTGGGATAAAAACCCATTACTACTTTTAAAAATTTGGAAGCATAAACCTAACAAAATATAAATCATTAAATTTATATTTCCATAAAAATAATTTGTTAAAAAATAATACAATATGTTCATGGGTAGTATATATACCACCAAATAATGATTTTTTTTGAATATGAATATATTAAAAAAACGTGAGTTGAGAAAACCAGTTACCTTATGTCATGAAATCCATTATTCTAATTCAAACCACCAATTTATAAAATATTTGTTTACCATACACACATTAAAGAAAAATGCATACATATATCAAAAATGTATAATGTTTTATTATTACCCTTTAATAGCCATTTATTAATGTTTTCATGTTATAGTCACATAATGGGTAAGAACCACATTCATGTTCATATATGTTTTGGGTTATTATTCATTTTCCACTAATATAAATCTTGATTTCATGGTATTTATAATTTTAATAATGAAATGAAAATAATATATATTCATTATATATTTATTAATGTAATCCATAAACTTTTGTAGTATGAAATAAAAGACATTATTCATAGAGACAGTATGCCCTACATACTCATGAAATCCACTTTCAATATATTTCCATTATAAAAGAAATAAAAATAAATGATATAATACAATTATATAATCATATTTATTTCATAAATGAAAAAAACTATTTAAAAAAAATAATTGATAAATTATTTTTAGTGTGAACGAATCGCATCGCTTCGTGGGGTTGTTTTCCATCAAACAAATGAATGAAGTTCTTGTATTCCCACATAGTCAAAATCATAGAGTATTTTTTGATATGAAATTTTTTGAATAAAAATATAATCATAAATAAGATTTATATCATTTATTATTTTTATAATCATAATTAATCCCATGAAATAAAACAGATAATTGAAAAATGAACAACATTGATTCACAAGGCTGTATTTTGTTGTACATAACAAAATAATTTCCAATAACCAATTTATTAAGATGCTTCTGTTATTAGGTGTAAACATTTATTGAAAAACATAAAATTATATTTATTCAGCTATCTTTATTTAATAATTAATATATAAAAATAATTTAAGAGGGTTGTGGATGAAATCAAACAAAAATATTCGTTCATGAATATTAACTCTTCTTCGGGTTAGTCTTTCAGGTTTAAACAAATGGAATTCATTAGTTTTAGTAACAAAAAAGTGAGGATTTTAGTATGATATTATAGATTTTGGGATGTGATTTCGAAATAGGTTGTATGATTAAAATTTCTTGAGAGGTTGGGTGAAAAAACGAGTGTGATTTCCCTTTTGTAGTAGAGGTGGAGTGAGATGCTTACGAATAACAAAAAAAATATTTTCTATTGTGTGGTTTACCCAATCTATTTGGACTCTAAAAATGGATAATAATTAAGGGTATATATTATTTCGTTTTGTAACACCTCCGTAGAAAAATAAAATACATTTATTAAACGTTTCACGCCTGAGCTAAATTATTTCCTTTTTTCATATTTATGTTCCATTAATATGAAGTAGTTTTCCAAAAAAATATAAATTATGACGTAATTAATATTATAACTATTATAAAATTTATAAAAATTTATTATTAATAAGAAAAAAAATTTAAATAAATTAACATAGTTTTTTGGAAAATTAATTTCTAAAAAATGCAACAAATGTTAAAAAAATTTCATTAAACGTACAAAGATAGAAATTTTTTTTACTATTTCGGGGCCAACATGGTCATTAAAATATATTAATTTCTGAATTAATGGACTATATTTGATATTTTTTTCCAATAAAAAATAAATTTCCATAATATATTCATTTTAGTAATTTAAACTAAATTTATAAATAATGAATTTCTATAAAAAAATATTAATGTAAATTTTGAAATTATTTAAATATTTAAAATGTAAAAATATAAAGTATTATATTAAATTTTAATCTATTAATTTCACACCTATATTTCATGATATATTAATATATAATTTAATAGTATAAAATAATCCATTCAATTCTCTTCAAATTTAAAAAGTTTAGAATCATTTATTTTAGTTAATTTCCACCTAAATAGTTACTACATTTTCATATAATAATAATATTAAATAAATATATTTTATATTGAAATTAATGATAAATTAAATATAATAAATTACATTTATATTTTAAAATCACATATCTACATGAATATATGTAGTTTTTCTTAATCCAAAATTATTTAATGAAAATTAAATAATTAAAGTTATATTTTTTTACATTACCTTTATGTAACATATAATACAATTCGCATTAATGGAAAAGTGTCCAATAATGTCATAAATTTTAGTACTAATGAAATATGTGTAGAAATATGTCCATAAAATGGAGTTCATAATATGTTTGGGTCATTTTTATACAATATATTCGTTTTTTTATAAGTACGTAAACTCATTTTTACCTTAATCGTTGTAATAAATTATAATTTCATTCCATAATAACATTATTAAAAATTTAAGATGAATATATTATATAAAAAAACTATGAATCTAAATAAAGAATACATTTTTAAGAAATAAACTCGCATTTGTGTTGTAATATTATTTGAAATTATTCTCACACACTTGATGAGAAAGTGAGTTTTTATAAATTAAATGCTGTAAAATATTATATGATTATATTACTAAGCATAATATGGATAAGTTTAAATTGTGATAAATTGTATTAATTTATATATAATTTATCTCTTATTAATTAAAATTTATTTTAATATTAATTAAAAACTATAAATTATTTAAATAAATTGCAACTTATAGTTAAAATTCAGTTTTTTACTATTTGTTAAAAATTGAAAATTTTCAAAAAAACATATATCAATATATCACCGTATGTTAATTTTTTTAAGATTTAACAAATTAAATTTGTATAGGTTTTTAAAATTTATTTTATCTTATTCAACAATATTATTCAAATTTCTTGTTTATAAATGTAATATATATTATGGTTTGTTTATGTTCAGTGTTTCATGATGATCATGCAATTGAACAATAAAATCTAGAGGATGTGTGTCATGAAAAAATGATTAGATATGGCATTTAATTCATTGTAAAAATATTTTTACATGTATATAACCAAGTGAATGTATATTTTGTATTTTAAGAACGTGGTTTAAAACAAACTCTCCCCATAATAATTTACTTTCATTAAATTTTAACTTTGTCTCTATAATCTACAATTTGAAATTTTAAATTACTTTTTTAATAAACCATCATCGTAAAAATGATTATTGAAACATCAACTTATTAAGAGAGATATGTATTTATGAGTAACATATATAGTGACACATAACTAGCTTTATCAATATGAGATCAAATGTTGGAATTGAATGATATCTTAAATAAATAAAGAGTTTGATTGAGGTTATTGATCACATGAAAGTGAATGATCAATCAAATGTTATGTGTCTCAAAACCATAAATTTTTTTATGACAAAAATTTCATCAGTCCATAATATTTTATGGTAATAGTACAATTTTTTAAGATCCTTTTCATAGTGATTAGTGACTATTTAACAATCTAAACTAAGTATATTATGAAATGAACATACATGAAAAGTAACTTCATCAGTTTAATATTTTCCAAAAAAATCCCATAATTTTCTGCCTAAATATAGTTCAATTTTTTTCATAATTAAAGTAATAAAATAAAATTTTATAAACTACTCGAAGATAAATGAGATAACAATACATTCCTTCTAACAATAGTCCTTAACCATAATGAAAAGGGTTAAATCATTGTAACATAGTTTCAAAAATAAATAAAACATCATATGAAAATTAACCTCCAAAATTCATCATCAATTAAAATTCTTGAATCATAATAGTTTTATATATAATAATCCATTATATTATAGAATAATTTCCTTAAAATGATTAAAAATCAATGATTATAAAGATTCAATAACATATTATTCCAATATAAATAAACTATTATTCTAAAATTAAAATCCCATATAAATTGAAAAAAAATCATAAATGGTAAAAATGATGATCTAACCCATGCATCACATAGGTAATTGGAAATCATGGAAAGCTTGTCCAATTTTTCTCATGGGATGAACCCCCATAACCTAGCTGAATGAGACATGTTTTCACTCAACATATGGCCTTTCCCATTTTTTATTTAATCTGGAAATATATATCCTCTTTAAATCCACTTCATGTTGTTCATATGGGTTATAATTACCTCAACCTAATAAAATGTCTCCAAAAATTTCATTAATATCCTAAAATTTTTATTATATAAAACAGTCAAAAGGTATGTTTAAAAATTATAATTACTATAATCCTTAATCTTATAGACATATGATGATATCTGTAACTCATAAGATAACCTCACCTGTAAACATCATTGTCTCTAATTATATCAAAACCAACATTAGATACCAAATACAATATCCTAGGACCCAAATTCATGGATTTGGTGTTGTAATTATAAATTTTTCATTTTTATATTTAATTCCAATAATTGGGACCTAATTTTTTCATTAATTCCCTAAAACCTAAAAGCTAAAGTTTGACTACTTACAAAATCTCATACCTTATTTGTTTATATTTCTAGATAATTAGGGAAATCCCACATAAAAAATTTACATAACATTAAATGACACTTTGTTGTATCAACCCATCAATTCTTTTTCACATTTATACATCATAATTATACATTTGAAATCTCATTATGGAATAACATGTTCAAATTAATTATTATTATCCTGATGAAAATTAAACATAATAGTTTAATCATAAATTATTAATAAGGGAAAACATAATCATTATAAATTTAATGTTTTCATTAAGCATATGAGTTATTTGTGGTTTTGATTAAATAATCATAGTATGTGAGAGAATCATAAAATTAATCATAACCATAAATAAATAGATCATCAAATATATAAAATAGAAAACGAAAGAGTTATCATAATCAATACTCATGAGACATTTGACAACAATATTGATAATGACAAACATTATAAACCCATAAGAAGCAGTTAAATTTTTTTTAGTAATATGTCAAATAATAACCATAAACCCATTTCTGAAAAAATTAATTTGGAATAACAACATTGAAAATTTTTCAATATAATTATTAACCAGTGAATTGGTGTTCTAATGAGGTACACACATCATTTGAGCTACAACTGATTCATCTATAAATATTGTGTCCACCCCATTCTTAAGATGTAATGGGATTACCTGGCACCATATGGACCACCCCATAATAAAATATAACAGGCAGACCTAGTGATATCTATTCCACCACATGATAAATTATAATAAACATACCTAACGTTGTCATGGCCACCCCATGTTATCTTCTAATAGGCTTAGTTTATGTTATCTTCTCCACCAAATTTTTCATTTATAATATACATGATCTAAAACAAGAACAAAGTACATATATATTTCACATCATCATAAATCATATAGAAACAATCATTATTATCTAATTTCTTTATTGATCAAGTTAAATGAAATTCAATTCATGTCAATCATATAATAAACATGATTAAACCATGAAATATAAATATATTACATAACAATATCATTGAAAATTGATTAATCAATTGAAAAGAAATGGGTTCCATAAAAATCATTTTATATAATCATTATCCATTTTATGAAAAAAACAAGGATGGTATAAATAAAAATAATCCACAAATGAGAATAATTAAAAATATGGACATAGGATCAATTGAAATTCCCTAAATGTATTATTAATAAAATTCTTCATAAAAATATACTTTACATTTTGGAAATCACATTTTAAAAAAATTGACATATTTAAGATCCATTGATTTAAAATTTTTACTTGGTAATATTTAAAGGATGTTTTAAAAATAATTTTAAACATTTTCATGAGTAAAATTATCGTTCATGTTTTAAAAAAAAACTTTTTAAAACATTTTTTTAAAGAATAAAAATCATTTTTCGTAAGAATGTGGGATTCAATCAAAAAATGATTTGCATAGAAACATTTTTTTTATATTTATTATATACAGATATGAAATTGAAGGTAAGACAAGAATTCGAATAGAATTATAATAGGAGATGAAAATTTATAATAATTATTTATATCGATATCTATTGATATTAACTTTGAAAACATAATCATAAAAATTCATAATAAACAATAATAATGTAATATGAAACTATTACCAATTTAAAAACATTGAATCATAATCCCCATGAAATAAAAAAAATTTAATGAATCATATAATAAAATTTAAATAATGATATCAAAGATATATATTTAACATTGTGAACTATATTAACCTAATAGTAGATGATAATGAATAATATAACAAACAACCTAATGAAGGGAAAATGAGATATGAATCCTTTTCCACATTGGTAACATTAAAATTATTGGCAAAAATAATGATGATTTTTAAAATGGATATGTAATTTCCTATAAATATAATTATAGTAATCATAGAATAAATTCATGTTAGGTATATACCTGACCTAATGAAAATAAGTAGTCAATGTAGAATATATATCATAGAATGAAAATTGTGATGAGAAAAACCCTTTCATTATGTCTTGATGTACATAATAGTCATTATAACCTCCACTATAACAAATATAAGTTAATTATCCACTTATTTATGAAAAAAAATTACATATTTTTAATAATATATAATTTTTCTATGAACTATTATTACATCGTTATTAACAATTTGATGATAATGTTCAATTTTGGGAAATAACCACTTTGTTTTTTGTAAATGATTTGAATTTATATTTTTGGTCGACATATATAAATAATGGTTTTATAAACTCTATAATTTCAAAAAAATATAAAAAAAATATTATATACTAATTTAGAGTATTCTATAAATTTTTTTGATTGGATACAAGATACACACTTCATCGAGATTGTAGGAAGTACGTAAAATCATTAAAAATAATAATATATTCCAACAGAATAGAATGAATGATAATTAAATGATATAAAATCATTAAAAATAATATTTGTATCTTATATATCAACAATTTATTCAAACCCATCATTAATACATTATATTTACAGATTGAAGAAATCAAATATCATCGCAAGTGAGTATTACATCGTACACATGAACAAAGTTATCATATTCCCACAGAATAGAATGAGTGTAAAAATGTGTGATAATAAATTTATATAATAATAATAAAATTACTAATATCATATAATTATTATATAAATTACATTTCCATAATTATTTCGAACTATGAATGATGATAATTGAATAAATTAACGACATCAGTTCATAAGGCGGTAGTTCGTCGTAGACATAGACTATGAGTTCATGGCCAATTTTATTGATGTGCGAGTGGGTATAGATCACACCCATAAAATAATAAAATGTAAAAATATATATTATAATATGGTTATTATATAATCATGACCTAAAATTAATAAAAATTGTATATGGACGAAACCTAAAAAACTAACTGTAAGAACCCATATCGACGAGGTGGTCTTTTTGAGATGGTTTCGGGAAATTTTAATTCCCGATACGATAGGCCTCGATGGCACGGCACGTACGTTGAAGGGTTTGACGTCTTTCCGGGATTCTTGTTTTGGACGGCGCGGATGCGTTTGACATCCGAATTAAGCGCTATCGAAAGGAGTTGGAACCCTGGCGTCGAGGCGGAGGTTTCCAGGGTGGTTCCGGGTGTTGAGGCCGAAGTTGAGGCGTGGGCCCCACGACCCGTCTTTTGAGCTGCGTGCAGCTTTTAGCGACTTTTTCACCGGACATCCGTTCGGGGCGTGTGAGCAATCGTTGTTGGGTGTTTTTCCGAGGGCATTGCGTTGGAGCAGTCTGCCCGCTATTATTCCGCACAACGGTGCGGGCCCTGCAAGGGCCGTTTCGGGAGTTGACGGTGATTTCCAGCCTTATCAATGGGAAACCGTTTCGGACAAATGAATAGTCCATCTTGTGTTCTTTTTCGAGAGGATCGCAACGGTGCGATCCGTTTCGTTGAGTTTCGGGAATAGGATGCAGGTCCCACGTGGCACTGCTCGTGTGCGGTGCACCGGAATGCATCTTTTTCTCCGGATACTCATTCCATTCAAGTAAGCAGTTAATTTGACATGATTTTTCGAGAGGATTGCGATGGTACAGTTCGCTGGACCTTTTTTGTGGACATGGTGTGGGTCCCACCCGACCCGGCTACGGTGAATAGTGCCCTTTTCACCGGGTGTCCGTTTTGGGCGATTGAGTACTCAATCCCGTGAGTTTTTCCGAGGGGATTGCAGTGGCGTGATCCGTTGGTTTAGTTTCGGGATCTTGGGGTGGGCCCCACACGGGATTGGTCACAGTGAATAGTACATTTTCCACCTATTGACCGTTTCGGGCGAGTGAGTAGTCTACACACGAGTTTATCCGCACGGATTACAACGGTGTGATCTGTTTGGTTGTGCGGAGCATCGTGCGCGATCTTGTTTAATGTGCAGCATGGGAGGTGCTCTGATGGTGGTTCGCCCTACCTTGTTTGTGGCGGACCCGTGTCGTGTGATCGCGCACTCTTGGGAGAGTGATGGAAATGGTTCACGAGATGTGGTCGGTCGTGCCTGGGCCTTTGTGGTGGAGTTGTTATGTCACGCCATCGCGTTGATGTTGGGTTTTGTGTGCACGATGGCCCTTGGGCTGAGACTCTAGTATTTTCTGGGAGTATACGAAAATTCATGGAGGTACATGTGGTTGTTTGTACCTGAGAACATTGGTGCGTTCAGTTGGGGTTAAGATGGGGCCACACGTTGTGTGGGCCCCACGTGCGTGCCGGGTTCTTCTTGCGTACTTTGACCTCTCGCGACGTAGAGGGTCCCACTGTGCTCGTTGTTTGACCAGCATGGTGGAGTTTTCCCCTGGCTCGGTGCTTGTTTGTTGACCAACAGGGTTGAGTGGTCTCTCCCTGCTTTCGCTCTAGATGGATTGGTCGGTAGCGGTGCTAGTGACACCCAGTGCTGGAGCAGACGCTGCACCTCTTTTGGGTGAGTTGTTCTGGAGTTGGTAAGTTGTGAGATACCCACTCCGTGTTTAGTTGGAAAGTGTTGTGCCCTCTAGTGGAGATTTCTAGAGTAGTTCCGAGTTCTACCATCCAGCGGGGCGGGGTAGTGGGTTACTCATCTACTTCTAGGGTTTACCCTCCAGCAGGGACTGGGTAGTGGGTCACCCGACACTATTAGGGTCTACCCTCCAGCAGAGACTAGACAGTGGGTCACCCGATGCTATTAGGGTCTACCCTCCAGCGGAGACTGGGTAGTGGGTCACCCAACGCTATTAGGGTCTATCCTCCAGTAGAGACTGGGCAGTGGGTCACCCGACGCTATTAGGGTCTACCCTCTAGTAGAGACTGGGCAGTGGGTCACCTAACGCTATTAGGGTATGCCCTCCGGCAGAGACTGCGTAGTAGGTCACCCGACGACCTCTTAGGGTCTACCCTCCAGCGGGACTGGGCAGTGGGTCGCCCGTCGTCTAGTTCCAGGTCTACCCTCCAACAGAGCTGGGCAGTGGGCCGCCTATCGACTTATTCCAGGTCTACCCTCCAGCGGGGCTGGGCAGTGGGTCTCCTGATGACGTATTATGGTTTACCCTCCAACAGGGCTGGGCAGTGGGTCACCCACTATCTTATTTAGGGTTTACCCTCCAGCGGGGCTGGGCAGTGGGTCGCCTGACGATATATTAGGGTTTACCCTCCAGCAGGGCTGGGCAGTGGGTCATTTGTTGGCATTCCTAACTCAGTCCTTAGTACTAGGCTAGTCTGTGGCTTTTCTCCGTGGTTACCGGAGCGGGACCCTTGGTTGTGTGGGTCAGTGTTGTGATGACTTTAGCTTTGAGGAGACCTCTCGACTGCGGGGTAGCGATGAGGCATTGTTTGACTTCCCTAGAACTCTCAAGTACGAGGGACCCTTTCCCCATTGAGACGCATTCTTGTGACGCGATCTAAAACTATGCGGGCGAGTCACTTCCGCCCAAAGTGGATAGTGTCGAGGTGTGGTGATTGAGCCCATTGGCTTGCGGTTCGGGGCAGACGTGCGAGATGCTGGGCAACGATGGAGTTTACCTCTGGGACTGTTGGCAACTCTTTTTCTTAGGCTGAGCTACGGGACGGAGATCCCCTTACGATGTTGTTCGGGCTTCTCGACAGAGCATATGGATTTGTATATACCATGTTTTGAGTACCCACTCCTTGGGTTTTGGCTACTCTCCTCCAGGAGAGGCAAAGACGCGCGGGGTATGCCACGTGCTTTTCGCGTCCAGCATCCCGTGGTAGGACGAGTCTTCTATATTTCTCTTGATGGGTTGAGTTGTTACTCTTTACTGCACCCTTGGTTGTACTACTTTCTATTCCTTGTTTGCTCTACTGCTCACCCTTCGGTACCTCTTTTGTTTCTCCCTAGAGCCTTCAGGGTATCCTACTGTGTATTTTTTATACTCACCCATGCTAGGGATTCGCCCGCACTTGGTGTGCCCTTGCATACGAGGGAAAGGTGGAGCGTGACTTCATTGGAGTGTAGGATCTTGGGAGCTTGGACCGCGTGCGGTTGTTGTGGCCGGGTTCCAGGTGGGAGACCCGTCTGCTATTCCATTTTTTTTACCTGTTGCCGGGTTGTTGCACTTTTTGGTTGGGCGCGTGTTTTTCCCCTTTTCTTTTCAGTTTGTACTTTGTACTATTAGAGTTCGATGCACATTTTGGTCTCTATGTAGCTGTTTCCATTTACTTTGCTTTCCTTTTCTTTTAATCTGCACTTTTGCATTGAGTGTGTTGTGTGTGTGTGTGTGTACAGGTGCTTAGGCAAAGGCCTCCCCGAGTTATTGTGCCTTCGGCACTGGTCTCTAGCCCCATGCCAATGGAGGTGGGACTGGGGTAGTTGCGGCTCGAGCCCGGGTAGGGTCAGGTCGTGAAAAAGTGGTATCAGAGGTGGTTTGTTCCTTGGGACGCAGTGCGGACGTCCATAAAAGAGGAATTGGTTGGGATTTAGGGCAATAGTGTTGATGTGTCTCGAGAGTGGATCTTAGGCCAGGGAGTCCAGTGATGGTGCGGCGGTCGACGTATCCATTCACCAGGACCTTGATAACCCACTTGTTAACTCGGCATGCTGAGACACTTGTTGCATGAAAATTTGATTGTGCATCACATAGGATTGAGCCTTTGACTGTCCTTCTTTAGTCAGCTCCCCATCATTGCTATTGATATATACATATATGCTCATCTGACCGTGTCACTCCTTGATAATGATGAGGATGTCTCCGCGAAGATAGCCAGCCAGGATACCAGCTCTGGTTCGTGACGATGACCTTGTGAGCTACGAGGCCACAGTCTAGGACACATCATGCGAGCCCCTTTTTCCGGGTGGCTTGTAGCAGCACCCCCACCTGTTGAGCAGCAGACAGTTTCAGCAGAGCAGGCTGAGTTTGAGCGTAGTTTGAGCGCGCTCCGTGACTTCCAGCGGCAGAGACTGATGAGGTTCAGTAGTGAGGCAGACCCTCAAGCAGTAGAGGCTTGGCTCGAGACAGTTGTAAGCCTTTTCAGGCTTGAGAAGATGCCGACAGATCAGAGAGTGCCTTTGGCAGCCACCCTTTTTTGTGGAGTATCATGGCGTTGGTAGAGTCTGGTGACTCAGTTTCTTGGCGAGTCGTCGCTTTTGTTGAATGGCTTTCAGTTGTTTATCTATGAGGAGTTTTTCCCCTCCTGCTTGCACTCCATTCGGATCCATGAGCTCCTGCAGTTTAAGTAGGGATGGATGATGGTGGCCGAGTATGTGGCTAGTTTTTCAGACCTTGCACGCTTTTACCCGGACTTGGTCCGTGACGACGACATCCGAGCATGGATGTTTGAGCAGGGTCTCTGCCGAGAGATTTGTGATGTCATAGTACCCTTGGGCATTTCCACATATGCCAGGGTGCTAGAGCAGGCGCTGGTGACAGAGGGCTTCCTGTCATGTCTTTCAGTTGGTAGTGGCAGTGGGCGCGACAGAGTCGGGATGTCTGCCATAGCTAGCAGGCGCCGGAGGACGGGGCCTCGATGCAGGTGGCCTTCCCCCTGTCAGTTTTGGAGATGTGGTCGTATACCACTGTGGTGAAAAGGCGCAGGGCCTCAGACGAGGATGCCCTTCCATGAGTGGATCCTAGGCCATGGTCGTACACCACAGTGGTGCCAGAGGGCACCAGGGCATCTTAGAGAACACTGGTGCGATTCTTGTGATGGGCGAGGTCACTTGGCACAAGACTGCCCGACCCGAGTTGCTGGGAGCTTCGGGCAGGCAGCAGGCGCACTGCCACGGCAGAGGCAGTGCCGTGATCAGAGTAGTACCAAGGGAGGTGGTGCTAGCAGAGGAGTGGGAGGAGCAGGAGGTGGGGGATGATGTTGCGAGATCTCCCCATCACCACTAGGCGGTCCACGTTAGGCTCCAGGAGATGACAGTTGGGACCGCGGGTAGCCGTGAGCTTTGGATGTCTATGATACTGCAGAGCACGGGATGGTGAGAGGTACCCCTTGCGACTCTTCTACTTCTGGCAGTAGAATTGATAGGCTCAGCGTGTGAAAGACATTTCTCCCTACTCCTTGTTTGAGGGTTTACCATGGTGACGCAGGGCGTCGGGTGTAACCCTGTGTTGGTAAGGTAAAAGGCGTGAGACCTTTTTCCTTTAGTCAATGGTGTTGGCTCCTTCGCCAGTTGAGCGTGTAAGAGAGCATCGATTGTGGAATCTTGTGAGACCAGATATCATGGAGTGTTTCACCATATGGATATTCTGAAGTAGGGAATCACCGAGCCTTGTTTCAGGTGTGCGTGGTGATTCCAGTCGCGGCGTGCGATGTAGAGGTTTGACCGGGGAGGTGAGATACCCCTGAGGGCCTTCGGGCCGTTTGAGACCATGCAAATGGAAGGCGAGGTACCCTACCGCCTTTCCCTAACCCCAAAGTCTGGAGTGGGTTCACGACATCGTCATGGGCCGACCTCGCATGAACGAATCAATCTTTTGGTCTGTGTGCGGTGACACAGAGCTATGCGTGGGTTCTTCAGGGTATTGAAAAGCCAAGTGTGGGCTTAGTACCCTATGTTTCTCCCTATTTTTGATTTTCAGGGACGAAAATCTTGAAGGAGGGAATGATGTAAAACCCGGTTTTTGATACGAAAGACTTTGGAATATTTTTTATGATATTCCTGGGAAGCACCTTCAGACGGTGTGCAATTCCGAGCCCCGAATTGGCCAGAAATAAATTTTCAGTGTGTTCACACTGGAAACGCTAAATAAATGGGATAACCCCTAAACGGAGATCCAGAACAGAGATCTGAGTGTACATATGGTTCTGGAATGGGGTGTTTACCCTAGGAATGACATAAAACTTGTTGGCGCGGGATGTTTGGACCCCTCTCCCGCTTCTAGAACATTAAACGGATTAAATAAATTAATTAATTTGTTTAATGGTGGAACGCTAGTATCATTTAAATGGTGGATCGAATTGGAAAACCGAGGGCACCGTTGAGTTCGGATCATAACGTTTACCCTAGGAAGGGTATAAGTTTCGCGGGCGTGGGCCATCTGTGAAAAATGGCCCTAGGGGCGTTTTCGTAGTTTGGCAGCCTCAGGTGCTAAGTTTAATAACTTTTGAACGGGGTCTCGGAATAAAATTCTGAGACCGCCGTTGCGCTCAGAGCTTGGTTCTTGGCCTAGGGGAGGCTAAATCCCGACCCCTTCGGGAGTTCAGGTCCAGGGCTGTCGGGCGGGCGTTTAAGTGATTTGTACTTAAACACCCCCACCCCCCTTCTTCTTATTCTTCCTCTTCCTCAAACCCTCCTCCCCCTCCTTCAACTCCGGCGAGGCAGCTCCGGCGAGGCGAACTACGGCGAGGCGCAGCGGTTCTGATGGTCCGCACACAAAGCGTCGGGCTACGCCCATCGAGGTCGGTGGTGTTCGTTTGAGTTTTAAATCCCGAACCCCCCATTGAAACTCAATTTTATCGTCGATTTTTTGTTTTCTCTTTGACCAAGTCCCATGAATGCGTAGTAGAGTAAATTCCATATCCAATGCATCTTTCAGATTCAAATTCCAAGCTCTGTGGCATCCAAAATGATCCACCGAACATTGCGGGTTTTCGGGTTCCGGTGAGTTCGAGCGGCGGCACGGCTCGATGGAGGAGGCGGTGCTCGGGTGGTTTCGGCGGTCGGCGAACGGCGGTGGTCAGCGCAGGTCCGAGTGAGCGCAGCTGCTGGCCAGGGTGAGGGAGCGGCATCAGGCGGAGCGGCCGCGGAGGAGGCCGGAGCGTCGGTCGCGTTCGGCGGAGGAGGGAAGACCGTGCGCGGTCTTCCCTGGGTCAGCGAGGACCGGCTTCGGCCGGTCCATTTAAAAGGAGGCTAGGACCCGCCTGATGCGGGTCCTGCACTGAAACAGGAGACCGGACCATTGGCCGGTCGGATGCGGATGGCCAGACCCGCTCGGGTCCGGCGTTTTGTGGCGGGCCGGCGGCTCGGACCGGGCCGACCGGGGTGGACCGGCCCGGGTAGGCCCCCTTGCACTCGGGGGGCCGTAACTCTTAAACGGCGCGTTCGATTGATGCGCCGTCTGCGGCGGTGGAACCGTATCGACGAGGTGGTCTCTTTGAGATGGTTTCGTGAATTTTTAATTCCAGAAATGATAGGCCACGATGGCGCGGATCGTACGTCGAAGGGTTTGACGTCTTTCCAGGATTCTTGTTTTGGACAGCGCAGATGCGTCTGACGTCCGAATTAAGCGTCGTCGGTGGCGTTGGAACCCCGGCGTCGAGGAGGATGTTTCCAGGGTGGTTCTGGGCATTGAGTCCGAAGTTGAGGTGTGGTCCCCACGACCCGTCTTTTGAGCTGCGTGTAGCTTTTAGTGACTTTTTCACCAGACGTCCGTTCGGGGCGTGCGAGCAGTCCTTGTTGGGTGTTTTTCAGAGGGCATCGTGTTGGCGCAGTCTGCCAGCTGTAATTCCGCAGAATGGTGCGGCCCCCGCGAGGGCTATTTCAGGAGTTGACGGTGATTTCCAGCCTTATCACCGGGCAACCGTTTTGGACAAATTAATAGTCCATATTGTGTT
Organism: Viscum album; assembly: GCA_963277665.1. Lineage (NCBI taxonomy): Eukaryota > Viridiplantae > Streptophyta > Magnoliopsida > Santalales > Viscaceae > Viscum > Viscum album. The sequence goes on along the minus strand of OY728126.1, from coordinate 2,124,973,487 downwards.
CTTTTTCGAGGGGATCGCAGTGGTGTGATCCATTCGTTGAGTTTCGGGACTGGGATGAGGGTCCCACATGGTACCGCTCGTGTGCGGTGCGCCAGAATGCATCTTTTTTCTCCGGATACTCGTTCCATGCAAGTAAGCAGTTAATTTGACGTGCTCCTTCGAGAGCATTGCGATGGTGTAGTTCGGCCGACCTTTTTCGGGGACGTGGTGTGGGTCCCACCCGACCCGGCTACGGTGAATGGTGCCCTATTCACCGGGTGTCCATATTGGACGATTGAGTACTCAATCCCGTGAGTTTTTCTAAGGGGATCGCAGTGGCATGATCCGTTGGTTCAGTTTGGGGATCTTGGGGTGGGCCCCACACGGGTTTGGTCATGGTGAATAGTACCTTTTCCACCTATTGACCGTTTCGGGCGAGTGAGTAGTCTAAATCGCGTGTTTTTATGCAAGGATTACAACGGTGCGATCCGTTTGGTTGTGCGAAGCCTCTTGCGCGATCTTTTTGAATGTGGAGCATGGGAGGTGCTCCGGTGGTGGTTCGCCCTACCTTGTTTATGGATGACCTGTGGCGTGTGATCGCGCACTCTTGGGAGAGTGATGTAAATGGTTCACGAGATGTGGCTGGATGTGCCTGGGCCTTTGTGGTGGAGTTGTTATGTCACTCCATTGCGTTGACGTTGGGTTTTGTGTGCACGATGGCCCTTGGGCTGAGACTGTGGTATACTCTGGGAGTATACAGAAATTCTTGGAGGTACATGTGGTTATTTGTACCTGAGAACGTTGGTGCATTCAGTTGGGGTTGATATGGGGCCACACGCTGTGTGGGCCCCATGTGCGTGTTGGGTTCTGCTTGCGTACATTGACCACTCGCAATTTAGAGGGTCCCTATGTGCTCGTTGTTTGACCAGCAAGGTGGAGTTTTCCTCTGGCTCGGTGCTCGTTTGTCGACCAGCATTGTTGAGTGGTCTCCCCCTGATTTCGCTCTCGATGGATTGGCCGGTAGCGGTGCTAGTGACATCCAGTGCTGGAGAAGACGCTGCACCTCTTTTGGGTGAGTTGTTATGGAGTTGGGAAGTTGCGCGATACCCACTCTGTGTTCAGTTGGCCAGTGTTGTGCCCTCTAGTGGAGATGTCTAGAGCAGTTCTGAGTTCTACCCTCCAGCGTGGCTGGGCAGTGGGTTACTTATCGACATCTAGGGTTTACCCTCTAGCAGGGATTGGGCAGTGGGTCACCCGAGGCTATTAGGGTCTACCCTCTAGCAGAGACTAGGCAGTGGGTCACCCGACGCTATTAGGGTCTACCCTCCAGCAGAGACTGGGCAGTCGGTCACCCGACGCTATTAGGGTCTACCCTCCAGCAGAGACAGGGCAGTGGGTCACCCAACGCTATTAGGGTCTACCCTCCAGCAGAGACTGGGCAGTGTGTCACCCGACGCTATTAGGGTCTACCCTCCAGCAGAGACTGGGTAGTGGGTCACCCGACGACCTCTTAGGGTCGACCCTCCAGCGGGACTGGGCAGTGGGTCGCCCGTCGTCTAGTTCCAGGTCTACCCTTGAGCACTGCTGGGCAGTGGGTCGCCTGTCGACTTATTCTAGGTATACCCTCCAGCGGGTCTGGGCAGTGGGTCGCCTGGTGACATATTATGGTTTACCCTCCAGCAGGGCTGGTCAGTGGGTCACCCAGTATCTTATTTAGGGTTTACCCTCCAGCGGGGCTGGGCAGTGGGTCGCCAACAATGTATTAGGATTTACCCTCCAGTAGGGCTGGGCAGTGGGTCACCTGATTTTTGGTTATGAATTACCCTCTAGCAGGGCTGGGCAGTGGGTCATTTGTTGGCATTCCAGTCTCAGTCCTTAGTACTAGGCTAGTCTGTGGATTTCCTCCGTGGCTACCGGAGCGGGACCCTTGGTTGTGCGGGTCAGTGTTGTGACAACTTTAGCTTTGAGGAGACCTCTCGAATACGGGGTAGTGAAGAGGCGTGGTTTGACTTCCACTAGAACTCTCAAGTACGAGGGACACTTTCCCCACCGAGACGCGTTCTTGTGACGCAATCTAAAATAGTGCGGGCGAGTTAGTGCCGCCCAAAGCGGATAGTGTCGAGGTGTGGTGATTGAGCCCCTTGGCTTGCAGTTCGAGGAAGACGTGCGAGATGCTGGGAATCGATGGAGTTTACCACTAAGACTATTGGCTAATCTTTTTATTAGGCTGAGATACGGGATGGATATCTCCTTATGACGTTGCTCGAGCTTCTCGACATAGTATATGGATTTGTATATACCATGTTTTGAGTACCCACTCCATGGGTTTTGGTTACTCTCCTTCAGGAGAGGCGAAGACGCACGGGGTATGCCACGTGCTTTCCGCGTCCATCTTCTCATGGTAGGACGAGTCTTCTATCTTTCTTTTGATGGGTTGAGCTATTACTCTTTATTTCACCCATGGTTGTACTCCTTTCTATTCCTTGTTCGCTCTACTGCTCACCCATCGGTACCTCTTTTGTTGCTACCTCGAGCCTTCGGGGTATCCTACTGAGTATTTTTTATACTCACCACTGTGTGGGCTTTGCCCGCACTTGGTGTGCCCTTGCATATGACGAACAGGTGGAGCGTGACTTTAGTGGAGCGTAGGAGCGTGAGAGCTTGGACCACGTGCGGTGGTCATGGTCGGGTTCCAGGTGGGAGACCCGTCAACTTTTCCTTTTTGTTTACCTGTTGCCGGGTTGTGGCACTTTTCGGTTGGGCGCGTGTTTTGCCCCTTTTCTTTTCATTTTGTACTTTGTACTGTTAGAGGTCGATGCACATTGTGGTCTCTATGTAGCAGTTTCCCTTTACATTGCTTGCCTTTTCTTTTACTCTGCTCTTTTGCATTGAGTGTGATGCATGTGTGTGTGTGTACAGGTGCTTAGTCAAAGGCATCCCTGAGTTATTGTGCTTTCGGCGCTGGTCGCCAGCCCCTGTTCTATGGAGGCGGGCCTGGGGTAGTTGCGGCTCGAGCCCGGGTAGGGTCGGGTCGTGACACTAACATCGAAGAACATTAATTCATCCATGACTAATTCTATATTTTTTGAACGGACGACCTTCCACTGATTTCTTTTATACTATATTGACGAATATATGTTTATAAGAGATAATTTTGGATATCTTTTGGTTAATTTTTTAGACGAAATACGGTATGACATGTGTGAATAAGTGAGTGGAATGAGTCCCCTTTTATAGTTGATGTGTAGTGTAACTCTTGTAAATACTCAAAATTATTCACTACAGGGATGAATCCATTAACTCATGTGTCTTAAAAATTGAATAATAATGGAGGGGTGGGATTATTTTGTATAGAATCAGGTCTACCACAATGAATAAATAAATTTTACAAACTTATTGTTCCTTGACACCTATAAATCCTTATTTTCATCATTTTGGTTTTTAATTAAGGAAATTAGTTTCCTAATATATTTAATTTAAACCAGAGGAATAAATTAGAGTGATTTATAATAAAAAATTATACTGAATGATTCTATAAATGAAATTTATATTATTAAAAAAAAAGTTGTTAGAAAGTAATGTTATAAATTGTTCGTGTAAAGTGTAAAAACAATACATTAACAAAAACAATGCCAACAATATTTTACTATTTTGGGGTAACAATATTCTTCATACAGGATAAATTATTCAATTAACGCATCATAATTTAAATTTATTGTGATAAAAAAATGTTTCTAGAATATTTTATTTTTCTATTTTAAACATTTGCTAAAATATAATTTTGTAAAAAATAATATTAATATTAATTGTGATATTATTTAATTAATACAAAATAAAAAATAAATAAAAAATAATAAATTTTAATATAAAAATTTTTAAAATGCGTATCATCATATATTAATCCTCAAAATCAATATTAGAAAATAATCCTATAAATTTAACTCATTTCTAATATTTAAATTAAAGATTATTTTTGTTAATTAAAAACAATATAATTACTATGTTTTCATTTAGTAATGATTTTATGTAATTATGCAGTGGTTGTTCAAAACGTTTGCAAACATCCCATAGGAGAGACAGTTTCTGGCGAGGACATATACTTTCCTAAAGGGGGCCCAGAGTAAGGAGAACTCTTACCGGAGAAATTTGGAAGACAACCAATAAATGAAGTGGGGATTTAGGGTCATCACCGAAAAACAACCAATAGTCAGTTTGGCAGTGTTCATCACAGCTCTCATCTGTGATTGGATCTTACTAGTGAGGGTCACCAACATGGGAGTGAGACCAAGAACATTTATTATGGATTCCGATTTGGTGAAATGAGGGTGGGTCATCCTTGGGATATCGATGCTTTCCAGGCTATATAGGATGATGTGGTATATCATTGAGGGGAGGAGGGCACAATGAATATGAATTCCATTCCACCTCCTGTATGGATGGAGGAGTTCAATTTCCACTCTCTTTCGATGCTGATAGGGGTATTCACTGATGAGAGTCAGGGAATGAAGGAGCTCTGTGCCTATATCTTGGCCTTTCGAGGTGGATTTTTTATGTCAAGGGTGGATTGTGAGCCTCTCTGTGAGTCGTACACCCTACACCAATTAGCTCGGAAATTCTGGTGCATGCCATGATTGACCCTAAAGGTCTATCTGGGGGTACACGATGAGTAACACCCAAATTTGATGAGGAAGATGTGGCTCATGTTCACGTGAGATGATGGGAAGATGCGGAACAAGTCGCCTCTACCGACTGATGTCAATAGGTTTGTAAATGAATATTCCTAGAGTTTGGAGGATTCCTACCAGGGGGAAATGTTGAAGCCACCATCCATTTGAGTCGATGATGGTGTGCCTTCCAAACCTCGGGGCCGAGGTTCGAAGGCGGATGGGGCATCTCATGGTAGGGGGGATACCGTAGCAGCAAGGCCCGCACCAGTTGAGGGAGAGGCAGCAGTGGAAAAATACCTGGTGGTCCTAGGAGAGCATGGACATCTTGAGGAGAGGCCACCTATATAGTTCCATAGAATATCCACTCAGGCTCTTGGGAAGCAGTTGCACAACATTAATAAGCAAGAGAATAATGTCTTCCTGGAGGCCTGGGACTTCTAGGAAGTTAACCGAAAATTCCTCGACCTATAGGAGATGTGGAAACATTTGAACCATTTTGGGATGGATATGCCGGGGATATGCCCTATTAGTTACAAATTTGCGATATCCTAGGAGGAGGTGGAGAAATACCTGACAGAGATGGATGACTTTTTCCACTCCCGCGGTACCCCACATCTGATGATGGATCGAGCCAAGGTGTTTCTCAATTTCACCACTCCCACACAGTTGTTGGTTGTGGACTTAAGGGAACAATTACCTCTTCCAGAAGAATCCAATTAATCATCATGGGGAGACAAGACCAGGAGAGGGAGCCCATTGGAGGAGGGGGAAGTCTGAGATCAAGACTCGGAACATGAAGGGTTCTCCAAGGCCCTTGAGGTAAATAGAATAAACCCCTTCTTTAGGTCCCACATTCATGTCATTTTAGACTCCATGCATACATCTAAACTGTGAAGGGGGCCTTGTGCACAGTGTCCGTTCTCACCCTTCAATATATGTATATGTGGGACCTTCTGGGTCGACGCCTTCTGTCGAAGAGATCAGCATGTATTGCGGTGCCAGAATACCCAAAGTGGATCTTGAATTTTAAGATCTTCCAATAATATATGGAGGGACACAGTTTGGGGTACCAAAAGCATCAACCCAAGAACAAGACCATGAATTCGATCTCTATAAGTCTCCTATAACAAATTAATGACTGTCATCTATGGTCCACTTTATCTAACATGCATTCTACCTTTTTAGAATGCACAGTCCTCGAAATGTTGTGGATTGGTTTTTTGAG